>OY755247.1:59349017-59789143 GCA_963576725.1 Azorinus chamasolen | reverse complement strand
GCTTGTTATTATACTAGCAGAGAAGCATGCAATGAAAATGACGTTGAGTAGAAGAAGTAGTTATTGAAAATTTTCAAGTTTCTTTTATAGGAAATCACTTTTAAAATGTACGATGTCAAAGTAATGTTTTAAAACTATCTCAAGTTAGTTCTTTAGTTTACCTTTTATAAAATGTACATGAAAGCGCTTATATTTGTATTGATATGAAGATAAGAAATTGAATACACTTTAAAGCATAAAGTTTTTGTTTGTGCAGAGTCTGTAATTCCTTAAAGAACGGTATTTATTTAGCCTAAATCAACGCTTTAATCGACTTGTGTGCATCATAATTAATGACACCATTAACTGAATCTACATGTATTTTTAAAACAATATAAAGTTAGCAACTTCAACCTACGTCTATGAGCCCAAGCCCCATGTGATAGAGCCGTAGCAATAGCCTTCAGTAAGTAGCTTTATATCAAAGAGAGCCAACAACCAGAGCTTTGGTGCTGTGGTCGGGGATAGTAATTAATACTATTAATACCACTACTCTAATATACTAAACAACCCTTCTTCTTTATTTCGTATAGCACTGCCTGTGAATTATGGTGGTTTCGGCAAACTACCTGTTCGTCAAAGTGGACTTTATTATCAAATGTTGTATTAATTGATAGCAAAATGATAGTAAAAGTTTGAAAGTTTAATAGTGGTTTCGACAAACTGGTTATATTGCTCAGCAACCATTACCATGAGGTGATAAATATCAGTACATCAGTACTTTGATTTTATGGGAATTTCCAGGTCTTAAAATCTATTTTAAGAACAGAACTTTCGACAATCGACAGTCTTCAGTCCCATGCTAAATATCTGCGTAAAAAAGGATTTTCTGTACTATACTGACGGGCAAAAGAAACGCTACATCTAAAATTTGCGATAAATTACTAAGAAGGAAATAAAATTGGTGACAGCAATTAAAATATACATGTATATTAGCCGACATACTTGACAAACAACACATCGATACATTTATATTACCCCGAGGCTTAATTCAAGGTCCTGGTCATGATTAGCTCGTGCTTGTGAACCACGTGCTTTTACCTGACAAAATTACACAGACATGTGTATTCAATGATACAGAAGCCGAGTACAAACAAATTTCTGGAAAAAGTTTCGATTTCTGGTGATGCCGAGGTTAAATGCAGAAGATAGGGCGCAATCTTTAGCCATGTTATAATGTGAGCGTACTCAAGATCAAGTTGCAAGACGTTTTAATGTGAGTAGATACACAATTGCTCGACTTGTTCAACACGTTCGAGACACAGGGACATTTGCGGATAGGCCACGGTCAGGTGCACCCAATGTGACGTCAGTAAGGCAGGATAATCATATCCGTCTACGTCATCTACGTGACAGATTTGTGACGGCCGAATCCAGATCACGTATTGTTGTGGGCAATCGTCGAGTGCCTGTGAGTCGATACACAATCAGACGTAGACTGTTGGCTCGAGGCATACGCTGCCGTAGACCCTTACGTGGTCAGATATTGACTGCACGTTATCGTCAACGACGTCTTGTGTGGGCTCGCATTCACCAAGGACAACGTTGGCAAAACGTGGTGTTTAGCGACTAATCGCGTTTCAACTTGTCAAACGCTGATGGACGTATACGTGTGTATAGACGACGTCATGAACGTTACGCAAACAACTGTTCTGGAGTATGACCGCTTCGGAGGCGGCGGTGTTATGGTTTGGGCAGCCATAAATAGTGGGTTTAGGTCTCAGTTAGTCGTTATACAAGGTAATCTGACCGCTAGAGAATACATCAATCAGATTTTACGACCTGTGACTGTACCCATGTTCACACAACGTCAAGGATTAGTTTTGCAGCAAGATAATGCACGACCGCATGTCGCACACATTACCAGGGACTTTCTGCAAAACAACCACATTGACGTGTTGCCATGGCCAGTAGTTTCTCCCGATTGTAATCCAATCGAACATGCCTGGGATTACATTGGACGACGTCTACGTCACCGTCAACCCCAGCCCAGAAACATGCATGAATTGACTGTAGCCCTCCATGAAGTGTGGTACAGATTCCCACGATACTTACTGCACAACTGGTGCGGATCCATGAGAAGGAGGCTGGCTGCAGTGATAGCCAGTAGAGGCGGGCATACACGCTACTGATTTTTGCAGGTGAACTCGGGTGACCAGTTTCCGTAAATTGACAATTTGACACCGAATATGATCACGAAATGTCGCATGATCAACCTTATTTGCACAAAAATGATAGAAGTTTCGAATGAAATAACGTTTTCCAGATTTTGAATCAAAATAAATAACATACGTCCCCGAGACTTCGATTGTAGCGTTTCTTTTGCCCGTTAGTATATATGGCGTTTTGACTGAACTCTAAGAAGTTTATAGAACATGTCTGTGTAACATGATGCCTTATAGTGTTGTGATTATGTTAATTATTGCATTGAATTCAATTTGCGAGGCCGTTAGCAGACTGTATATCAGAATTTTACATAGTTTGGCAATGTGTAGAAGCATATAAAACGGTTGTATGCCAGTCAATGTATTCACTAATGAAAATATAGTTTACTACTAAATACTCGTAGGTCATATGCAAATTACAATGTAGCATAGTTTCTCATTGGTGGAAAACTAGAACAAAAGTGAAAATAGACAGCTAGCCGCTGAAAAAATACTTTGACATTCTACATTTTAATAGTGATTTCCTATAAAAGTCACTTGAAAATTTTCCATAATTGCTTATTCTACTCCAAGTCATTTCCCTTGCATGCTTCTCTGCTGGTATAATAACAAGCATCCCATCATAGATCTAGTTCCCTGTACTAACAGAATCTCCAAACATTTGGCAGAGATTTAATATCATTATTGTTTTGTACATTATGTCAATATTTGAATGCCGCTGAATATCTTTTTAAAAGATATTTCTTGTTCTTTCTATATAATCTTTGTTTTGTGGGAAAATTCCCCTCCGGTCGAAAATAATTGCAGTTGAAGCGGAGCACCCGTGGATTGGATGGCCCGAGAGTTATTTGCATTTCTCTTATAAATATAGAATATACGAAAATTCAGCTTTGTCTCAAAACGCCATAAGCTTGATTTTTTCGGCTCCAAATGTTACAAAAGGTCAATTTAGGGACATTTTAACTTATTTCAGACATATTTCATGAGCCTAAAGCCTGTGCCTTATAGCAGTGATAACGCGTTTGTACAAGTTAATCTCATTGCAAGGTTTAAAACTACTTACCCGTCTACACTTGAATGGATCGCAAACAGCTCGGCAACAGCATTCCAAACTTCATTTATAAGGTGTAGTTACATGTGTGAACACATTAATCTTATATCTTGTTTTGCAGTCACGTGACATATTGTTACGTATACTATCATAACCATCAACCGTTTTAAAGATCCAGTATATATCCTCGCGAACGTACGACGTATATGGTGTGTTAGCGACGAGTAACACGATCTATGTGAACTAGTTTACGGTATTCTCTGAAAATGTCTTGAAGCTTATAGGTGCTCCCACAGGTACCAGGTGCGTGACAATTTCATAGATACTCTACTATAGTTCGATTTCGAGCGCTGAACCGTGACTGCATTTTTTTTATTTATAGAAGTTGCAATCATTCTAATTTATGGATAAGTGGACAATGATTTTCACAAGAAGCTCGTAGTAATCGTGCAGTATTAGTATATATATGCTTATTACATGTCTGTGTAACCACAGGTAACTCCGGAACAATTACATGGTTTGTGACGCGTTTTACCTCTACGGGTGGACTTGCCCTAAAGGTCGCAGCTCACGGGTCAAAATCGAACTATAATAAACATCTTCAAATACGTTTAGACATCATACTTTGACAGCAGAAAAACGAAATTGATATTTTTTTCGCGTAGTATAGTACTATATGTAGCCGGGTAGAGATTATGGTGAAATAAGTTGATAGGCTTTACTGTGTGGCTTGGTAGCTCAGTCGGTTAAGTGTTGGCATGGTTCGAGTCTCAGTCGAGTCACAACGTTTTCACCATGTTACATATACATAGTATTATACTATACGATTTTATTTTCAAAACTTTTTTTCTGTCAAAGTATGATGTCTTTACGTGTTTGAAGATGTTTTCAGTAGTATTTATGAAATGGTCACGCGCCTGGCACCTGTGGGTGTATCCGTGCGTGCTATTGACCATTGTAACGCGCTGTGTACTTGAGATAATGCCGATACCGCTGCTGACTGTGGTAAATATTTGGGGATGTTCTCAAAACAGTTTTGTGTAGTACCTAGGTTTATGACTCATTTTATTAATTATTGTTTTAACTAGTGTAACTTTACTCTTTAAGTTATAAAATGTAGAAGATTATACATTTTTCATATATCAACTTAAGTGACAACATATTTTGAAAAGAAAATCCTTAAAACATGTACACATCAATACACTTTAAACGACGACCATGCACGCATTTATCGTGCGAATTATAAAGCTGTACCATACTGAGTAAGGCCACTGAAAATGGTATTGGTTTCAGGTACACTTTAGGGCTTTCTGCTTTTCTAAGGAAGATGCATTGTTAATGTTAAGGTTATATCGACAGCATCCAACTTGTATATTTCCTATATCTTAGCAGATGGTAGCTTAGAGCAGGCTGAAATGGGAGCATTCTGCTTTCCTTTTAATCAGCTTTAAGCAACCATCTGTCTTTAGTACTGAAAACAAGCTATGGAGTAGAGGGTTAAGCTGTAAAACATGTAACTGCAGTTGTAATGATTAAACTTCTGGAATAGTAGCTTACTATATTTGCTTTTATACTAACCATATGAACAAGAGGGACATGATGACCCTGAGATCGCATACCAAACAATCAGAGAAGATTTTCAATTTTTTCCAGTTTTATATTTTATATGTTTTTGTACGACAGACCCCCAGCAAAGCTATTGAAAAAGTGTCCTGATAACGGTTGTAAGTGGACACTTTTGTACGCACGTGATTTTTGTGGTTAAAACCTATCTACCTAGGATCGATCCCGTGCATTTGGAAGTATCGCCCAATGTCACGCGCTCCATGCTGTGTAGTAACAACGTAACACGGTTGTCGCTTCACTAATCCCGATCACGAGTGTAAACGGGTCCGCTAAGCATGTAGTCTGCAGCCTTCTTTAACGCCTCCACTTGTATAAATGCAGACTAAACATGAACTATCTAACTGCTTAGAGCCAGCTCAGAAGCCGAATCGCTCAACATCTGATCTGGGTTAAGCAGGTGTAATGACACAGTTTTGATAAATGTTGGGACAAAAGTTAACGCATATCGACTGCATGTATGTTGGAAACACGGGTCACGATTTACTCGTGCAGGGTACTGCTCGAGCCACTATGTGGCCGGTGGCTATTTAGAAATCAACGACCGGCTTCTTTGTAATTTGAATTGGGTGAACCAAGGGGAAAACATTTTGTACTCATTTGTGAAATATTCATTTTTATTCATTTTTAATCAAAATTAAAAGTCTACAACGTACTGTCGTACAAGTAAGATACATGTACTCGTCTTACTACCAAAGTGTCTTCTTACAAACCTTATCAGGACAATTTGTTCGCATGACCTCAGACAAGTGTCCTCGGTTACGCCTCGGACACCTATCTTCGGTCATGCGAACAAACTGTCCTGATAACGGTTGTAAGAAGACGCTTTGGTAGTAAGACTCGTACTGTATCTATTACTTGTAGAAAAAGTTAAGTACTTAGTTATAGTCTACGTTCAGTCCGAATGACCGCTCAGCTGTACATTTACCCCCGTGGTCATTGAGTAATTCGCCTACAATATTGAGCACTACTAACATATGGCGCAATCATGCAGCCGCAGTACCGGCTATTGACCCTTTAACCCCTGGGTGGAGAGTAGGTGTGGGTGAGAGACCCTGAAACGCGTCTCTGAAATTTCCAGGAGGGACCGGGATTTGAACCCCGCACTTCCGCATTGGTAGTCAAGCGCGGTGCCACTAGACCACCGCACTTTTTTCTATAGAAAACTGACCACCCTAGGGGGGTCTTATTTGACCCCAGGGGCATAATTCATATTACTTGTGTAGATGACTTAAAGAGGATGATATGTGACAAATATGAAGGCTGAGGACCTTCCAGTTTCAGAGGAGAAGATTTTCAAAGCTATCACAATATGTCTAGATATAGAAAACTGGCCAACCCTGAGACCGGGCCAATTTTGACCCCAGGGGCATAATTTATATAACTTTCGTAGAGGACCTACAGGTGATGTTATGTGCCAAAGATGAAAGTTGATAACCTTGTAGATTCAGAGGAGAGTATTTTAAAGGTTCAGATTGTTGACGATTGACGACACACGATGCACGCCGATGGGCGATGGACATCAAGCGATCACAAAAGCTCACCCTGGGCACTTTGTGCTCTGGTGAGCTAAATATTTAACTTATGTAAACCTGAACCTAAATTTACTTTCGATATGGCCTTAATTATCAAATGTATCAATAGGCTTGCAGAAAGTTTGAGAAAGTCCCTCATTTTCGGTGATTAATTGTCGTTATAAGTATCGGATTCGGCATCGGTATAGTTGACAAATCTCAACTACTGAGCAGGCGATACTTATAACGGCATGGTAAGGGTTCCTAGCCGGATAGAGCTAATAACCTGGATCAACACTGCATACAAAATGTGTCAGTAGCCAGTGTAGAGCAGATATAGAGCGGAACACTTTACAAGGTATCATAGGATTACGTCAATATTATTAGCCCTAGATTCGACAGATCAATACCCAAGTTAAAGGTGTGTACGTTTCACATGACATGTCTTGTATACAAGCAGTCAACCTGTTTGGTAATGAACACTTGTGCAATGCGTCTCTCACTATATGTATTACCCCTGTTACTTTAAATGAATAGATCTAGACTAATTCATACAACAAACTTGGCAATCTGTTTGGGAAACGTGTTGTTTCGTTTAACCCTTCTCATGTTAAACGTGTATTTACTGGCATTCGAAAACAGTAATTTAGCGTCTCATAAGGAATTAAGGCATTTGAATCAGTTCTGAAAAGCTTGAGCTAATCGGATGTCAGTAAAAATGTCAGCAAATCGGAGCTTTGCGTGCGCGTGCGCGTGTGTGTGAGCGTGCGCGCGCGTGGACATTTGTGTTCAGAATGAATACGTTGAAACAATCATACAATACACGCATGATTTGCTCAATGTACGTGTGTCGAAATTGGTCCTGGCGATTTGGTGAATTAGTTTACGATATTCCCTTAAAATATCTGAAGCTTAATCACGACCTGATTAGCGTCTGCGCTCAGTTTGGACGAGGATGAGACTCGGGGTGAGTCGGCAGTGAATTAGGATCTAACGTGTTTGTAACTCATTCAGTCAATATTTGTATCTGAAGAAAGTAACAACTGCAACAGATCGGAGACAAATGTTAGTTAGAATCTATATAAGCCTATTATTTCATTAATCATATCCATCTTGTAATGGGTAATGACTGATATCATGGCATATCGAATTGCAATAGGTGTCTTCTATACTTCTACGTACAGTCGATTAGTCGGGAGATCTAGGTTTATCTCAAAGAACGGAATTAAACGTTCATTTAATGATTTTGTTCGTAGTTCCAAACTATATTTTCTTAACTTATAGTTCTGTTTTTTTATATATTCATGCAAAGGTTTCTTAAATAATAACGACTTCCAAATAATCGTTTCAATTCTTTTAATGGTTTGCATGGATATTGAACCTAATCCTTGACGTATATCGGAATTATCAGTTTTCAATTGGAATGCGCACAACTTAAGAAATAAACTTTCCTTTCTCGAAGACATAGCACACGAATACAACTTATTATGTATAACTAAGATACGTCTTGACGAAAATATTCCATCTTCTGATTTGTTAATTGAAAATTTTCTGGAACCATTTAGAAAGATAGAAAGTTTGCAGGTGGAGGGATTCTTGTACACTGTTCCGAAACACTTTTTTCCAAAAGAAGATTAGATTTATAATCAGAACAGCATGAGGTGATATGGCTAGAACTAAAAATAAGCAACACAATAATTATGCTAGGGATATTATATAGACCACCTAATTCTAATAATAACTGTTGGGACTACTTAGAATATTCCGTTGATAAAGCCTACGAGACTTCAAATAATATAAATGTAACTTGGCGATATTATTGTAAATCTCCTTGTACCTCTGGGCAAACATCCTTTGAATGATATATTATACAGATTTAATCTTTGTAACACTATAAACGAGCCAACCAGAGTCGGAAACACAATGAACTCTCTTTTAGATCCTATCCTAATACACAGACTCTTGCATTCAATAACTCATCAGTAATTGATGTTGAAAGAAAAATAAGTGACCACAATCCGTGCGTCTTGTGCATAAATGTACCCAGAAAAATATATTGTTCTTCAAAAGAGACGTCTGGGTTTACAAAAACAACAACGGAGACTAAGAGAAATTTAATAAGTTAATTGGGGACTTTGACTGGTATAGTATCTTAATCTTAAATAACCGTCCGTCCACAGATGAAGCTTGCGACAAATTTACAGATACATTTTTTTAATTATGGCCAAAGCCTGCATACCGACAGACAAACCTTGGATGACCAGATAACTTAGAAAAGAAAATAAACTAGAGGTTTTTGTCACAAAAACTGATGTCTCCCCTCTAATAAAAACAATATGTAAAGGGAAATCACTAAAAATGTTATGGACTTGATGATTGATACTTCCCCTCATTATGCGCTTTCCACACCACATTTTTCAAGAAGAAAATGATAACAGCTAATAACTTAAAAAATATTGATACCAGAGTTATGGCCCTTGTACACGATGCTTACTTTCATCATGCTCTTTCCATAAATGAAATGTCATTCCAATAGCATCAGTCGAACAGTTATTCGAACAGTTATTGATCGGACAAAAAATGTAACAAAAGGAAATAACTCCAAAAGTATTGAAGCCAGAGTTATGGCCTTTGTTCATGACACTTTCTCTCATCATGCGCTTTCCATGTATAAAGTTTCAATACAATGGCAAGAGCCATGTAGGAGTTATCGTCCGGACAAGAAAGCGTTAAACAAATGTACAAGGGGCAATAACTCTCAATTTATTGAAGCCAGAGTTAAGGACCTTATGCATGACACTTTTTCTTATCATGATCAATCCATGTATGAAGTTTCACTCCAATGGCATGTGCCATATAGGAGTTATCATCCTGACAAAAAATTGTGTTTTTTACAAAGGGCAATAACTCCAATATTAGTGAAGCCAGAGTTATAGACCTTGAGCATGCAACTTTCTCTTATCATGATCTTTCCATGTATGAAGTTTCAATCCAATGGCATGAGCCATATAGGAGTTATCGCCCGGACAAAAAATGTGTCGAAAAAATTACAAGGGCAATAACTCCATTCTTAATGAAGCCATAGTTATGGAACTTCTGTATGACACTTCCACTCGTCATGATCTTTCCATATATGAAGTTTCAATCCAATGACATGAGCCATATAGGAGTTATAATCCAGACAAAAAAGTGTGCATTTTTTACAAGGGGCAATAACTCCTATATTAGTGAAGCCAGAGTTATGGACCTTGTGCATGATACTTCCTCTTATTATGCTCTTTCCATATATGAAGTTTCAATAAACTGGCATCAGGCATATTGAAGTTATCGTCCGGACAAAAAAAGTGTGCATTTTTTACAAGGGGCAATAACTCCTATATTAGTGAAGCCAGAGTTATGGACATTGTGCATGGCACTTCCTCTCATTATGCTCTTTCCATATACGAAGTTTCAATCAACTGGCATCTGGCATATTGAAGTTATCGTCCGGACAAAAAGTGTGACGGACAGACGGACAGACAGGCAGACAGACGGACAGACGGACAGACAGACAGACAGACAACTCTCACGAAAACAATAGGTCTTCCCCATATAAATATGGGGGGGGGGCATAATTACGTGACAAACTGCATAACAAATATAAGAATAACAATAGTCCAACCAATCTAGATAACTGTAAGAGACAGAGAAATAAAGTAAACAACATGAAGAAATATGCTAAAGTATCTTTTTTTCGAAAATATAAATGGCTTAATAGAAAGACTCAACACTGGCGACCCTAGATCCTACTGGAAACTTATAAATTCGGAAGGGAGGTGATCCCCCGAGAGCAAAAATTGCAACACAAAAAGAGAAAATTGCAGATTCGGCTTTATTGAGTCTGTTCACGAACAGTAATTTGAAGTGCAACACTGCTCACGCCCCTAGCACCAGGTTAAGCGGTATTAAATTTTCAGAACAAGTACTGAAACTCATGATCTCGAAGGATCAGAAGGTATAACAACACTGAGAATGAAGTACGAAACCGACTTACCAAACAAGCAGGGTTATCAAATGTTATACCACCACTCATTAATAATCAAAATGGCACTGTTGTTTTGGACAATCTAGAAAAAGTCACGCTTTTAAATATTTTTTCTGCTCAATCTCTAGAGTTAATGATGAAGGCATTGATGTACCTTTTGTAATTATTTAATGTTAACTGGGATGGACAGTTCTCCATCGTTCTCCAACATTCGCATTAATATTCAGATAAATATCTGTAAATTGGATCCTTGACACTTTTACAGATACTTTTCGGGATATTAATGATACTGTAAAGATATTTCCTTGGATGAACATCTATAGACTTCTGTAACATCATTTGCATATAATATAATTTGAACATGTCGGCTTTCTATGTACCCCATTTGTTTTAGGAAGTTTACCCAATAATATTCATTTGAGATTATTCGTACACTGGAAATGCAATTATTAGTGATAAGAATAATGATTTAACACAATATAGGTTATATGGCGCCGAAAAGTTGCCCCACCCACATCTATTTTACATCGATAATGGGGTATATGTCTAGAAACCTAACACGTGCTGGAGAATCAAAGATGCAGTAATTACAGTTTATGTAAATTCGCCACTAGTTGCTTAAAAGCACGGTCGAGCAAATGGTCAGTAAAGGTACCCATTCTTGTGCAATTCAGACACCCCCGGTACCACATAAGGTAGATTATTATATAATTTATTTTGTAGCAGCGATGAACGTACTTGCACATGTTATTCTAGATTATATATAACAATA
Source organism: Azorinus chamasolen (assembly GCA_963576725.1). Taxonomy (NCBI): domain Eukaryota; kingdom Metazoa; phylum Mollusca; class Bivalvia; order Cardiida; family Solecurtidae; genus Azorinus; species Azorinus chamasolen. The sequence continues at coordinate 59,777,955 of OY755247.1, read as the reverse complement.
TTTACTCATTAAAATGCTACAAATTAGATCTACTTACCTTTTACCGCTTGAACGAATCGCATACAGCTCGGCAACAGTACTCGAACCTTCACATATAACATGTAGTAACACTTATGAACACGTAAACCTAATATCTTGTTTTGCAATCACGTGACATATGGCTATGTATACTATCATAACCATCTAACGCTCACTGTGCTATATATAGTACAAGAGGGCCACGAGACCCTGAAGCGCTCACCTGAGATAACTCCAGGGGCAGGGGCATTTTTTTACCAAGAAGTCATCATTTGTACAATCTTGTTAGAGAACCACAAGGCTAAGCAGTATGTCATTAATTAAAGGTCTAAGCCTTATCATTTCAGAGTAAAATAATATTTTATATTTTCCCATGAAAAACTGATAAGCCCCCAGGCAGAGCCAAGTTTCGCCCAGAGGTCAGGGTCGTAAGTTGATCATTCTTGACAGAGGACCACAAGCCAAAGCAACATATTTGTAGAGGATCAATAGATCATGTTACATACCAAACATCGAAAGTCTAGGCCTCACAGTTTCAGAAGATTTTTTAAAGAGTTTCCTATGAAAAACTGATAAGCCTTTGGGCAGGATCATTTTTGGTCCGGGGTCATAATTTGAACAGCATTTGTAGAGGACCATTAGATCATGCTACACACCAAACATCAAAGGTCTAGACCTTACAGTTTCAGAGAAGAATATTTTTAAATATTTCCCTATGAAAAACCGATAAGCCCTTGGGCAGGGCTATTTTTGGTCCCAGGGTCATAATTTGAAAATCTTTGTAGAGGACCATTAGATCATGCTACATACCAACTATTAAAGGTCTAGGCCTTACAGTTTCAGAGAAGAAGATTTTTAAAGATTGTCCCATGATAAACTGATAAGCCCTTGGGCGGGGCCATTTTGGCCCGGGGGTCATAATTTGAAAAATCTTTGTAGAGGACAATAAGATCATGATACATACTAAATATAAAAGGTCTAGGCCTTACAGTTTCACTATATCAGTATTCACAGTAAACACCTGGCAATTTGCAGTTAAAAAATGGCGTGGTTCAATAAAACGAATCTATTCTATCACCCACCTCCAATTGTTTAGTCCCCAGCATCAAAAGAATGATGTAAAACTAGCGAGTTTTGTCAGTTAGCTTCAAATTGTCGAGGAAGGAGCCATTGTACGTGACGTCACGGATTTCCCTTCGCTCATCCAATGAAATGGCTCCATTCAAATTTGTTGCAAAATGGCACCATCCGAAATAGAAACATAACGACAGACGGAAAGGCCACTGGGTGCTAGTTGCTTACTTAGTTAGAGGACAAAACAAATGGAGATATAATTGGGTTGTTTTATTGAACCACGCCATCTTTTGAACTGAAAATCGCCAGGTTATGGCTGTGATATAGTGAGACCGGGGTGAACGAACGTTTGTCAATGACCCAGAAAACACGTGGAATTTTGAGAAAGTCATTGTTGGATTGATAATTGTGCATAAGTTACCGTCAGAAGATTATATTTATTTGATAGAAAAATACATTAGCTTTCAATAACCGAAAGAATTACGAAACTATCATTTAAATTGTAAGAGTTACAGTCATATTTTGCTCGTGGTACACGGATATCCGTTCTGCTAGTTGAAACCCTTGTTTTTATATAGTACATATATACCCCCCATGACGCGGCCCAGACCCCTGTTGTCATAATGAGAACAACGTTTCGTTCCCCATAGCCACTGATACTTCTGACACAATTTGGTTAAAATCGGGTCAGCAGTTTCAGAGGAGGTGTTGTTTGAAAATGTGGACGGACGCCGGACGACGGACGGATCGCGGTCACAATAGCTCATCCTGAGCTCAGGTGAGCTAAACTCCAGTATATCCTCGCGAGAACGTATGACTACTATGGTGTATAGATTATGGTGTCACTATATGAACTAGTTTACGGTATTTTCTGAAAATGACTTAAAGTTTATAGGTGAACCCGTGCATGTTATTGAACATTGTAACGCGCTGTGTACTTTTGAGCAGACGATACTTATAACAACAACATGGTACGGATTACTGACCGGGTAGCGGCAGCTCATCTGGATCAAAACCGTATACCGAATGTGTTTTTCCACTTTTCAATTTAAGCCAGTGTAATCCAAACCTGATTCAAGGTGTCTGAAATAATTGTCAAAACTTTTTTTCTGTTTTCGGTAACACTGACCTTGACCTTCACCCAAGGCTTAATAAATGTAATGACATAATATCACTGAAATACATTTTGACAAGAATCTTGAGCGTGTTTAGCAATTTTTTTTATGGTGCAAATTTTTTAAGGACAAAACGTTACTGTTAACAATTTCAACCACGTTTCTCCGAAGACCGCCTCAAATCCATAGTGATATTCCTCTTGAGTAAAAATGGATGGCACGCCTAATAGGCACATTTCGACATAACCATTCTCCGTTTACCGCCTGGGTATATATTGATTTTGAAATGAAATAGTACATATGGAAAACTAACTTTTACGGGCGGGATTGCACGTATAAAGTTTCATCCTTAATTCAGTCGGAACATGTCGTACAGACATTATGCTCACATATTAATATAGAAGTTTATATGACATTGCGGTTTAATGGGACATAGTTGTTGTGAACAGATTTTATTGTTGTGCGCAAAACAAATGTCGTCTGCTACAACTTAATGCATATTCTCTCCGTGTTTTCTTTCAAATCATTTGACACAAGTGTTAAAATGTTTGGATCCTGGTGAGACATGTCTGCTTCAAACTTTCCTCAGAGGTTATGACGAACATACCGCCTCTAGCAAGAAAAGAGTTACAACACCATATAGACAGCAACTTAAACGACAGCAACTGAAATACCCATACAGGCAGTAACTGAAACATCCATACAGACAGAAACTGATACACCCATACATACAGCAACTGAAACACCCATACAGACAGTAACTGATACACCTATACAGACAGAAACTGAAATACCGTACAGACAGCAACTGAAACATCTATACAGACAGTAACTGAACCATCTATACAGACAGCAACTGAAACATCTATACAGACAGCAGCTGAGACACCGAGATAGTATCTGAAACCTCAGTACAGACAGCACCTGAAACACCCCTACGGATAGCAACTGAAACGCCCATACAGACTGCAACTGAAACATCCATACAGACAGTAGGCTAACTGAAACCTCAGTACAGACAGCACCTGAAACACCCATACAAACAGCACCTGAAACATCCTTACGAATAGCAACTTAAACATCAATACGGATAGCCACTGAAACACCCCTACGGATAGCAATTGAAGCACCCATACAGACAGCAACTGAAGCACCCATACAGACAGAAACTGAAACACCCATACGGATAGCAAATGAAACATCCATACAGACATCAACTGAAACACTCATACGGATAGCAAATGAAACACCCATACAGACAGCAAATGAAACACCTATACAGACAACAACTGAACGAAGACATGAGCCCTTTGTCTGTAAAACTTTACGAGACAATAATCTGCAAACAGATTGGATCCAGATGACATGGCGAACTACTCGGTCAACAGTTTATCAACAGTTAGAATGAATCAGAATAACGTTACATTTGCAACAGATCAAAATTTGAGTGGACAACATTTGCGTATCAGGGGAAGAGCGAACACATATCAAACGTATTTAACGAAACTCCGTGGGTCGTTTATTTACTTAAATTGAAAGTAACAATTTATCTCATGATTGTAATTAGATTAAAATGTATTGAAGTAGAGAGACTCAGATCCGTTACATATAAAAAACAGAACAGACTCTAGTCAACCTGCACTACCATTAGCTGTGTGATATGGACTAGGCTGGTTTGTAATAAGGTGGAATAATCAAGCAAATGGTTGCAGAAAGTTTGATGTAATCGACGTTCAGTATCCCTCATCAGTCCCTCACCAGTCCCTCATCAGTCCCATATGGGCTGTGCGATCTGTATTAATCCTGTCTACGTAACAAGACGGAATTCAGATCCGTTACATATCAGCATACATAGAACATACCTATATCAGAGGTTGCTATGTGAGCTGTCTAATTTGGGTCTATTTAGTTTGGAAATACGTAACAAGGTGGACTTATCAAGCAGACGTCTGCAAGCTGCAATATCCTTCGCCACTATCAAGCAGACGCTTACATAATGTCCTCAAACTGCAATATCTCGCCAGTATCAAGCAGACGCTTACAGAATGTCCTCCAGCTGCAATATCCCTCGCAATTATCAAGCAGGCGCTTACATAATGTCCTCAAGCTGCAATACCCCTCGCCATTATCAAGCAGACGCTTAAAGAATGTCCTCAAGCTGCAATATCCCACGCCATTATCATGCAGACGCTTACAGAATGTCCTCAAGCTGCAATATCCCTCGCAATTATCAAGCAGGCGCTTACATAATATCCTCAAGCTGCAATACCCCCTCGGCATTATCAAGCAGACGCTTAAAGAATGTCCTCAAGCTGCAATATATCTCGCCATTATCAAGCAGACGCTTAAAGAATGCCCCCAAGCTGCAATATCCCTCGCCATTATCAAGCAGACGGTTACAGAATGTCTCAGGTTGCAATATCCCTCGCCAGTATCATGCAGACGCTTAAAGAATGTCCTCAAGCTGCAATATCCCTCGCCATTATCAAGCAGGCGCTTACATAATATCCTCAAGCTGCAATACCCCTCGACATTATCAAGCAGACGCTTAAAGAATGTCCTCAAGCTGCAATATCCCTCGCCATTATCAAACAGACGCTTAAAGAATGTCCACAAGCTGCAATATCCCTCGCCATTATCAAGCAGACGGTTACAGAATGTCTCAGGTTGCAATATCCCTCGCCATTATCAAGCAGGCGCTTACATAATATCCTCAAGCTGCAATACCCCTCGACATTATCAAGCAGACGCTTAAAGAATGTCCTCAAGCTGCAATACCCCTCGCCATTATCAAACAGACGCTTAAAGAATGTCCCCAAGCTGCAATATCCCTCGCCATTATCAAGCAGACGGTTACAGAATGTCTCAGGTTGCAATATCCCTCGCCATTATCAAGCAGGCGCTTACATAATATCCTCAAGCTGCAATACCCCTCGCCATTATCAAGCAGACGCTTAAAGAATGTCCCCAAGCTGCAATATCCCTCGCCATTATCAAGCAGACGGTTACAGAATGTCTCAGGTTGCAATATCCCTCGCCAGTATCATGCAAACGCTTACAGAATGTTCTCAAGCTGCAATATCTCGCCAGTATCAAGCAGACGCTTACAGAATGTCATTAAGCTACAATATCCCTCACCATTCCCGGTGCTGTTATATTTCTCTTATTGATATCAGGTTCCTTACATTTGCGAGGACATGGGTAAATCATTGTTTCTTTGAAAGCAGTTTGGATCCAGATAAAACGCAGATTGGCTTTGTGGCTTATCCAGATTCCCGTACAAGTAGAGGATACTAAAGTCCATTTATATTTAGTTACCCGAGATTGTTTAGAGAATGTATATGATGTATCTATATAATTTTATCTGGCATGTTATCTTGATTCACACTATGACTGTTTACACAGATTATCACGAACTCGCTGTCACTGTGCAAAGAGGTCATACATGAATGTCTGAATGTCCAATTACAATTAAAACACCATTTCCCCACCCATGCCAACATCCGTAGACGATGCATGTACATATGACATTATTATTCTGCCATTTAGCCTAGCCACTAGGTTAAGAAGAAAGTATAATGTGTTCAAATTATGAAGTATTGTTATGTTGATCAACAGTAACCAGAGGTCAATTTCGTGTTAACAGTATCAGGCAAATTTACATCTAGACATGTTTGAATGGACTTGAATATAAAATCCATAATACAGATATGTGTGTCCCTTATCGATCTAAGAATGAATAATTATCAAAACTAAAATACTAATTATCAGACTGGTGAATATTCCAAACTAATGTGTAGTATATATACCCAACGTACTCATACGTACATGTTTGAATGTTAGATAGCAACAGTCTATTGTTCACAGAGGAAGATTAGACAGATCGCATGTACTGTAGAATTAAATACACAATTAATACAGAGCGATGGGCGAGTTTACTGTGCATTTATATAACACAGACATCTGTTATTGAAACAAATATATACTCAGATCTAAAACTATAAGTCAGATTAATATGGCTAACATATATGTCCATATTCACGACCTTGTAAAAACTATTTGTTTTACATCTTATTTGACAAAGTATTTTGTAAGTTAAGTATTGGCTTTTAACATTATTGAATGTAACAAAGTAGTTAGCTGATATACAATTGTAGTACAGTAAATAAAAGTTAAGCAAAGTATGGCATTTATATGAGTTATTTTTAGTTCTGTTCAGTGCTTAACCTGCTAAATAGATAGTCATACTTCACTGTACTGTTCAGTGCTTAACCTGCTAAATAGATAGTCTAATTATATTGTCCAACGGCTTCACCATTTATTTCCCGCTCTTTTCCAGGTCTTGCTCACTTTGTTTGCTACTTCTATTGAAAAGTTGTTTTGAGGTTTTCTAGCAGGGGCCCGCATTGAGATACGGGTACCCTATAGTAATCAGCTTGTCCCTCTGTTCGTCCGTCTGTCCGTTTTTGGTTTCCGCGCATTATCTCCTCAAGGAATGGTCAAATTTTCGCCAAACTTGCTCAGTGTATTTGGTATCCAATTACCTTGCATGGGTTCTGTGTTCGGCAATTTCCGCGCATTTTCCGGAAAATGATGAACATGTTCACTTGATTGCTGATTGTTTTCCGCGCAATATCTCCCCAAGGAATGGTCCACTTTTCACCAAACTTGCTCAATGTACTTGATATCCAAGTACCTCGCACGGGTTCTGTGTTCGGCAGTTTCCGCGCAATTTCGGAAAATTACGGGTATTTTCACTTAGGCTGCTGCAATCGGATTATCTGATTGGTTTCCGTGCAATATCTCCTCAGTGAATAGTTCAATTTTCACCAAACTTGCTTGGTGTACTTGATATATTCTGTGTTCAGCAATTTCCACTTAGGGTTTGACAACTGTGGGCATTTCACTGCAATCTGATTTGTTTCCAGGAAATATCTCCTGAAGTAATAGTCCAATTTTCACCAAACTTGCTTGGTGTACATGATATCCAAGTACCTCGATTGTGTACTGTGTTCCGCGACTGAGCTGATTGTTTCTGTGACATATCTTCTGAACGTTTGGTCCGATTTCTATCAAACTTGCCCACTATATGCTTATTATTCAAGTGCCTAGCAATAGTACCCAGTTACATGCATATTAAATGATGCTGCTTCAGTTGTGCATTAGGAAAATAAGGATTTCAATATGTAGGCGTATGCAATACCTCCTACGCGGGCGGGCCCTTCCTCGACAGTTGTTTTGTTTATAACTGTTTTAAATATTCATTTTATCTTTCATTTGTGTAGTAAATATGTATATGTCAATTTATCAAATGTTTGACTGACATGAATACAATGTAGAATTTCTATGGAAGATTATATGCGTGTTGCTAATTTGATAGTAACGTTACCGGTAGATTATAATCATGTATAGATTCTGCAATAAAGTGATTTTAACATTACTCATATATGCGTTTCCATTTAAGTGCAACATCAAATATCTTACATAGTGGGCGGTTTCCTCATCGCTCTCTAGAAAACTAGACCCGTCAATACTGAATAGAAACTATCGTTAGACACAGATGAATCATTATACGTATGAATTGTGCATTCAAATGTTTAAATATAGTCCTTGCAACGTTTTCAACTGCATGCAATAAACCACGTCTAATGAAATAGCAAAAATCGATTTATTTCTGTGTCACACGGGAAACATTCTGCATTTTTAAAACGTAAGGTTGGTTTCCCGTAAACCTGCATTGCGTAGCCACCTGTTTGTGCGGAACCCTGTATTTCTCCATTAAATGATCCCTTTAGAAGGTAGAATGGTTCTATTGTACGTGATACACGCTATACGAGGATAAGGGCTAACAATGTTGTTGTTGTTGCTTTCATACGACGGCTTATCTGGACCCCATCTAACAACATAGATTTCCAGAAGGCCATCACAGCGTACACACGATAATTATAATCGTATTGTTTATAGAAGCAATAAACTGTTTTGTATGTTAGGCTAGATTCTATTAATCAATAACTCATCAAAATGTGCAGAGCTGCTTACACTTTCCAACTTCGTCGCATACAGCTCGGTAACAGTGCATGATATGTTATTCTGGACAAATTTAACCATTTACTCCATAAACATACCTCTCTACGCCTTTCCAAACAGAGTTGAGTCCTATCAGAAGGCTCCTGTAACCCAAACCCTGTAGGAGCCGTCTGATCAGGCTCTGCTCTGCTTGCTTATAATATAAATATATTTAGTTTCTGCCATGCCCAAACATTCCTATGGCCATGTGCTATTTTCAAAATTAATATTCGTGGTGTCATGATTTCAAAAGGTTAACTTTTTCCTCTGCAGTAGGCTCTTTGTAGAATTGGCAGGTGTTAAATCGAAAGTGAAAGTAAACCATGGCCACTTTTTGGGAAACGTAATTGTCAGTGTTTAAACTCAGTATGGTGGCATATGTCTGACACCATTTAACCACTTCAGTGTATGTTTCCTGTTATCTATCACATAAGTACTTAACCAGTTAGTTTTCACGAAAGCTTAAATTACATTAACATCTTTCAGATAATTATCTAAGTGGAACCTGGAAACTTTTCACGATTACCAGATACATATCTTAACAGGAATTGTGACATGCTTCTGCGTTTGACTACCACGACTAAATAAATTTATCTCAACTAGGTATTTATCACCAAAACATATAATTATTAATTAACTAGAAAAGTTTTATGTTACCGCTTATCTAAAAATAGAAACTTGTATTCGGATGACTGTGGCAGCGCGCAATAACATAGAACAGGGTAGTTATCTTTATAGACAGAACGTTCGCGTTATTTATATTATTAGCCATTCATGGCATTAATAGGTCATGTTGCCACGATAAGATAATTATCAGGTTTTTATCTTAATCAAAAAAGTTCACTTCCCACTTATTAGATAGGTATGTTGGATATTAACTGGAAACTCAACGAAAACAAAGTGGTGCCGGAAAAATGTCACCATAGTAGACAATATGCCAACTTAAACTATTGGGATAGTGGAGTTTATGTGTCCCGTTGATGTAAAAACTAACTGCTTACTACTTTCACTCAAAACTCAACGAAAATCTTTCAAACACAGGATATATATGCAGCTGTTTTTCTGAAAACAAGAGGGCGAGAATGTCCCTGATAACGCTTAACAGACAATCAGAGGAGAAGATTTTCAAAGTGTTCACTATATGTTTCGATAGAAAACTAGCCACCCCTGGGGCGGGGCCAATTTTGACTCCAGGTGCATAATTTATAAAACTTTTGTAGAGGACCTGAACATGATGCTATGTGCCAAATGTGAAAGCTAAGAACCTTTCAGTTTCAGAGGAGAAGATTTTCAGAGTTTTCACTATGTTTCTATTGAAAACTGGCTACTCCTGGGGTGGGGCAAATTTTGATCCCAGTGGCATCATTTATATAACTTTTGTAGAGGACATGAACATGTTGCCATGTGCCAAATATGAAAGCTGAGAAACTTCAAGTTGCAGAGGAGAACATTTTCAAAGTTTTCATTATATGTTTCTATTGAAAACTGGCCACCCCTGAAGCGGGCCAATGTTGACCCCCGGGGTATTATTTATATAATTTTGTAGAAAACCTGATCATGATGCTATGTGCAAAATATGAAAGCTGAGAACCTTCCAGTTTCAGAGAAGTTTTTCAAAGTGATTCACTATGTTTCTATTGAAAACTGACCACCCTAGGACGGGGTCAATTTTAGACAAAGGGACATGATTTATACAACTTTTGTAGAGGACCTGAACATGATACTATGTGCCAAATATGAAAGCTGAGAACCTTCAGGTTTCAGAGGACAGGATGTTCAAAGTGTTATTACATGCTTCTATTGAAAACAAGGCACCCCTGGGGCGGGGCCAGTTTTGACCCAAGGGACATAATGTATATAACTTTTGAAGAGGACCTGAATATGATGTTATGTGCCAAAGATGAAAGCCGAGAACCCTGTCGATTCAGAGGAGGTTTTTAAAGCTTCAAATTGTTGACGACACACGACAGACGACGAACGACGCACGCCGACGGACATCAGGTGATGAAATTAGCTCACCCTGAGCACACTGTGCCCTGGTGAGCTAACAAGAGGGCCTGTAGAGGACCTGAACATGATACTATGTGCCAAATATGAACGCTGTGGATGTTACCTCCCATTTTAGGAGATTTTCAAAGTTTTCACTATGTTTCTATTGAAAACTGCCCACCCCTGGGACGGGGGCCAATTTTGACCCAAGAGGCATAATTTAAATATCTTTCGTAGAGGACATGAACATGATGCTATGTACCAAATATGAAAGCTGAGAACCTTTAAGTTTTAGAGGTGACGATTTTAAAAAAAATCACTATATGTATATATTGAAAACTGCCAACCCCTAGGGCGGTGCCAATTTTGACCCCAGGACCATTATTGATATAACTTTTGTAGAGCACCTGAACATGATGCAATGTGCCAAATATAAAAGCTGAAAACCTTCCAGTTTCAGAGAAGATTTTCGAAGTTTTCATTATCTGTTTGTATTGAAAACTGCCAACCCTTGGGGCGGAGTCAATGTTGTCCCCAGTGCCATAATTTATATAACATCTTTAAAGGACCTGAACATGATGATATGTGCCAAATATGAAGGCCGAGAACCTTTTCAAAGATTTTCACTATATGTTCCTATTGAAAAATGGCCATCCCTGAGGCGGACCAATTTTGACCCCAGGGACAAAAATTATATAACTTTTGTAGAGGACCTGAACATGTTGCTATTTGCCAAATAGGAAAGCTGAGAACCTTCCAGTTTCAGAGAAGATTTTCAAATATTTCTCTATATCTTTCGATAGAAAACTGGCCACCCCCGGGGCGGGGCCAATTTTGATCCCAAGGGCATAATTTATATAACTTTTGTAGAGGACCTGAACATGATGCTATGTGCCAAATGTGAAAGCTAAGAACCTTCCAGTTTCAGAGGAGAAGATTTTCAGTTTTCACTATGTTTCTATTGAAAACTGGCCACCCCTGGGGCGGGGCCAATTTTGACCCCAGGGGCATCATTTATATAACTTTTGTAGAAGACCTGAACATGATGCTATGTGCCAAATATTAAATCTGAGAATCTTCCAGTTTCAGAGGAGAAGATTTTCAAAATTTTCCCCATATTTTTCTATTGAAAATCGGCCATCCTTGGGCGGAGCCAATTTTGACCCCAGGGGCACTATAACTTATATAACTTTTGTAGAGGACCTGAACATGATGCTATGTGCCAAATATGAGAGCTGAGAACCTTCCACCAGTTTCAGAGAAGAATTTCAAAATGTTAATTATATGTTTATATACAAAACCGGCCATCCCTGGGTGGGGCAAATCTTCACCCCAGGGGCATAATTTATATAACTTTTGTAGAGGACCTGAACATGATGCTATGTTTACCAAATTTGAAACATAAGAACTATCCAGCAGTTTCTGCGGAAAAGATTTTCCAAAGTTTTCACTATATGTTTCTATTGCAAATTGGCCACCCCTGGGGAGGGGCCAATTTTAACCACAGGGGCATAATTTATATAACATTTGTAGAGAACCTTGACATGAAACCTGAGAACCTTCCAGTTTCAGGGGAGTATTTTCACTATACATGTATGTGTTTCTATTGAAAATTGGACATCCTGGGGCCGGGCAAATTTTGACCCCAGGGGCATAATTTACACAAGAGGACCTGAACATGATGCTGTGTGCAAATTATGAAAGCTGAGAACCTTCCAGTTTCAAAGGAAAAGATGTTCAACGTTTTCAATATACATGTATGTTTCTATGCAATAAATCTAATTTACACAAAAATAGACTTACTTTACACCAATATAACCAAATATGAGTGCCAAATTGCAATAAAAAACATTGAAGAAAACACTTTTTAGTCTAAGTCTGTTGGTCATATGCTCCAGAGCCATTCATTCAGGAAAACCGTCAATTACACAATTTATATAATTGGAATAATTCTAGATAAATACCAGTAAATACCAGTCCTAAATCTGGCATATTACAAACCCCAAAAACATATTTTCAGAACTTATTGACTTAACACGGCAAAAACTCCAAAACCTACTACAGACTGATGAGCAATATGATACACTCCAGCAGTACATGTATGCTGGTCAAGGAGCAGAGCACTGACCTAATTACACAAATGATAAGCTGGAAACAGCAGTGTGCTTTTAAAAACTGGCCACATCTGGGTGGGGCCAATTTTGACCCTAGGAACATAATTGTTTATAACTTTTGTAGAGGACCGAAATATGATGCTATGTACCAAGTATGAAAGCTGAGAACCTTCCAGCTTTAGACTAGATTTTCAAAGTTTTCACAATATGTTTCTATTGCAAACTGGCCACCCCTTGGACGGGGCCAATATTGAAGGGGCATAATTCTGGGTTGCAGAGGCAAGTGGTAGCTTAATGCAGGACGAAAGTTATGCAGAAAGCTCCTATAGGAGCTTTCTGCATAACTTTCGTCCTGCATTAAGCAACCACCTGCTTTAAACGACATCATTGGCTGTTTATTAAGTGGTCGCATTAGCGGGGATTGACTGAATAGTACCATATCCCAAGCCACAAGAGGTCAGTGATAACGTTACACCTGTATGTGTAGTATCCCTATTTAAGTTCTTTTTATTATCAAACCGCAGTTTGAGAGTCATACTGTTTGGATTCTCATGAAATGGCGAGTACCTATGCGTGTGATCTGGATCAAAATCGTATGCAAATGGCATAACTCAGCTGGCCATGTGTAAGAATAAATATCATTACGCAAATGTACTATATTATTTGTATATTAATAGTTATGTTCTAAAATAGACCAATGACCCTATTTACCTAAATCAAAGAGGTCAGTAATTGCGTCAAGCCAGCGTACACACACAGTTTCTAATTGCAAAACAATTTGTTCGTTATGAAATATCGAGTAACTGGCCATTAATCTGGTTACAAACTGTTTGCAAAGATAATTACAAAACCGATATAAAGTATTTAACCCTTTACCTCATAAACATTAATTTAAGAATTAGATTATGGAATGTCTACAAGCCGATCTTCCACTATAATCTTATGCAGAAAATGTAGTACCAGATCAGTATCAATTCATAATCAAACAGAACCGACCCTGATCAGCGGCTACCGCAGTCTACTTGGTTTGGAAAGATGTCTCTGTCAAGGTCAAGAAAATGGTCTACAATAATCATAAATATTTTATCTATCATTTTCAAAATATTGTACTCTGTCCCTTATTGCGCCCTTTCGCGTGTTTGCAAACAAAGGAAACGGTTCCTATAGGAATCGTCTGCTCTATTTGCTTATGACAAGGTACAGACTGATCTGATCCTACAATTATTGTCAAAGCAAATTATTAGGATCCAAACTGCTAATGTGATGATGTTCTATCGAGAATGTATTACACGTCCTCCGTTTATGTATTGTGCAACATTTTGAAAGAATGGGGAAAAGAGAACAAACAAACTGTTAACAGACAGACGGACAACCTAATTCCAGTATACCCCCCCCAAACTTCGTTGTGGGGGGTATAATAAGTGCAAAACATTTTCGCTGCCATTGTCGCATCTCTGATTACCTATATAACCATTTCCCTGTTCTATGTTTATTCCAAATTTCAATACCTACTGAATATTCATTAACAAAAATACTTCAAAGAAATATGGAAGGTGGAACATTGTAGTCATTTTAGAAAGCAAAGAAACAGATCTTTCAAATTCTAGTAGCAAACAGAGTAGACCCTGATAAAACGGCTCCCCTAGGAACCGTCTGATCTGGGTCTACTCTGTTTGCAAATGCGTGAAAACACGTTTATATGAGGGAAAGGGATAAACACTTTGGATGATGTTCTATCGAGAATGTATTACACGTCCTCCGTTTATGTATTGTGCAACATTTTGAAAGAATGGGGAAAAGAGAACAAACAAACTGTTAACCTCTACAATTTATTAAAGTTTGATTATATTTTCATATACACGCCAGAAAAAATAAGTGCAAAACTAAACTGTTTCGCTACCATTGTCGCATCTCTGATTACCTATATAAACACTTTGGAACTAGATGGGCACTGAGTAACTCGGCGTCCCATCGTGATAAAACATACAGTAGAACCCCTCTAATGCGACCACTTAAAATACCCATAGCTGTCTTCATAAGCAGGTGGTTGCTCAATGCATGTCGAAAGTTATGCAAAAAGTTCCTATAGGAAAGCTCCTTTCATCCTGCATTAAGCTACCACATGCCTCTGACACCCAGAATTATGCCCTTTTCTGATGGTCGCATTAGAGAGATTGTATACTATATTTGTTTATGCAGTAATTAATTGTTTCAAAGAACAAGAAGGCCTAAAAGGCCCTGACATCGCTCACCATACATTCAGGGGAGAAGATTTTCAAAGTTTTCACTATGTGTTTCAATAGAAAACTAGCCAGCCCTGGCCAGGGCCAATTTTGACTCAAGGGGCATAATTTATGTAACTTTTGTAGAGGACCTCAAGTGAAGAAAATTTAAGAAAATGTAATTGAAAACACATAACAATGCAAATCTAAAGAAGGGCATGTACAAAAAAGTATGTATACCCTTTCCCTGGGCAAATTGGTTGAATTTTAGAAATAATAAATTAATCTATACAATCATGTACTTATAAATAATATTCAAAATTTCAGATAATTTCATTACACCTTCATGAGTTATTATTATTCATATCTTAATTTATTTTCAACCCTTCCCCTGTTCTATGTTTATTCAAAATTTAAATACCTACTGAATATTCATAGACAAAATAGTTATAATGAAATATGGAAAGTGGGACAGTGTAGCCATTTTAGAAAGTAAAGAAACATCTTTCAAATTCCATTGACAAACAGAGCAAACCCTGATCAGACAGCTGGTATAGGAGCCGTCCGATCTGGGTCTGTTCTGTTTGCAAATGTGTGAAAAAAGTGTTAACATGAGGGAAAGGGTTAGCAAACAGATTATAAGTATATTGTACACAAAATGAAAATAATGTAATGCACTTTGCACTATATCATATCATAAGCAAACAGCAGACTGATCAGATGGCTACTAAATCAGCCATCTGATCTGGGTCTACTCTCTTTGCAAAGGTGTAGAAAGGCATATTTATGGAGTAAAGGGTTAATTGTCTGATTTACTGTGCAAATATTTTCATTGTTTGGGTCTGCAATATTACTGCAGAGTTACTACCAACAAGGGAGACAAACCAGTTGTTATAAAAAAGGGGGCAAAGGGAGATACTCTCCCTTTAAATGTATGCTAAAAATAGACACCAGCAAATGTTTATAAATAGCTATGTAAGTCAGCTTTGAAAAACTTGCTACCCCTGGGACGGGGCCAATTTTGACCCTGGTGGCATGATTTATATAACTCTTGTAGAAGACCTGAATATGATGCTATGTGCCAAATATGAAAGCTATAAAGCATTTCAGTTTCAAAGGAAGAAGATTTTCAAAGTTCACTACACTGTATATGTTTCTATTGAAAACTGCCAACCCCTGGGGCGCGGCCAATTTTGACACCAGGGCCAAAATGTATATAACTTTTGTAGAGGACCTGAACATGATGCTATGTGCCAAATATGAAAGCTGAGAGCCTTTCAGTTTCAGAGAAGAAGATTTTCAAAGTTTTACTACATGTTTCTATTGAAAATAAGACACCCCTGGGGCGGGGTCAATGTTGACTCCAGGGACATTA
This sequence comes from Azorinus chamasolen, assembly GCA_963576725.1. NCBI lineage: Eukaryota > Metazoa > Mollusca > Bivalvia > Cardiida > Solecurtidae > Azorinus > Azorinus chamasolen. Next base: position 59,761,982 of record OY755247.1, on the reverse strand, counting down.
TTTATATAACTTTCGTAGAGGACCTAAAGATGATGCTATGTGCCAAAGATGAAAGCTGAGAACCCTGTAGATTCAGAGGAGAAGATTTTTAAAGGTTCAAATTGTTGACGACTGACGACGGACGACGCACGCCGACGGACATCAGGTGATCACAAAAGCTCACCCTGAGCATTTCATGCTCTGGTGAGCTAAAAAGGGAGACAATTACACAAACAAACCAAAATGTAGCAAGCGACACAATCTACAGAGGACAATATCTGACAGCAAAAGAGTTAACAAATTGGAAACATGGTCTTAACGAAATCTAATAAAGTACTATATTAGCATTGGCATAATACATGCATAATTATCTTACATATCTAGATATTAAGTATGCAACACACACTTATGTCTACTTGTTTTGGAACAAGGCATGTTAAACTGGGATTTACTTTTCCGGTTTTCTCTTTCCTAAAATATATGGAATAAACGAACAAGAGGGCCATGAGGCCCTGAAGCGCTTACATTAGATAACCCCGGGACGGGGCCATTTTTGACCCAAAAGTCATCATTTGTACAACCTTGGTAGAAAACCACACGGCAAAGCAACACACCTTTAATTAAAGGTCTAAGCCTTATTGTTTCAGAGAAACAAGAGGGCCATAATGGCCCTGATATCGCTCACCAGACAATCAGAGGAGAAGATTTACAAAGTTTTCACTATGTTTCTATAGAAATCTTGCCATCCCTGGGGCAGGGCTTCATTTGAACCCAGGAGCATAATTCATATATGTTTTGTAGAGGACTTCAAGATGATGCTATGTGCCAAATATGAAAGCAGAGAAACTTCCAGTTTCAGAAGAAGAATACTATTTAGGTTTCACAATATGTTTCTATATAAAACTAGAGGGCCATTGACAGTGTTAATTTTTCAGCAGACATTTCTAACAGATCACAGGAACTCAGTGTTATAACCCTATCAGTGCTAAGCATGACTTGACTGAAATTAGCACAGTTTGGATTCTAATCTGATACATATGTAACTTCATAATTATGTGGTTTGTACAAGAGGGTTAATTGAAAGATTGGTATGTATTAAAAACAGTGTGAACAAACAGACAATAATTCTAAAGCAGACATCAACTAGAGTATAGAACAGGTGAACTTCAGCTTGACCTCTCCAGTACACGAGCTGGCTAGCTAGTGGTTCAATGGAAACCTTTATACTGTAGAAGTCTATTTTAAAGTATAACCCACAGGGCAGGTCGAATTTTAACCTCTCAGAACTATGATATTAACAAAATTCATAAAGGTATACTAAGTAAATCTATACACCAAATATCTAAGCTCTGTGACATGCAGTTTTTGGCATGAAGCTTTTTAAAAAATTCCCTATGCCTAACTAATGAACCAAGCACTCTGTAGCGGAAAACCGGAACAACAGTCTGCTTAATAAAAAAGAGCATTTGCTCCATAGGAGTAAATGCTCTATTTATCACAATGGTTTCAAATCTACACAATTCTGAAATGTTCCTTTTCTCTAATTAATGCTCCTTATCAGTAGATTTATTCAAAGAGGTAGGATCTGAAAATAGCCTATGAGGGAATGGGTTAAAAACTGTGTGAACAAACAGACACTAATTCTGAAGCAGACAACTTTGTAGAGTCTTGACCCTCCAGTGATTGCATAACCAGACTGAGTATCTGCAGTCCTTCTAGCTCAGGGGAACCTTTATAGTGTAAAAGTCTATTTTAAAGTATAACCAACACGGCAGGGCCAATTTTAACCTCAGAACTATGATATTAACCAATTTCAATAAGGTATACTAAGTAAATCTATACATCAAATATCTAAGCTCTGTGACATGTAGTTTTTGACAAGAAGATTTTTGAAGTTTTCTCTATGCCTAACCTAAGTGAACCCAGCATTCTGCTACTTGTACAGAAAAAAACAGTCAGCTAGAGAAAACTGGCCACCCCTGGGACCGTGGCGGGGCCAAATTTGACTCCAGGGACATAATTTATATAACTTTTGTAGAGGACCTATAGGTGATGCTATGTGCAAAAGATGAAAGCTGAGAACCCTGTAGATTCAGGAGAAGACGCACAACAAACGACGCACAACAAACGCCGACAGACATCAGGCGATCACAAAAGCTCACCCTGAGCACTTTGTGCTCTGGTGAGCTAAAAAGGCCAAGTTTCGCCCAGTGTTCGGGTCGTAAGTTGAACGAACAGTCTTGGCAGAGGACCACAAGCCAAAGCTACATATTTGTAGAGGACCATTAGATCATATAAGTGTTACATACCAAACATCAAAGGTCTATGCCATACAGTTTCAGAAGATTTTTTAAGATTTTCCTATGAAAAACTGCTAAGCCCTGGGACGGGGCAATTTTTGGCCCAGGGGTCATAAATTGAACAATCTTTGTAGAGGACCATTAGATCATGCTACATACCAAATATCAAAGGTCTAGGCCTTACAGTTTCAGAGAAGATTTTAAAAGATGTTCCTATGACAAAATTGTTAGGCTCTTAAGAGGGGTCGTTTTTGGTCCGGGGTCATAATTTGAACAATCTTTGTAGAGGACTATTAGATCATGCTACATACCAAACATCAAAGGTCGAGGCCTTACAGTTTCAGAGAACAAGATTTTCAAAGATTTTCCTATGAAAAACTGATCCTTGGGCAATGTCATTTTTGGCCCAGGGTCATAATTTGAACAATCTTGGTAGAGGACCATTAGATTATATTACATACTATATATCAAAGCTCTAGGCCTAACCGTTTCATCAGAAGAATATTTTTAAAAGAGTTCCCTATGAAAAACTGATAAGCCCCTGGGCAAGGCCATTTTTGGTCTGGGTCATAATTTGAACAATCTTTGTAGAGGACCATGAGGCTATACTACATACCAAATTTCAAAGGTCTAGGCTTTGCAGTTTCAGAGAAGATTTTTAAAGATTGTCCTACGAAAAACTGATAAACCCTTGGGCGGGGCCATGTTTGGTCCGGGGGTTATGTGAACAACATTTTGTTCCCTCTAGCCACTGATGGTACTGACAAAATTAAAATCGGGTTAGCGGTTTCAGAGATATCGTTTGAAAATGTGGACGGACGCCGAACGGATCACTCTCAATAGCTCATCCTGAGCCTTTGGCTCAGATGAGCTGAAACATATTGGAACTTTAACATAAGACACGTATAATTATTTTACATATATACAAATTGTCAATTTAAGTACGCAACACACAATTCTGACTACTCGTTTTGGAAAACGGGTATGTTTAAGTGTGGGTTTTTTTCTTGTTTGATTTGTCCTTTTAAATATTGGATAAACAAAAACATATTGAAAGCATCTTCTACACTAACACACATTAAAAACTATTACACAAACATGCTTTTTTTATTTTACATATCTAAAATTCGTCCTATATCAGTTTAGTTATGCCAGGCCTACTAGTTTGGGCGCGTTTAAATATAATGGATTTCAGTGAGTGAATTCCTCATAATAACTTGAGTAGCAAGCATTCCACGTACATATGTTTAACCTCTTATACCATGTCAAACCATGTTCTGAGTGAAATAAACTGTAACTGTAACAGTAATTACTGAAGGTAAATTATATTGTTAAAAATGCAGTTTGTGCAGACCTCGGGGTATACAGGTTTTGTACTGCACAATATTGGTAACAGTTGGTTGTTTACATTGACCGAACTCACCCACACCCTGTTGAGCTAGACTGTTTGGTTAACTTTTAATTCCTAAATATAATATGAGCCGTTTGCTAAGAGCTATTTATTCTCATTTCTGACTAATGAGTTAAGCAAAGAATGAAATAGGTATATTATATGTTTAACTGCTCTTTGTGCGAACTTTCCGCATGCCATTCACTCAGCATTAAGAAGCCACCTGCCTAAACATTCTCAACCCTTCTCTTGCTGTTGATGTGGATCCGGAAACTTATCTCTTGTCTTGGCGCCATATAAGCTATAGTTTTGCGGTGCCGTAAACCCCGATTCAATCAATCAATCAATATCTTGCTGTTTACGGCAATATACATACCTGTTAATGGTGAATACCTTGATGAGACAGCTCCTGCAGGAGCTGTCTCATCAAGGTCTGCACTATTTGCAGTTGATTGTGCAACAAGTGCACTCCACAGCATTGATTAAACACAGAAACATTTGCAGACAGTGTAGATATATGTAATTATATGGGTAAAGTAGTATAAATGTATTTCACAATTCAGCAAGAGAAGGGTTAACCCATCTCTATTAAAGGTTTGGATTAGCGAGGATGTCAATATCAAGGTTCCGATTAACGAGCTTTTATAATTACAAGCAATTCGTTGCATAGTCTGTATTCGGCTACAGTTCCAAGTCGGTTTTATATTAACTTAATGCAGTGCTCCCTCTCTACAACGACACCCTTTGGGATACGAAGTTCTGTATGTGTTGGTCAGAGTGAGTTGTTATAGGGAGGGAAAATCAAACATAATTAGCTTGTTTGCAGATCCCCAGAAAAGTTGTATTTCGAGAACTAAAATCCTTATGCCTCAATCAAACCCTATGTTGTGACCACTCTTTAGAATCGTCATAACGTGACGATTCTAAAGAGTGGTCACAACATAGGGTTTAGTGGAGGCATAAAGAAAATACGATGGAAAAAATGTGTTTCTGGAGTATTGTTGTTTCGGAAACAGTGACATGCGTTGTTGTAAAGAGGTAATGGTTATTGACAGGGTTGTTGTAGGGAGGGAGCACTGTATAAGAAGGTTATCTGGACTAAAATAGTAACCTATGATCTGGTGAAAATAAGTCTTGTGGCATTAGCAAACAGTGCAAAGCCAGACCAGAGAGTTCATCTAGTACTAATTTATCAGGGTCTGCACTGGTTTGGAGTCAGGTCAGTGTTTCCCTTCAATACCAATTGAAATAATCGGTGACGGAACCCTCCACACTGTAATTAAAGCATTTAATAATATTAATCCATTGCTATGATTACAGACGAACAAAGGCATATAGCGCAGACCCAGCTCTGCGGGAAGTAGAAGGAGCGAGGGATCTTAGTTCTAAGTTCTTAGTCTGATTGTTTGATTGATTGATTTAGCTGGGTTTAATGGCAGAAGTTATATGCTCCAAGAAGGAGAAACGTTAACGGATCCACATCTCATTTACATCGAGATAATAATATGGTATATGGATCCAGAAACTTAACATCTGCCGGAGAATCAGAGATTCAGAAACTCCAGTTTATATTGTACCCTAATTAGTCATTTCTTATGACCATCCAAAAGGTGAGCAGTGGTCCTAATTCTTGCACGACTCTAGTCACGTCCCAAAACCACATGGGGATGGTGTCAGTTTGAATTATTTAAGTTTACAAATGTTTGGGGAGATTACAGCCTGATTATAGGAGGAATATATTGTTAATGACGGGGTAAAACTGAAACATTTCTTGTAACTTTCACTGACCACCAAAGCTTGAGTGTTGTTTCCTTCTTTGCTTAGATAGACAACATACTGTTGTCATTAATTATTATTGTATTAGATTAACAATCTGCTTTACAAGAAGAAATATATTTACATGTAGTTATCAAAACACATTATGAAGAGGTATTCCATTTCGGTCATATTTCAAGAGTCAAAGAGTTATATCACGTTAAAAGCTATATCTATCGGCAGATCATCAAGGTTATTAAATTTTATCATTGAAGAATGTGGTGGTAAGAGTGTCTGGTAATCACAATAATTCTTATGCGAAGTTAACATTTGCAACGGAGGCCGTACGATTTCTTTGTCTACGATTTTCCTACAATATTTTTTTGCATCGTAGTAGTCTATGGGCTGTGATGTTTTTGTTTACATTGTCTATGATAATCGTTCGATTATTTTTGTATACTGATCGGGGTTTATCCATACCATGACGACTGAGCGGCGACTGTACGGAGATCATGCGATCTCCATGCAGTCATCGCGCTGTCTCGGCTTGGATAATGCAATCAAACGGAGCCCGTGCGGGTTTCATACCAGCAGGATTGTTCCACCTTCTATAGAGAGACATACTATTAATGCAGGAAATGTCAAATAAATATGCACCCATCAGAAATCTCAAATTCGACGCACGGCCATCGTGCGGTCTCCATGAGGTTGCCACAGGGTGACAGTGCGATGTACGTACGATTTCACGGGTATCACACGTGTTTGCGGGCTGCGAGCTTTCGAGTTTTGAAAATATGTATAACTTTTTATGAGAAATTGCAGAGGCTATGGCGCCCGGGAATCTGTAAGAAAACCGTACGACAGAAACCATGCGGAAATGACCTTATGACGAGTCGACGGGCGCCGTAAACTCATCACAGGGCTAATGTAAACTAGCTAGGCATGTCATAAAATAACATGTGCAAAGGTAGAATATTCGTGATGATTATACATTTAAAACATTACTAATTAAAGTGAAAAATAATATATCATCAATAGTCAGGAGTGCGTATATTCCTATATTTGATCTTACTAAACACACATGCATGTGCACCCTTTAAAAATAAAACAATGTACATAAAAACAGCAAACACATAAAACAACTCACACGGTTTCATTGCATTAGTACTGTTCAAAGGCATTTCATTTTCCACTTAACATACAACATATCATTATACCACTGGAAACCAAACCTTCTGATAAACAGAAACTATTAATGTAAATCCTATTTTGATATAATTATATATTGAGGACACATCCAATGGAATATTCTCTAAACAGAATTTAGAGTTGAATCTAAAGACACAGCTTTAGTAAATAGAATACATAAATGTTAAATAAGTTTCTTAGATTCAGTGGTACATATTTTGAACAAGATTCAAAAGCACACTCTTTAATTAACAGTACCTATAAATATGTATTTGTAATATATTGTGAAGGTATATTCCTTGAAAAAGAATCCAAAGATAAACCCATTTGATTAACACATATACATGTATAAACATAAACGTGTTTTATAACTTCCACCGGTATATCCTTTGAACATTATTCAAAGGCACGCCCTTTTGCCATCAGACATTTTAATCGGTATTATAAAATAAGTACAACTTTTGACTTACAAAAGCACAAACTAAATTAATATAATGTAATTTGACTGGTATATTCCTCGAAAGGAGTCCAAAGATAAATCCTTTGATCAACAGAAATATAACGTGTACTATAACTTCCACCGGTATATCCTTTGAACAGTCTTCAAAGGCACGCCCTTTAAATATCAAAAAATATAATAATTATTAAAAATAAGTACATCTTTTGAATTGATTTCAAAAGCACACCCTTAATTATTGTAATGCAATAAACGTATATTATTTATATATTCTGATTGGTACATCCTAGAAAAGAATCCGAAGGCACACCCTTTAAATAGCTGAATATATGCATGTTTAATTTTACAGATTTAGACTCAATGGTACATCTTTTGAGTGACATTCAAAAGCACACCCTTCAATTAATAGAACATAGTATTATATTATTAACAAGACCTCTACATACTTTAAAAAGAAACCAAAAGCACACCCAACTATTTATGGAAATATAAAAGTACTTTAATATTGTAGGACAATGACTCAATGACCAGGGAGTAAATGTACAGTCGGCTGAGCGGTCAATCGGACTGAAAGTAGACTATAACTAGGTACTTTACTTTTTACTTTATAGTCCGTCGGTATATCCTTTGAAGAGCAAAGGCACGCCCCTTATAATAACACAATACATAAATGTTTTTACATCACTATTTTAGTCTAACCGGTACATCTTTTGAGCAAGGGTCAAAAGCACACCCTTCAGTTAACATGATGTAATAAATAAATATATTGTGACTGGTGCATCCTTTGAGTAGAATGCAACAGCACACACACTTTAGTTAACAAGATACATAAAATGTTCAATATAATTATTTAAGTCTCACTGGCACATCTTTTGATTAAAATTCAAAAGCACATCCTTCAATAGATAGAAAGAGTAAACATGTAATAATGCTATATATACTGACTGGTTCATCCTTTGAAAAGTGTTCAAAGAGACACCCGTTGATTGAAAGAAAAATAAAACTACCGCATGTCTTTTGAACAGTTTTCGAAGGCACATCCTACAAATATCAGACACAATAATCATTATACTATACGTATGTACATCTTTTGAAAGGAATTCAAAAGTACACCTTTAATTAACAGAAATTAATAAATACATATTAGCTTTATATTCTCCACGGTACATTCGTTGAAATGAATTCAAATACAAACCCTTTAGTTGCGATAAATAAACACTATACTATGATTAAGTCTTCGGTAAAATTCAAAGATTAAATCATTTTTTTGAAAAAAACTGTGCAATTGTTAAAACAGACATTAGTGCTGAAAATACTGAAGTGGAAACTTATCACTGAAAAAAATGCAAAGACGCATGACATTGTATTTATAACGTAATTAAAGACGAAGTACAAAGCGAGTCTCAGATAATATTTACATGTGTACCATTATTGCAAGCAACATTTACTTCAATAACGTAAGACAAGTGTTAAAACGGTATTTTATTTACAATTTAAACTACTTTCGACTTTTGATTATTTTTTAAAACATCCACAGTACCAATAATAGGACGTACAGAAAATGTAGCATACCGAGTGAGGACTACGCCATTTTACATCTTATAAATGATATACGGAGACGCAGCCGCTGATGAATTACAAACTGTTCCATATGATGAAGAATCAGCATCCCATGATACACACATACACAGTATTTATATTTATCCATACGCACAATTACGTCGGGTTGCGTTATCTTTTGCAAAAGGTGTGAAGAGAATAAAGCATATCCACTATATCTATCTCCTCTGATTTAATCATCATTCTGTATTGTAGAAACATATTTTATAGTGTGCCAATTATTTAGATGTTATTGAATTATTAAATGTTCTGCAAGGATATTGTACATATAACAGGCTTAAACTATTTACACGTCATGTATTAAAACGAATCATTCAATATAATCAAATTGTATGTGTAGTCATTTATACATAGAGGATCAAAGTATATACACGCTATGTATTAAACGAAGCATTCAGCGTATTCAAATTGTATGTGTAAATGTATGTATATATGGTGGATTAAATTATGTATTAAAACGAATCACTCAACATATTCTAATTGTATGTATACAGTAGTGACCATGTAGTAGATTAAACTATTTGCATGTCGTGTATTAAACCGAGGTATTCAATATACACAAATGGTATGTGTAGGTATGTAAACATGGTCGATTAAAATATTTGCACGACATGTATTAAACCGATGTATTCGACATATGCATGACGTAGCATTAAAACGAAGCATTCAACTCAAATTGTATGTGTAAGGTCGTGAATATGTAGTGGACTACTAGATCTATGTGCATGCCATGTATTAAATCACATATGTATTAAACTATTTACACGTCATTTATCAAATGAAGCATTCATCTTAAATTGTATGTGAACAGTTGTGACCATGTAGTGAATTAACTTTTTACACACCATGTATTAAAACGAAGTATTCAAAATATTCAAATGTTATGTAAACACCCATATGACATGTATATGAGCGTAGTGGATTAAACTATTTTCACGCTATGCATTAATACGAAACATTCAGCATACTCAAATTGTATGTGTACAATTGTGACAATGTAGTGGGTTTGACTATATAGCAAGGTCACAGTGTAGAGCAAGAATCACATGTCAAATCAAAAATGATAAATTTGCATGAACGTTTTCTACTTGAATAATAATAATAATAATAATAACATACAACTATTTACAGTAGCAGTTGTGACAATAATATGTAATGTGGATAACAATATTTGACCCATGTTTAATTGTCTATTAGATAAAAACTAACAACAAACATAATGTGTGGGCTTGCGAAAATAAAACCATGTATAGACCGTTGCAGATAGTTATGCTAAGTCATGTGTTTCCAAGACTGGCCTTCACGTTTTGACACACACCAATATAAATATTATACTTTATTACCCAGGAGTAACGTAGTGTAGACCCTAATAAATCTGCAAATCCCAAGCCGTGCCAAGTTTTGGTCTTCACTGTTTCCCCAATCAAGCAAGCCATGTCCATATGTGTAACATCGCTAACCCTTTCCTTGTCAGCAATAATGACAAGATAAATATTTATTTGCTTATATGTATCATAGCATATATACACAGGATATTTTGGCATTGATCAAAACTCTTTATATTATCGAATAAGCACAATAAACTTTATATTATCCAATAAGCAAACAGAATAGACCCATCCTGATTCGGCTCCAACAGGAACTGTCTGATCTGGGTCTACTCCGTTTAAAAAGGTGTGAAAGGGCAATTCTATGTAGGATGGGGTTAACAACATGTAAAGTTAATGTAAGACATAGTTAATAACAAGGATACATACCTTTTTAAAGGAAGAAACTTATATAAAAGTGAAACATCAAAGTCCCGCAAGTGTTGTAAGATAATACACACATGGGTTTAACACTTGATAGCTTTTGTAAACAGTATATATATACAGGCAAGCTACCAAGTCTTTATCAAAAGAGTTCAAAGTAGTTCACACTCAAATACCAATTTGAAAAGGAATGGAACAAAAACATTTTCAGTAAATATTCGGGTGACAGAACACATTTAATTTGATAACGATTAGGCACTTTCACAAGATGATAGGAAACGTAAATTTTAACAAGTAACATAAACATATGTTTCTATAGACAAGAAGTGATAAGCATGACGGAAATAATAAAAGTGGTCAGACTGCAGTGTTTCAAAAATAATTCTTAAAAGATATAATTACATGAAATGAGATACAAACAAAACATACCACTTCTTCACTTTCCAATATTACTTACACTAAGATCATGATGTCCAACACCACCATGGCATGTTTACTGAATATTAAATTCATCTATGACTGTGTTGATAATGCTATTTGTTTTTTCCAGTGCAGACTTAGCATCAGCTTCTGTGTACAAGTCTGCAGGTATCGCAGGCCTCGCCACATGTTCCGGGTACCGCATTTTGTTGTAATTATTCAGTTTATCACCTAACGCCGATACCTGAAACACAAGTAGTGACAACAGAAGCTCATCGTTGAGTGATTGTCAGAGTTGATGCAAGCGTAATGTGAATGTTTAAAGCACAATATAAGCTTTGTTTTCAAGAAAATATGTTCACTTTGAATCACGTAAAGCTCTTTACAGTTTACATATCGTACAAGATGATTAATAAAATCTATTTTGGTAAAATCTTTTTGTCAAAATGAGAGCAGAATACATTGGGGTCTAATTAGAATCACTCTGTTGACATTCAAATTATGTTTAGAAACAGTATTTGAATGACCCCGTCACACGCAACCCTAGAAACAAAAAGATGTGCTTCTAAATACGAGGTTTCTATAAACGAGTCTGATCAGGTGCACAGAAAAGTCTCTGTGGTCTTTCTTTAGTGGCAGTTAGCTGAACATCGCAATATGACTGAAATACTCTTAAAGTGGCGTAACCCTCAATACAAACAAAGCCATTGGTGCGTGTTTGGTGTAATGCGACAACTATTTGGAAGAGTCAAAACTTGGGAAATTGTGACATTTGCATGTCACATACATGCAACTCTGTGTTACTTTACCAGAAGTCGAAATATGGTGTGTAAATTTAAACACTTTTAATAACTATTTTATTTCTCCACCAAACCTTATTATGTGACCATTCTTTAGAATTTTCTTGAAGAGACCATACTAAAGAGTGATCACAGTATAGGATTTAGAGAAGAAATGATGAGTTTAGTATTTGGGTACGCACCTTTATCTGTAGCTCTGTTTACTATAATGTTTATTATGAAATGTGAAATTTGTAATCATTATGTACAAGCTTGGCTCTCTACTAAATACTGGCAGGACTATCCATAAATACCTGATTTTTCAGCTCCTGTCCTAATTCGGACGCAAGAAATTGCAATATGTGCATTTTCCTTGGCACGTTATTGGCATCTTTTGAATAATGAGCAGCCCTCAATGCTTTCTCGCACGCCTAAAAGATAATAAAGATTGAAGAACGATCTTGCTCCTGTAATGCATTTGTCGGAATTCATATAGTTATATTCATATTTACTTCGCGCGAGAATATCATTCTTATAGGTCATCTAAGAGCACTGAAACTGTGTTTGCTCATCTAGCCAATGTTGCAATGCACATGACGTAATAAAAAATTTGGTTTTCAAACTTAATTAATTTGGAGTACAGTAAAATCTCTAAACCTTAATTTAAGTGGAGAATAATTTAGATAGAGCAGCTTCCTGCATGACTTTCACCCTGCATTAAGCTGTCACCCATCTCAAAGTCCGATATTGATACTAATTCATACGCCCAATTTAGAGAGGCTCACCAGAGGAGAATATTTTCAAAATGTTCACTATATGTTTCTATAGATAACTGGCTACCCCTTTGGCATAATTTATATTCGTTTGTAGAAAACCTGAACACAGTGCTATATGCTAAATATGCAAGCTGAGAACCTCATAGTTTCAGAGGAGAATACTTTCAAAGTTTCACTATATGTTTCTATAGAAACAAGAGGGTCAAAATGATCACCACCCTTCAGAATTTTTAATTGCTCATTTGATCACCATAGATTTAAAAATAGAACTGGATAGTCCCAGGATGGGGCCAATATTGACCTAAGGGAACAATGATGATTATGGATCATGAGCAGTGGTTATAGAGACCAAGATTTTTAAAGATTCAGAACATTGCTTTTATCAAGACCATCATTCTGGCCAATAAATATTTGGATAAAAACGTGACCTCTAAAGTGATGTTTCTAAGATTTGACCAAGTGACCTAATTTTTAATCCCACCCAAACCATGATCAAGCTCAACCTTGATATCACTTAGACAAACATTCTGAGCAAGCTTGAGGAAGACTGGGCTAAATGTGGCCGCTGGAGTGTAAAAAAGATTTTCCTAAGATACAGGGTGTTTCATAATATCTGTTACCATTTTACAGTCTCATATCTTTCAACATTTTGAATATATGTAACAAGAGTACCGCATACGGTACATAATACGCCCACTTGCAAACTTTCTCCAATTCAACATGCCTTATAAGTGTTGACATTTTCTAATCTGTGCTTCAGATCTTGATTTCCATATTAAGTTGGTACTATTTTTTTTAAAAAATCAAGTGAATATCTTATTAAATAAAAAAGTTACAGCTAATCCTCATTTTTGCAGATTTTTGTAAAGTGCAACGGCCATAACTCTGTAAAGACAAACTGAATGAACCTCAAAATAAACTCAGCTTGAAATTTTGTTGCTTAAAACATTTGTGTTAAGTTGTTAAGTTTCATTTATATCAACCGACAAACTAAAAATTTACCGACTAACAAAGCAACAAACACACAAAGTTCAAGGACCATAACTTTAGAATAAAATGACATATCAAACCCCCCGCAATATATGTGAAAATTCACATTAAGGTTTAACCATATAAAAAAATTGAAGCAAATATCATTGTAAATGAAAAAGTTATGGCCATCCTCATATTTGCATAGATTTGCATTATTTTTTTAATTGCAAAGGCCATAACTCCGAATGATCCTCAGACTCGACCTAGCTTTAGGTCTAGATGCATTAAACATGTGTATGAAGTTTCAAAAATATCTGTCAAATAGTTTTCCCAGAAAACAGCGGACAAACTATTTGCATATTTTTCAAGCACAAGGGACATAACTCTGAAATGAAAAATCAAATGAACCTCAGAATCAACTCAGCTTCAGATCTTGAAGCATTTAACATTTGTGTGAAGTTTCATTAATATCTGTCATATAGTTTTCCCAGAAAACAGCGGACAAACTATTTGCATGTATTTGCATTATGTTTCAAGTAAAAGGGCCATAACTCCGAAATGACAAATCAAATGAGCCTCAGAATCAACTTAGCTTCAGACCTTGATGCATTAAACATTTGTGTGAAGTTTCATTAATATCTCTCAAATAGTTTTACCAGAAAACAGCAGACAAACTATTTGCATGTATTTGCATTATTTTTTTAAGTAAAAGGGCCATAACTCCAAAACGACAAATCAAATGAACCTCAGAATCGACTCAGCTTCAGATCTTGATGCATTAAACATTTGTGTGAAGTTTCATTAATATCTCTCAAATAGTTTCCCCAGAAAACAGCGGACAAACTATTTGCATATTTTTTAAGGACAAGGGCCATAACTCTGAAATGAAAAATCAAATGAACCTCAGAATCAACTCAGCTTCAGATCTTCATGCATTTAACATTTGTTTTAAGTTTCATTAATATCTGTCTAATAGTTTTCCCAAAAAACAGCGGACAAACAAAATGTTGACGGACGAACGAACGAACGAACGAACGAACGGACGGACGGACAGGGCCACGACAATATACGACCACCTTTATTAGGTGGGCGTATAAAAATGAAAGTCACTCAGTGATAGGAGACAAAACAGTTTCCTTTGATACCTAACATCAAAATGTTTTCGTGAAATGCTAAACTTATTGTCCTTTCATAAAAATATGTGAGTTTACAGTAATGCTCAAGATGACGTCCTCCTCGTAGCAAAACGACGTCGAAACGTTTCTTGAAGTTGTTTATTACGGATCTGCACGTGTCTGGCGAACTATTTCTAATTTCACGTCTGGTCGATAGCTTCAACTCTTCTGTGGACGATGGCGAAGGACTGTACACACACTTGAACATTTAGATAGAAGTGAGCTTCTTCAGAAAACCAGGTATTGTCTGCTATTTCGGGCCGGTCTTTCATCCAGGTCACGAAAGGAAGTCGACTGCTTGTGTCAAAATCTTTCAAATGTTGCTTGATTTAAATAGTGTATAGCGTCTATTTCAATGGAAAAGTAGTAGAGTCAAGCAGGCAAAGCCACATGCAAGACGCAACCACCACCAAAACACCGATAGACAGCATGACACACACACACACACAACCACACACCCAAACGCACACACACACACACACACGAAATGAACACAGAAAACACCAAAAGACAGACAAGAACCAGGGACAAACGTTCCACACATGAACAAATCACAAGCACAAAGACGCAAGGCAAACAAAAGGAAGGGTGACAAAGAGAGTACCGCCTTGGCACGGTCAGTAGCAAAAACACCACTGGGGGTTTAAACCGGTTTACGGACGTCCTAACCTCACACTTCTCTCAAAGTCACCCTAGCTTTACAAATATTGTAAATAAAGGTATCCCCGCTGGACTTACCCACAACATAGACGACGGTGAACACAGGACAACATGTAAAACATAGCATAATAACTGTGACAATCCGTCAAATATGTACTCAATGACTTTGCTGAAGTCAGAGCACCTGCAGGTAAGCCGTTAAGGGCACGACAGGGAAAAAGTAATACATGAGTCTGGTAAGATCATCCTGCATCCAAGTTTAAGAGTATACCATCATAGAGTACTACCCTCGGCCTGTCATCGCGCAAGCAAAGAGGGAAGCGTAGCTACCGACTGTAAAAGGGTCGATAACCAAACATCGCAGTGCGTTGCAATATAATAGGATCATAACCTTTCTTTTTAAATGTTTTAATGCGTTTTATAAACAAATCATGAAAATGGATATGACCCCGAATTTTCCTAAGTTTGTAGATAACATCCCCATAAAATTCTGGTTGAGAAATGCCTTGTCGCAGTAACGTCCGTAGATTGCAATTATATTTACTAATGAGAGGTAAATTTCGATAATAAAATTTAGAAAAAGTTTTCCGAAGTTTGTGATATCTGTAACCTTGCTTAAGAAGTTTATCAGTTATAACTAAATTACGTCTGTTAAAATCTTCAAGCAAAGAACAGGTTCGGGCAAACCTAATAAGTTGAGAAATAGAAACTCCATAAGATGTAGAACGTGGCACATCCCCATCTAAAAAAGGATAATTAACAATTTTAAAATTAAAATCTTCTCTTTTATCGTATACTTTGGACGAAACTTATCATTTGTAATTGAAAGATTCAAATCTAAAAATGCAGCATTAATGTCAGATTGATTAGCTTTGTTTAAAGACAGTTCTTTTGGGTAAATTGAAGAAACCATAATATCAAAATAAGGATTATCTAAATTCAAAATATCGTCTAAATACCTTGAAGTTTTATTAAAAGCATTAACAATATCGGTCTGTGTATCAGGTTTTAAGCTAAGCATAAAATCCCTCTCGTAGCAATACAAAAACAAATCTGCAACCAGAGGGGCACAATTTGTACCCATGGGTATACCAACAACTTGACGATATATGGTATCCCCATAACGCACAAATATATTATCTAACAGAAAGGTAAGAGATCTACAAACATCAAGGCAAGTCCACATTGTGTAATGTTCAACTTCTGAATTCGAAAAGAATGAACCTTGAACATTACAAGCAATGAACATTTTGTTTTCTCTGGCAAAGGTTTTTCTATTAATTTAATAAGTTTATCCTTTATAAGATGGTGAGGTAGAGTAGTATAGAGTGTAGAGAAATCATAAGAGCTCAGTAAAGAAATGTTATACTGTTCATTTTCAAGTTTTGTTAAAACATCATTTGAATTTTTTATGGACAAAAAAACATTAATACCAGAATTTTCATATATTTTATCACAGTAGCGTTTAACATGTTCTTTGATCGTAGTAAGACAGGACGTCAAAAGTATAGATAATTTAGTAGTGGTACAACAGCTAGAGGTGGCAATAAAACGCACCTTATAAGGGTTTTTATGTAGTTTCGGAATCCAGTACAAAGTAGAAAGTTTATGTTGTTTTATGTTAGGACCAGACTTAAAATTATTGCACATTTTTACATGTTCCGAGACTATATCTTTTTCAGGTGTTTGAACTGTTATATACGTTTTTGAATCAGTTAGCTCCTTCTTTTTAAACATCAACATAATACAATCTTCAAATAATGATTACATTGTTTGATGCCTTGTCAGCAGGAACAAGAACATAATCTGAATGAAAATTAGAAATGTTTTTCTTCAAGTAGCGACATGTAACTCTAGGTCGAGGTGGTAAAAGATGGTAATTTGATCTGTAAAAAGTTATTCGCGTATCAATAATATCGAAAATACATTTCTTCCAATCCGAAAGGGCATTAACTTCAGCATGTTCTCGTCGACACCATTTGATGCAGAATTCTTGAATAGCTTCCGCAATATGAGTTCGACAAGCGTCAAAATCAATAAGGGAAGGTAATCTATATTTAGGTCCTTTAGTTAGGAGGGTCCTGAGACGTTTATCCTTAATGATATCAAAATTACCAGTAATGACATGGCCCAATTGGTTTATAGCAAAAGCTAGAAATGTTACAATCTCAAGAAATAGGGGTATTAACATCAATATTTAAGTCAGAGACAATTTTATTGTAGTTAAAAATAACATTTCTAATAGGTTTATTATATTTATAACAGATGATAGGTGATTCAGAGTTGATGAAATATTTGGGAATAGCATCGATTACATTCTTATCACGAATTATACTTTGAATATCAATAAAATCGATACCTTTATTTAGGAACTGAAGTTTCAGAAAATGTCTTTTATGTTCAGATTCTTTATAAATACGTGGACGAAGAACATGCTGTGTGTAACTTTGTATAAGTGAGGCAGTATTAATTAACGGATCTGTACGCATATAGATTTTATCAGCCTCTTCGTCTATTGACTTAAGACAGGAAAAGGGTAAAGACGATAAACAAGATAACATAGAATGTTTACCAGTTTGTTTTAGAATGATATGTAAATCATGAATAGACAAATTACGGCGTAATTTACGCTTAATATTACCATTTATACGTCTGCCATGTGATCTACTTTTACGTTTTCGAATAGAAAATATAGAGAAAATATCGATACTTGGATCTTTAGAAATGTTGCCGCTTTGGAAAATGTTATCATTAAGGCCTAAAGGAAAAGGTGTTTGTAATTTCTTTATCCAGTCTAGCTCTGTGATAAAACGAGCTTTAGATTTTAAACTACCAGTAGTTTTAGAATCATAATAAATTTGTTCTACTGGTTGAACAGAAACATATTTGAAAGAATGTCCTGTATGACGAAAATGCTGGTAAAGAAAAATGCGTACTTTTTTGATCCGGCAATGGTAACTGTGTTCACGAAACCTAGTTTTAAAGAACGTCCTGTCTGACCTACATATTGAATGCCACAACGTGGCGCATTTCATGTAAGAACATATATAATATTAGATGAGTTTCAGTCTAAATCAGAATTAATCTTCACACTAAACACTCTACCATTAACAAGAGATTTAATTGTTGATCTAGTAGAAATGAAATTGCAACACATACACCTCTTACTATTGCACTTAGTAATTATTGGATACACCCTATGTCTTTTGTTCAAATAATGTGAATTTAGATGGACTTTACTATAACGAATGATAGATTGCTTTAAAGGAGACAAAACGATTTTAGGTCCATTATGAAAAATGTTACTAATAGCCGAAGAGGGAACATGAAAAGATGAAGCAGAAGACAATTTAGAGGTTTAATACAAACTGACGGCTGTAGTGATTGGAAATCAGCCAAGTTATGAGGAATCTGAACGGAAGACACAGAGTGTAAGTTTAAGTTAGTAATTTTGAGTTTAGGGAGACTATTCATAATTTGTGTAGTAATTGTAGCACCCTTCTATAAAAAACTGAGCACCCTGGATACACTGGAAACACTAATTTTGTTAGTTATATCACCCATGACTCGGCACACAGACTTTTGTGGTGTTTCTGTAATTACGGACTCCACCTGCTCCAATGACTCCGATGATCTGACTGCTCTCTGTCTTCCGGCATTATCATGTCTTCTGTCTTTCACCAACCCTGATTGTTCAAATCGTTTCACAATTCTTTATACATGCGTTTTATTCAATTCTCATCTTCAGGGCATCACATTTGCATTGATCTGATAACTGCGATCTGCGAATAAGTCTCATAATGCAGCTTAACTATTTCAGCACACTTTCTATGGGCAGCGTCATCTTGAAAACACAACTTATTTCGATGACGTCATAAATGACGTCATGACGTCAACGTTCTCCCAAACTTTTTGCAATACTCAAAACTTTGAAATGTTTCCTTTTAAATGACATATAACATGACAGTGTTGTGTGTTCTGTGTAATTGGAAAAGTAGTAAAGTCAAGCAGGCAAAGCCACATGCAAGACGCAACCACCACCAAAACACCGATAGACAGCATGACACACACAAACACAACCACACACCCAAACGCACACGCACACACACATACGAAATGAACACAGAAAACACCAAAAGACACACAAGAAACAGGGACAAACGTTCCACAACATGAACAAACCACAAGCACAAAGACGCAAGGCAAACAAAAGGAAGGGTGACAAAGAGAGTACCGCCTTGGCACGGTCAGCAGCAAAAACACCACTGGGGGTTTAAACCGGTTTACGGACGTCCTAACCTCACACTTCTCTCAAAGTCACCCTAGCTTTACAAATATTGTAAATAAAGGTATCCCCGCTGGACTTACCCACAACATAGACGACGGTGAACACAGGACATGTAAAACATAGCATAATAACTGTGACAATCCGTCAAATATGTACTCAATGGCTTTGCTGAAGTCAGAGCACCTGCAGGTAAGCCGTTAAGGGCACGACAGGGAAAAAATAATACATGAGTCTGGTAAGCTCCTCCTGTATCCAAGTTTAAGTGTATACCATCATAGAGTACTACCCTCGGCCTGTCATCGCGCAAGCAAAGAGGGAAGCGTAGCTACCGACTGTAAAAGGATCGATAACCAAACATGCAGTGTGTTGCAATATAATAGGATCATAACCTTTCTTTTTAAATTTTTTAATGCGTTTTATAAACAAATCATGAAAATGGATATGACCCCGAATTTTCCTAAGTTTGTAGATAACATCCCCATAAAATTCTGGTTGAGAAATGCCTTGTCGCAGTAACGTCCGTAGATTGCAATTATATTTACTAATGAGAGGTAAATTTCGATAATAAAATTTAGAAAAGGTTTTCCGAAGTTTGTGATATCTGTAACCTTGCTTAAGAAGTTTATCAGTTATAACTAAATTACGTCTGTTAAAATCTTCAAGCAAAGAACAGGCTCGGGCAAACCTAATAAGTTGAGAAATATAAACACCATAAGATGTAGAACGTGGCACATCCCCATCTTGAAAAGGATAATTAACAATTTTAAAATTAAAATCTTCTCTTTTATCGTATACTTTGGACGAAACTTTATCATTTGTAATTGAAAGATTCAAATCTAAAAATGAAGCATTAATGTCAGATTGATTAGCTTTGTTTAAAGACAGTTCTTTTGGGTAGATTGAAGAAACCATAGTATCAAAATAAGGATTATCTAAATTCAAAATATCGTCTAAATACCTTGAAGTTTTATTAAAAGCATTCACAATATCGGTCTGTGTATCAGGTTTTAAGCTAAGCATAAAATCCCTCTCGTAGCAATACAAAAACAAATCTGCAACAAGAGGGGCACAATTTGTACCCATGGGTATACCAACAACTTGACGATATATGGTATCTCCATAACGCACAAATATATTATCTAAAAGAAAGGTAAGAGATCTACAAACATCAAGGCAAGTCCACATTGTGTAATGTTCAACTTCTGAATTCGAAAAGAATGAACGTTGAACATTACAAGCAATGAACATTTTGTTTTCTCTGGCAAAGGTTTTTTCTATTAATTTAATAAGTCTATCCTTTATAAGATGGTGAGGTAGAGTAGTATAGAGTGTAGAGAAATCATAAGAGCTCAGTAAAGAAATGTTATACTGTTCATTTTCAAGTTTTGTTAAAACATCATTTGAATTTTTTATGGACCAAAAAACATTAATACCAGAATTTTCATATATTTTATCACAGTAGCGTTTAACATGTTCTTTGATAGTAGTAAGACAGGACGTCAAAAGTATAGATAATTTAGTAGTGGTACAACAGCTAGAGTTGGCAATAAAACGCGACTTATAAGGGTTTTTATGTAGTTTCGGAATCCAGTACAAAGTAGAAAGTTTATGTTGTTTTATGTTAGGACCAGACTTAAAATCATTGCACATTTTTACATGTTCCGAGACTATATCTTTTTCAGGTGTTTGAACGGTTATATAAGTTTTTGAATCAGTTAGCTCCTTCTTTAAAACATCAACATAATACAATCTTCAAATAATGATTACATTGTTTGATGCCTTGTCAGCAGGAACAAGAACATAATCTGAATGAAAATTAGAAATGTTCTTCTTAATGTTCATATTAGTAAGTAATGGTAACAGATATTATGAAACACCCTGTATGACATTGTGACTTACTTTTTGGCTCCACTTAACCTACTTTCAAACTCTTCCAAGATTTTATCACGACATTCATTCTGACTAGGTTTCATGAAGACTGGGCTAAAATGTGACCTCTAGTGTGTTTACAAGGTTGTCCTACCATTTGACATAGTGACCTAGCTAGATTTGGCTGAAATTGTGTCTTCTAAATTATTCACAAGGTTTCCCTAATAGATGACCAAGAAACCTAGCTTTTTACCCCACATGACCCTCTTTCAAACACGTCCGAGATTTTATCAAGACAAGAATTCCGACCAAGTTTCATCATGATTGAATCAAAATTGTAACCACTTGAGATACTTGAAGTGCCGCATTAACATTAACGCAGTTTCAATGGCCTCGAAACATTTTCTGAGAAATGACTTCAGTCAGACTGAAATGTTAAAAAAAATCACACAGAAAGGGCCATAAACGTCAGTGGTACTTGTAGGGCTGAATCTCTTTATGGTACATAAAGTTTCACAGAACAAGAGGGCCAAGATGGCCCTTAATCGCTCACCTGATTACCATAGATTTAAGATTTTTGCTGGGTAGCCCATGGGTAGGGCCAATATTGACCTTAGGGACAATATTTGAACAATGTTGATAATGGATCATGAGCAGTGGTTCTGCAGAACAAGATTTTTCAAAGATTTAGTATATTGATTTTATCAAGACAATGATTCTGACCAATGAAGATTGGGCTAAAAATGTGCCCTCTTGAGTTATTTTTCTAAGATTTGACCTAGTGACCTACTTTTTATTCCCACTCAACCCATGATCACACTCAAACGTTATGTCACCCAGACAAACACTCTGAGCAAGTTTGAGGAAGACTGTGCTAAAAATGTGGCCCCTCGAGTGTAAACTAGATTTTTTCTAAAATATGACTGTGACCTACTTTTTGACCTCAAATAACCCACTTTCAAACTTTTCCAAGATTTTATTAGGACAATCATTCTGGCCGATTTTCATGAATATTGGCTATAAATGTGATCTCTAGAGTGTTCAAAAGGTTTTCCTACTATTTGACCTAGTTTTTAACCCCACATTACCCACTTTTTAGCTCATTTGAGATTTTATCAAGACAATCATTATGACTAAGTTTCATGAAGATTGGACAATAAATGTGACCATTAGAGTGTTCACAAGGTTTTTCTACTGTTTGACCTAGTGACCTAGTTTTTAACCCACTTGACCCACTTTCAAACTCGTCCGATATTTTATCAAGACATTCATTCTGACCAAGTTTCATAAAGATTGGACTAAAATCGTGACCACTACAGTGTTCACAAGGTTTTTCTACTGTTTGACCTAGTTTTTTACCCCACGTAACCCACTTTTCAAACTCCTCCGAGATTTTATTGAGACAATCATTCTGACCCAGTGTCATGAAAATTTGGCTAAAAATGTGACCTCTAGATGGTTCACAAGGTTTTCCTACTATTTGACCTAGTGACCTAGTTTTTAACCCAAATTGACCCTGTTTCAAACTCGTATGAGGTTTTATCAAGACATTCATTCTGACTAAGTTTCATGAAGATTGGACTACAATTGTGACCACTAGAGTGTTCAAAAGCAAATTGTTGACGCCTGACGTCGGACATTCAAGTCTCCCAAAAGCTCACCCTGAGCTTTTCTCAGGTGAGCCAAAAACCCAAACCGTTCCTGAGGTATAACTCTTGGACACACGGATGTACCTGTGTACAGACGGGCAGACAGACAGAAGTGTCAAAACGTATTAATTCGCATTTGTGGAGGATAACTAATTAACAGTAACAAGAGGGCCAGAATGGCCCTGACATCGCTCACCAGACAATCAGAGAAGATGAAGTTTTTACTATACTTTTCTCTTGAAAACTGGCTATGCCTGGGGCGGGGCAATTTTGACCCTAGGGGCATAATTTATATAACTTTTGTAGAGGACCAGAACATTATGCTATGTGCCAAATATGAAAGCTGAGATCCTTCCAGTTTCAGAGGAGAACAATTTCAAAGTTTCACTATATGTTTCAACAGAAAACAAGGCACCCCTTGGGAGGGGCCAATTTTGGCCCCAGGGGCATAATTTATACAACTTTTGTAGAGGACCTGATTTCCATATGTTTCTATTGAAAACTGGCTACATCTGGGGCGGGCCAATTTTGACCCAAGGGACATAATTTATATAGCTTTTGTAGAGGACCTAAACATGATGCTATGTGCCGAATATGAAAGCTGAGAACCTTCCAGTTTCAGACGAGAAGATTTTCAAAAATTTTGACATTTGTTTCTATTGAAAATTAGCCACTCCTGGGGCGGGCCAATTTTGACCCCATGGCCATAAATTATATAACTTCTGTAGAGCACCTGAACATGGTGCCATGTGCCAAATATCAAAGCTGAGAAACTTCTAGTTTCAGAGGA
The DNA here is from genome assembly GCA_963576725.1 of Azorinus chamasolen. Lineage (NCBI taxonomy): Eukaryota > Metazoa > Mollusca > Bivalvia > Cardiida > Solecurtidae > Azorinus > Azorinus chamasolen. The sequence goes on along the minus strand of OY755247.1, from coordinate 59,738,164 downwards.
GAAGATTTTCAAAGTTTTCTCTATTTGTTGCCTTTGAAAATTAGCCACCCCTGTGATGGGGCCAATTTTGACCTCAGGGGCTTAATTTATAACAAATTTGTAGAGGACATGAACATGATGCTATAAGCCAAATATGAAAGCTGAGAACCTTCCAGTTGCAGAGAAGAAAATTTTCAAAGTTTTACTATATGTTTCTACTGAAAACAAGCCACCCCTGGGGCAGGGCCAATTTTGATCCCAGGGGCATAATTTATAAAGCTTTTGTAGAGGACCTAAATATGATGCTATGTGCCAAAGATGAAACCTGATAACCCTGTAGATTCAGAGGAGAAGATTTTAAAATGTTCAAATTGGACGATGGACGACAAACCACGAACGACGGACGACGATCACCGACGGACATCAGGCGATCGCAAAAGCTCATCCTGAGCACTTTGTGCTCTGGTGAGCTAAAAATGGTTAATAAGCGCATAAGAGTATGTGATATACAACTGCTGGTTGTTGAAATTAATCATCCATAACCCTGTCATATGAACAGAATACCACCATAACAATTTACACATTACACACTAGTTTTCCCTATAAATTTCATAATTGAAACAAGAGGGTCATGAGGCCTTGAAGCGCTCACCAGAGATAACCCCAGGGGCAGGGCCATTTTTGACCACAAGAAACCATGTGTACACCCTTGGTAGAGAACCACAAGGCAAAGCAATATGCCATTAACTAAAGGTCTAAGCCTGTTTCAAACTCGTATGAGGTTTTATCAAGACATTCATTCTGACTAAGTTTCATGAAGATTGGACTACAATTGTGACCACTAGAGTGTTCAAAAGCAAATTGTTGACGCCTGACGCCGGACATTCAAGTCTCCCAAAAGCTCACCCTGAGCTTTTCTCAGGTGAGCCAAAAACCCAAACCGTTCCTGAGGTATAACTCTTGGACACACGGATGTACCTGTGTACAGACGGGCAGACAGACAGAAGTGTCAAAACGTATTAATTCGCATTTGTGGAGGATAACTAATTAACAGTAACAAGAGGGCCAGAATGGCCCTGACATCGCTCACCAGACAATCAGAGAAGATGAAGTTTTTACTATACTTTTCTCTTGAAAACTGGCTATGCCTGGGGCGGGGCAATTTTGACCCTAGGGGCATAATTTATATAACTTTTGTAGAGGACCAGAACATTATGCTATGTGCCAAATATGAAAGCTGAGATCCTTCCAGTTTCAGAGGAGAACAATTTCAAAGTTTCACTATATGTTTCAACAGAAAACAAGGCACCCCTTGGGAGGGGCCAATTTTGGCCCCAGGGGCATAATTTATACAACTTTTGTAGAGGACCTGATTTCCATATGTTTCTATTGAAAACTGGCTACATCTGGGGCGGGCCAATTTTGACCCAAGGGACATAATTTATATAACTTCTGTAGAGCACCTGAACATGGTGCCATGTGCCAAATATCAAAGCTGAGAAACTTCTAGTTTCAGAGGAGAAGATTTTCAAAGTTTTCTCTATTTGTTGCCTTTGAAAATTAGCCACCCCTGTGATGGGGCCAATTTTGACCTCAGGGGCTTAATTTATAAAACATTTTGTAGAGGACATGAACATGATGCTATAAGCCAAATATGAAAGCTGAGAACCTTCCAGTTGCAGAGAAGAAAATTTTCAAAGTTTTACTATATGTTTCTACTGAAAACAAGCCACCCCTGGGGCAGGGCCAATTTTGATCCCAGGGGCATAATTTATAAAGCTTTTGTAGAGGACCTAAATATGATGCTATGTGCCAAAGATGAAACCTGATAACCCTGTAGATTCAGAGGAGAAGATTTTAAAATGTTCAAATTGGACGATGGACGACAAACCACGAACGACGGACGACGATCACCGACGGACATCAGGCGATCGCAAAAGCTCATCCTGAGCACTTTGTGCTCTGGTGAGCTAAATTTGGTTAATAAGCGCATAAGAGTATGTGATATACAACTGCTGGTTGTTGAAATTAATCATCCATAACCCTGTCATATGAACAGAATACCACCATAACAATTTACACATTACACACTAGTTTTCCCTATAAATTTCATAATTGAAACAAGAGGGTCATGAGGCCTTGAAGCGCTCACCAGAGATAACCCCAGGGGCAGGGCCATTTTTGACCACAAGAAACCATGTGTACACCCTTGGTAGAGAACCACAAGGCAAAGCAATATGCCATTAATTAAAGGTCTAAGCCTTATGGTTTCAGAGCAAAATAATATTTATATTTTTCCCATGAAAAACTGATAAGCCCTGAGGCAGGGCCAGGTTTCGCCCAGTGGTCAGGGTCGTAAGTTAAACATTCTTGGCAGAGGACCACAAGCCACAGCTACATATTTGTAGAGGACCATTAGATCATGTTACATACCAAATATCAAAGGTCTAGGCCTTACAGTTTCAGTAGATTTTTAAAGATTTTCCAATGAAAAACTGATAAGCCCTTGGGCGGGGCCATTTTTGGCACAGTGGTCATAATTTGAACAATATTTGTAGAGGACCATAAGATCATGCTACATACTAAATATCAAAGGTCTAGGCCTTACAGTTTCAGAGAAGATTTTTTAAAGATTTTCCTATGAAAAACTGATAAGCCCTTGGGCGAGGCCATTTTTGGCCCGGGGGTCATACTTTGAACAATATTTATAGAGGACCATAAGATCATGCTACATACGAAATATCCAAGGTCTAGGCCTTACAGTTTCAGAGAAGAAGATTTTTAAAGATTTTCCTATGAAAAACTGATAAGCCCTTGGGCGGGGCCATTTTTGGCCCGGGGGTCATAATTTGAACAACTTTAGTAGAGGACCATAAGATCATGCTACATACCATATATCAAATGTCTAGGCCTTACAGTTTCAGAGAAGAAGATATTTAAAGATTTTCCTATGAAAAACTGATAAGCCCTTGGGCGGGGCCATTTTTGGCCCGGGGGTCATAATTTGAACAATCTTTGTAGAGGACCATAAGATCATGCTACATACCGAATATCAATGGTCTAGGACATATGGTTTCAGAGAAGAAGATTTTTAAAGATTTTCATATATTACCATATATGGAAAAAATGACCATGCCCTCTGGTGGCCATGTTTTTTGCCGGATCAAAATTCTTTTAACAACTTTTAAAGTCTATCAACTGAGAAACATTTTGGTGAAAACTATATTCAAATCAGAAATGTCATTCTGGAGAAAAAGATTTTTCTAGATATTGTGTACAGATGCCATGGCAACAAGACCGATGGCCCCGCCCACTATCTTTTAACAACTTTTGAAGCACACACCCACAGTATGTATCTGACCAAGTTTGGTTACAATTGGGCAGTCGGTTTCAGAGAAGAAGTCGTTTGAAATTGTTGATGGACAGACAGACAGACGCACGAACAGCCTGACGGACGGACGGACAGAATCGAACAAACGTATAGTCTCCCAACAGGTAACCGGTGGGGGACTAATTATGACTGTTAAAATCGTCCTCTGACCGTGCCAATGCCGTTCTCTCTTTGTCATCCTTCCTTTTGTTTGCCTTGCGTCTTTGTGCTTGTGGTTTTGTTCATGTGTGGAGTGTTTGTTTCTAGTTCTTGTGTGTCTGTTGGTGTTTTCTGTATTTATCTCGTGTGTGAGTGTGCGTTTGGGTGTATGGGTGTGTGTGGGTGGGTGTCATGCTATCTATCGGTGTTTTGGTTGTGGTTGCGTCTTGTATGTGGCTTTGCATTCTTGACTTTACTACTTTTCCATTTATTATATCCATAATCCTATTTCTGGGAAAATTGAAAACAGGGTGCCTTCAGTATTTACGCAGCATCTCAAATGCTATAAAACATTTAAGCTGTTATTTTACAGAAATGTGAATCACTGTTGTACCTAAAAACTGGTATATAAAACGTTTCTATCGTTTGAACAAATTTAGAGTAATAGGAAATTGAAATTGGGTTGCTTTTTTTCTGGGACACTCTGTACACACCCAAACACACTAAATGAATAATAATAATAATAACTCGCTCACAGCGTTCCAATACAGTAAAGTATCTAGGTCTATACTGTTTGTATATGTCCCAATGGCTTTTTTCTCGTCATAATACTATTGAGTAAACGACTGCATAAATTGCACTTGGTTCAGTTAATACATTGATTATTCTTTCGTTTGGTATTGAATACAAACATCCTTGTTCAAACAAAATAGAAAACAATTACCTGATGGCACGTATAGCATATCCAGTTGTATCCTTCAATATCACCTGCCTCTGTCTGGAATGCGTTTGCAGCTCTGTAATCAAGCTTTGCCTGTTTAATCCACCGTCCAGCCTCAGCTATATCCGGCCTTGGAGTTCGGATTTTAGGCGCATGAACATATATACCCGTATGACTGGACCTGCAGTAATCATCAAAATTATCGCGATATGCTCTTGAATAAGACCTCGTTCTGCGATCAACATTAAGCACCATCTTATGGTATGCTGAGTGGGACATATCTGGTGCCTCTCGACCCGTTCGTTCATTTACGACAGAGGAAACTTGTTGACCACCTTCTAGGAGTAGAATCACACAGCTAATGTAGTTAAATACCCTCTCACAGTACTCCTTATTTTCAGGGTTCTTATCAGGGTGCCATCTCATTCTTAATCGCTTGATAATTCTTTTTCGTTCTCTCTCAGGTAATTCCCATGCTTCTTGCAGCATGTCTCTAATGCGTGTACATGTTTTATCAAATGGAATAACCTGAATCGGTTCACTGTCATACTCTACAAGACTAGATCCTGTATCTTGGTGTCTTCTAACAAATCTGTATAATCTGTATATAGGAGTTCTTTCACATTCCATTTGTGCATTGCCAGTGTCAACTAAATACGTTCGACCAAAAACGGTATTTTGTCCGTCTGTCTCCTCTCTCACAATCCTGACATAAATGTAGACAGGTTCATTGGCATCTACGTCATTATTATCTAAGCCAGAGTCATCTAATTCCATGGCTATAAATCTATATTCTTGCTTTCTGAAAGGACTAATAGCTTGCTCAAGGAAAGGGTGAAAACATTCCTCAACATATGTTCCCGGTTTTGGAAATGCAGACGCCTGAAATGATTGCGATAAACTATATGGGTCAATGTTAAGTTTATCTAGCTCATATTCTATATCTGTGTATTGTCCAATAGTGTGTATAATCATTAATAGGTCTTCAGAAATGTTACAATATGGGACACATTCTTTCACTAGAATCAAAATACCTCTACTATACCGGGAAACCCACATTGTATCCGAGTTCCTATTACTGTCTTCTCTTTGTTCTTTGATATATAATGTATGTTGAGTTTGGTCTGGAGCAATTGTGTCTGTAGTCAGGAAGTATTGCATCCCTCCGTCTACATATTTGACAGAATGATCCTCATACAGCAAAGTAAACGCGAATTGGGACACACTTACAACTGTGGCCCTCATAATGTTATTTCGTATCTGAGGAACAATAGTTTCTTCATTGAAAACCTCTCTTTTTTGGGTCATGTTATGCTTAACAAGACGCGCCACACCCGAAATAAATGCGTCAGAATATAGAAATCCCTCTATTTCAATTGCTCTGATACTTTCTTCAACTATTTGTAATTCATCAGTATTAAGCTCTCTTTTCACAATTTTTGTCAGAAGTTTCGGCCGAAGTGCTTTGGGAAGTTTCATAAGCATCAATGGATCAGACTGATAAATTTCTAGGGAGCGGAATCCTATAAAGTAGTCTATACGTACATCTTTTAATTGACTTTCCAAATACCCATTATCAGAAATGGTAAGCATATTTGCATTAATCAAAACCTTATCTCTGTTTGGTAGAAACAGAACACAGTTGTCCACCTCATGTGATGAATGTTCTTTTAATACATATAACAGATTCTTGATAGCTTTCTTAGCTACATTAAGCTCTTCCGGATGCATCCTGTCATCTTTGACATCCTCTTTCAGTGCATGAAGAACATATACACAGTTTGCCATATCCACTTTATCTTTCGATCCCATTTTTCTAAACAAATCAAAGTATTGCCCATAAAATATTGGTGCTTTAAATAAGTAGGGCTGAATTTCTTTTTCAACATCCAACTCAAGAACAATTGCTTTAGTCTGTACCAGTATGTTGTGAAGTGGCAAAAATACAACCGGAAATGATTGCAAACGTCTGGAGATTAATTTGCAGCCATCAATGCAACCATCAAGATACGAATACAAATCACCCATAAGCTCTTTGACAAAGGTTGCCTCAACTGTTCCAAGATCTAATCTTTTTTTAAGTACTGTGCTGACATTCTGACAATGCTGAATGACCTGTTCAATCGGTGGTTCTTTACATATGCCTAAATGAGTAATAAATTTATCTTTCGGTAATGTTTTAAGAAGATTAACACTGCTCCAGCACACACGTTTACACCTGGCGTATACAGCGTTTTCAAACGCTATTAATTTAGATCCTTCAAAAAGTTGACTGTGTACTTCGGCCAACTCATGTTCAACTTTTAATGGGCAAATGAATTTAATTGATTTAATTCTCCCCAGTATATTATAACTCCATTCTCCTTCTAAGAAGCAAGAAAGTAGTGCGTCTGACTTCCGTCTTACTTGCGGAGTGATAGAATGCAATCCTGCTGTTTCGATTTCTTGGGCAAATCGTAAAAACATCTGCTCTGTAACTTCAAATTTCATTCCCAATGACCTAAAAAAATCCTTCCATTCAGAGGTCTGTAGCTCTTTCGGTGGGAAATCAGATTCACTCAGCATTAGCGAAAACACCTCGTTTTCCGGCCAATACAAGTCATCTGCTTTTTTCATTTTATTATCTACATGCAAGAAAGGCAGCGATTTCAACATGTTTAACAACTGCGTGTTGCATTTCATACCCAAAAGGTTTTTCAAAAAACGAATGTGTTCAAGCCAATGTTGGTGAGGAAGCAGGTTAATACTTGGTAGAAGAGTGTCTGTATAGAAACTCGCAATATCCGCACAAGGAATACTTAAAAAGTCATACAATCTTGAAAGTCGTGGAGTTTGTTTCAGAAGAATTTTGTTTGATTGCAATGCCCATTCCGATATTCCCACAACAGGAATCAAGGCAGGTAATATAAACACAACTCCAACATTAATACTTACAAGTGTGCTTTGATGTGTTTGAAACAAGCACAGTTGTTTCAGATATTCACCGTGTGACGTCTGTAGATCACATATATGGTTGTCGAAGTATGCTAACAGTGAACTTGCTTCCTCAGTTGTTACACCTGAAGTAATTATTTTATTTCTGTGGTGGTTTAAACAGCGTAGTAATTCAACAGGTTTGCTTATATTTGCAAGAAGTGTTTCTACTAGAGACTTTAGTTTTGTATCTGCATTACAGAAAACATCTTGGTCTAAATAAGGAAGACACATTTTATCTATGACTGATGTTACCTCTTTATTACGGAATTGTTTCACATAAAGGCAATACTTCATAGAGACTTGTACGAGCTTGGTGTGCACATCTCTTCCTTGACAATATACAGCTGGCAAGAAACTGTAGACGTTAAAGAGTTGAATATTTTCCAAAAATAGTTGTTTATTACCTCTTTGCATTTTTGACGATTTCTCCGATATGAAACTATAAAAATCATTTAACCAAGCTGGCGTTATCAGTGTATCATTATCACCCTTGTCCCAGTCAAGTATACCTTGAGACCTGTATCTAGTCAGCTCCTCCTTTTCTAGCATCATTCTGAAATCTGCTACATTTAATTCTTTTAGATATCTCTCTGTAAATAGGTATTCCTGATCGAGTATATCTAGAAAATCATCATGAACACATTTAGAATCTGATGATGGCAGAAGGTTGCCATACCGAAAGTGATATATTTCAGAGCCTGTACTCAACTGGTGAAGTCTGTTATCTCTCATCAGCAGAACGGGTAAGCCGTCTGCCTCATTTGGAAACTCTTCTGCCATCAATATATAATACAATACAACCTTCAATCTGTCAATACTCCTGAAATTAGTTTCATTTATATATGTACCGATTTCTCCTATTTCGCATGTTCCTGCCTCCTCCTCTTGAAAGGTCTTGAGAAATTCTAAAACACAAGATGGTGTTGCTAAATCAACATTCCCAACACCAATTTTTGTCAGTGTAGAATGTATTGTCAATGGTGACGCAACTAAATCCATTCCTATCTGCTTCAATACATTTTCCAGTTTATACGCCAGCAGCTTTCTAGTATCATGAAGTTCTAAACGTTTCATGTTTGAATATAGATCATTAAATGTTGCACCAAACTGTTTTGTACTCGATTTTAATGCAACCCAGTCAACTGTGAAACTGTCATTGTTTGGTGATTTGATTACTGGGAAAAGTTCACTCTCTGAATACATTATCTTTTCATAACATTGCTTGACAAGAATCTTTGTATACCCATCATTCGCATCATCAATATTTGGGAAAATAGTGTGATACAGGTAAATCATTTGATTAATCTTTTTCCAAGAGCAAACACCCATTTTCTGTAAATACTCATCATCAAAGTATTTCTTAAAATATTGTATAGCAATAATCCATGATGGTATTATTACTGATGAACCAAGAAAGACATTCCATTCATGTCTGTAATCTCCCTTCCACAAGCCTCTTCTCGAATGATCGAGGGAAAAGTGTCCATTTATATGTACAGTAAATCCTGTGTAAACTGGTAAGGGTAGAAAAGTGAACAGCTGTCCTGCTTTTTCTTGTGGTGAATTTTCTTTATTGTCACGTGCTGAGCTTAAAGCAGATGAAGCATGTTGTATACCTGACCTGACAGTTGTAAATATCTTGAAAAGGCCAGCCAATGGAGGCTCCTGGACTGGTTTTGTTTTATGTATTTGTGATCTCCTTTGCATTGCATCATTTTGTTTAATTGCCTTCTCAAAATCCAGGTAGGCTACAGCTACACCTCCAATAGGAAGATGAAGAAGCTGTTTGTCCTTAAATGCCTGGTGTAGTCCACCTTGGATGTCTGTACTACTAGAACCTCCAAAACTCTGAACAATTAGCCATTTTGTTAGACAGCCATAACTGTCCTCCATTTGCAATATGTAATCTACATAAAAACTCCCACACCTTAGATTTTTTGTCAAGTCTAATTTATTATCATCAGCAATTTGTTTCACCTTACTGAAAAAATCCTGTCTTTTCTTCTCATCTTCCTCCGTTATTTTTATTTGCAAAGAATATTCTTCTTTCAGCTTACCGGTTGATATATTTGAAACTTTTATGCTTTTTACATTTTTGACAAATAGTAGAGCATTAAACATTTCTTTGACAAATCCATCAAGCATTTGATTCATTCGCTCTTCCGTCATTATTTCAGAATTCAAATTACTCTCTTCTGTCCTTAGTGGAAACCTGAACATTGTCCCTTTCTCTGAAGCAAAAAAGCCACCTTTTTCCAAATATCCCAACAATGTATCAGGGAAATTTTCTCTTATCTGCTCAAGTGGACATCTTAAACCAGGATTAGTTTCCCTTACTGGGATATTTTTGCACAATGGATCCAGCATACAGAGCTGACCATGCCCAAGACCAGGACCTTTTGTTAGAAATGATGGTGTGTCAGTTAAGTGATAAACACTATTGAATCCAAGTCCGTACTGGCCAGTCTTTGATGGATCTTCTTGTTTACTACCGAGTCCAAGGTTTTGTATCCCTTCCATGTCACTTTCACTAAAAAAACTGTCATTATAAACACACAATGCTGGGCCTTGTAGGTGTGGTTTCCCAAATATCGTATTTGTAGAATGCGATCGATAATCTTTAATAAAATGGAGCTCCGTCGCATTAGCATCGTCCGCATTTTGAAGAAGTTCCTTCATGATACCTGAATCACAGGGATAATCCTTCAGAAGTCCTTTCAATCTTGTCACTAATGTTTCCTTTTGGCCCCAAGGGATAGCAAATGAAATTTCATCAAGACATTTTCTTTTCTTTGATTTCATTCCAAGCTTTTCTCCTAGGGAAATTGGAATATCTTCATGCATCAACTTCAAATTAATGCTAGTTTGAAATAAGTCATCTTCAATGACAAGTTCATGTGTAGGATAGATATTCCCCAACCTGTCAGGGCCTGTTATAGACGTGTGAAATTCTTTGTAATCATCATATGACTGACCCTCTGCCTCCATAGCATTCACAAGATTTTGTAGAAGTTTAACAAACATCTGTACATCATCTGTCCCTGTTGTGCAAGTTCTTGTTCTTTTCTCACTTATTGCTTCTATTATATCTCTGGCTGAAAATTTCTCCTTGACACCAACAGTAGAATAAAATTGTCTGTATAATATCCATTCACTTTCTTGAAGTTTACACAAATACGGATAACAATCTTCTGGTACAGTGACTGCAACCTGACGTGGCAACACTAGTTTTCCTTTTTCAATAAGCAATATCTTTTGGTTATGTAGGTCTCTCACACAGTTGGCATTTTCAGCATTTTTGCCAATCCCTTGGTGTAGATTCGCAACAATCTTTTTGAAGAGACGTCCGAAGTGAACAAATTTAATTTCTGGATCGTAATTGTATTCTTTAGATAAAACAATTAACTGGTCAACAACTGTTTTGGCATGGTGATGGTCTTCAACAGATAGAAATCCTAACATTGACCAAACCTTGCTGTCGACTGTTGTGATGGTAGTTTCATCGATTATGTTAGCAACTGCACAAACATAGTCCTTATCTTGAAAGCGGTACAGGTCATATGGTTTCCCAAGGACAATGCTGCTGTATGTTGCTTTATGCGCTGAACAACAGCTAACTGAATGGGCAGTCAAGCGTTTACATGTTTCACTGTACCACGTAAATATCCATGAAGTTGGCTTTTTCAAAACTGGCAACCAACAGATACTCCTCAAATCGTTTAACTGATCTTCATTGTATGTAGCAAGGTTAAACGATTTACTAAGATAAGCAAATATGTTTTGAATCCGTATACTTGCACATTTACAGCATCGAATTGCTAGTTTCTCGATCGATTTACACCTGTCAGCAAGGAAATCAAAAGGAAGAAATCCATTTATCATACCGAGCTTTACTAGCTTCTTCAATACATCTGGTTTCCGGAACTGATCTAAAGGAAATTTGCCATCTGCAGGATCATACATTGAACCGATTTCAGCATGTGGGTCAACTAATTCATTTGGCTTTTTCAATTTGATTGTACCCTCACATGGAATGCATTCCGTGTTTTGCACAATATATTCTACAGTTGGATCATCTGAGGATAGTACAAATAGTAACATTATATTGCGCTCTCTAGAGCGTTCCTTCCAGTAATTATCTGTCATGTGTTTGAGAAACACTTTAATTGCTTCTGTCTTCCCAACAATTTTGGGGTTTATGTCACATTTATATAGCTTAAACATCTGAAGAATAGCAAATGGAAGGTCAATAATGAATACACTGTGACGAGGAGGAAAGACCTTAAGCATTGCAAAAATGATGTGTCCTCTTTCCTTATCCTTTCTGATGTCTTGATCTAGCACTACTATTTCATTGAAGGAAAGCCATGTGTCATTTCCTCGAAAAACTTCTATATTTTCATCAACTATATAGCTGATGAAACTTTGGACAAATGGTTTAACTACGTCAGTGGTATGTATAGGCCATATGTTATAGTATGTTTTCGATTCACCAATGTTTTGATTGGTGAAATACAAGAGAATTCTAATGTAGGCATTCACAGCAGCATCTGACAATAAATATTCATTCCAGTTACTACTTTGCGATATTTTATCTTGCTCTGTGTAGATGGTAAGCTGTCTTCTGTCGGATGTCACATCAAAACATCCATGCAAATGCCATGGTAATTTTGTCAGCGATGGAATTGGTAAAAAACAGTAGAGCCTTCCTTCCTTGAAAAATCCTTTACCCATTTGTGATATCTCTAAAGGACGCTTTGTTTTCAAATCAAATGGTATTGCTACTGCTGCAAGAGGAATGGCCTTTTTCATCTTTGTCACTTTTGACAGTTCTTTCGATTCCCTTGTTCCCGCAGCCCAAGAAACTATCCAAGAGGCAGTTGTGTCTTTTGCAGTTTGTTTTAAAGCTGGTCTGATTTTTGAAACTGCTTCAAACACTTTCAACTTAATATTTACATTCTGAATCTCTGTAAAGTCATCAGGTTTAGTTGAAAACATAGACAATACATTGAAAGGTGCATCGCTAAATATTCCTTTGTGCCATCGAGAACATCTACGATCTATGCGAAATATAAGAGATTGTTCTTTTACCAAGGATGAAAATTGTGGAAGATGGAAAACTTCAACTATCTTGATATTCTGTGTGAAGAGTAATAAATTTCCAGCATTTTCCATGAACAGTTTAAGCAATTCAGACATATCCTTTTTTGAATACGGTTCATTCCTGATATCACTTTTATCTGCACCTTCAGATGTTCGCAGAGGTAGGCGAAACAAAGTTCCATTAAAATTAGGATTCCTACAGAACAAGTTACATCCGAAAACATTATCGTAAGGTTTGAACTGATCTTGGTGTCGTTTCAAAAGCTTTCTGTTTCCTTGAATTGACAGATCTATTTTCAAACCAGGAGAGGAACCCGGCAAGGCTTCTGCTAAATGGCTTTTGTGAGGATCTAATATCACAATCTTATTACCACTAACAAAACTTGGTACATCTGTCAAATTATACACGGAACAGAAACCAAGGCCAAACTTTCCAATGGTTTTAACTTTATCTGTCTTTGTTGCCCCATTTAATTTCCGAATGTTTCTGAAATCTTCATCAGAAAATTTTGCATCATTGTAAACCCAAAGAGAGGGTCCTTGACATAACCTCATTCCTTTATCAAGTAAGGTATTCATAGCATCAAGGTTTTGGCGTTCGTCATACAAGAATTTCACATGGTGTGCACCTGCATCATCTGCATTTTGTAGTAATTCCTTCGGCACTGACAGGCCATCCTTATACCCTTCCTCAATAAGCGTCTTCAGTCGTGTTGTTAGATCTTCCTCCTGTCCGCTTTCTTCTAGTATAAAGCCCTCCGTATTGATCAAGTGTCGCCTTTGAAGTGATTTGATTCCTAGCATGTTTGCAACATTTGCGGAAATTCCTTTATGCACAAAATGAATTTCTTCTTTCTTTCCTTCTGTATCTTCACCATCGTCATCCCAATCATCTACATATTCTTCTGGGTTATTTGTATAGGTGCAATCTGCTAAAGGCTTGAAGAAAATTTTATCCCTTTCTGTTGTGTAAAGTGGGATCGGTATTTCGGCTTTTTTTTTTTTTATTTGAATGTCGTTAATATTTTTTGCCAAAATTTCTATAATCTTAATAGAAAGTGTTATATCGGCCCGACAGGGTTTTGAATTGCGAACAACTTTTGACAAGGCTTTTAATAGTACATCAGAGTTTTGTTTTCTTTCACAGCCTAGCTTGTCGAAAACATCAGATAAATATACAAATGATCTATCAATGGTATGAAAATATGGTACAAGATCCAGATCATTTTTGTTTCTTTCCAGAACAACATCCCGAGGAAGGCAAAACTGTTTTCCCGTCCACACCATCTCTTCCTTAATCCATTGATTCAGATTGACACGATGTTTGTCTATCCATTCATATAACTGTTTTAGGTATACCAGCAAATCAACATTGGAGTTACCCTTACAACTTTCCCTGACTATATCAAGCTGTTCAATTAACATTTCATTTGAGATATTGCTTTCCCATGAAAATAGTTCTGATACTCTTGGCGACATACATTCTGCAATAGGCATAACTGATCCAACAAGAATCATTAAATTACTGCTTTTTACTTCCGATGGCTTACACAGACTATTGGTGTACGTTTTCCAAGGTAGCCAAGATGGAAAACCATCCAACCGATTTGTCTTACGCTGTATGCATTCAAGATCACTCAGCAAACACTTAAGAGTTGTACCTTCACATTGCATCTGAATATATTGTGGATTTGAATCCAATATTTCCATATAGGCATTAGCTTTTTGGTGAATATGCTGACTATTATAACGTGATCTTGACATACGGTCCAACATTCTTGCTGTAGAGATAAGATCATCTACCGTGATATTTTCTCTGTTCTTTAAACCAAGCATTTTGAGTACCTTTAAGGCTGCTTTGTTATGTGACGATTCTAAGCACATATTTTCTCCAATGAATAGCCTTTTAACAGTTTTATCAGATGGGTCAAACAAATCTGAAGGTTTCTTTAAATGGGTATCGCTCTTGAGGAAAGCTACTTGCCTTGCTAAACTTACAATATTGTGAATCATTTCCTTGTCAGCATTTCCATCAATGATTTTAAAGTTAAGAAGAAAGTATTCCATGAACTTTTTTACATATGACTTACTTTGCTGCGACATCTGAACAGAACGTAATGTTGAGTATACCATGTCAGGTAATTCAGTCTTAATTGCGCCAAGGCTATGTAAAAATACACTTGTCTTCTCATATCCGTCTATATACTGTTCCGGATATTTGACTGGAAAATCAGTACATGTCGTGTATTTCTTTCTGTCATTAATTGAAAACATTTCTGTTTTACCATCGACAGAGTCCCTCCCGGGGAAAATTCGCAGCGCTTTTATAAAAGCAACCGAATCATGATTCCTTTCAATGTTGCCTTTTCTGATATACTTCATGAAAGCTCCTCGGCATGATTCTTCTATGCCATTAAATCTTTCTATAATGTTCTGCCGTTGCTCATCAGTATAACATAACTGTAATTCAGCCATCAATGATATCAAAGAATCCCGCGTCGGCAATTGAACATATTCTCGAACTTCACCAAATTTTATCCATGATGGAAATGATGGCACAATCTGAATAGACAGTGCTTCCAGACACCTACATACGTCATCTGGCAACTGAGAATTTTTGCCCTGTCTAAGAATCATAAACTTTGACACAGTGACTAAATCCAGTTTTGGATTTATCCAGTCGTTATTCTTCAATATTGGGAAAAGTGGAACGTTTTCACATATACACATAATTTTGTTGTCGATGATATACTTCCAGACATCATTCTGCAACCACAAAACATCCAAAGTATTTGACTTATACAGGTGTTTTTTATTTCCACCTGGTATTTGTGTTTCTATAACTTTCATCAACAGCATTTCAATGTCGTGTTGATTAGGAAACTTCAACTGGCAGTAACCTACAAATAGAAAGCAAATAAAATTAGAGGTTTTTGTCACAAAAACAAATATGTCTCCCCCTACCCCTGGCACCCACACATACACACTATGACATATTGTCACAATTCTGTACATGAGGAACTCGACCAGACAAGATGTGTGATAGAGGGACAGACAATCAACTCTAACAAAACCAATATGTAAAAGGAAATAACCAAAAATGTTCCTACCATAGTTATGGACTTGATGAATGATACTTCCCCTCATTATGCACTTTCCACACCACATTTTTAAGAAACAAGAGGGCCAGAATGTCCCTGATATCGCTCACCAGACAATCAGAGGAGAAGGTTTTCAAAGTTTTCACTATATGTTTCTATAGAAAATAAGGCACCCCTGAGGTCGGGCCAATTTTGACATAATTTATATAACCTTTGTAGAGGACCTGATCATGGTGCTATATGCCAAATATGAAAGCTGAGAACCTTCCAGTTTCAGGAGAAGATTTTCAAAGTTTTCACTATATGTTTCTATTGAACACTGGACACCCCTAGGGTGGGGCCAATTTTGAGTTTATATAAACTTTGTAGAGGACCTGAACATGATGCTATGTGCCAAATATGAAAGCTGAGAACCTTCAAGTTTCAGAGAAGAAGATTTTCAAAGTTTTCTCCATATGTTTCTATTGAAAACTAGCCACTCCTGGAGCAGGGCCACTTTTGACCCCTGAGGGCATAATTTATATAACGTTTGTAGAGGACTTGAAAATGATGTTATGTGCCAAATATGAAAGCTGAGAACTTTCCAGTTTCAGAGAAGATTTTCAAAGTTTTACTATATGTTTCTATTGAAAACAAGGTACCCCTGGGGCGGGGCCAATTTTGACCCAACAGGCATAATCTATACATACAAGCTGAGTACCCTGTAGATTCAGAGGAGAAGATTTTAAAAGGCTCAAATTGTTGACGACGGACGACACCCGATGCATGACAACGGACATCAGGTGATCACAAAAGCTCACCCTGAGCACTTGGAGCTAACAAGAGTACCGCATACGGTACATAATACGCCCACTTGCAAACTTTCTCTGATTCAACATGCCTTATAAGTGTTGACATTTTCTAATCTGTGCTTCAGATCTTGATGCATTAAACATTTGTGTGAAGTTTCATTAATATCTCTCAAATAGTTTTCCCAGAAAACAGCGGACATACTATTTGCAAAGTAAATGGGCCATAACTCCGAAATGAAAAATCAAATGAACCTCAGAATCGACTCAGCTTCAGATCTTGATGCATTAAACATTTGTGTGAAGTTTCATTAATATCTCTAAAATAGAAAAGAGCGGACAAACTATTTGCATATTTTTAAGGAGAAGGGCCATATCTCTGAAATGAAAAATCAAATGAACCTCAGAATCAACTCAGCTTCAGATCTTGATGCATTAAACATTTGTGTGAAGTTTCATTAATATCTCTCAAATAGTTTTCCCAGAAAACTGCGGAAAAATTATTTGCATGTATTTGCATTATTTTTTAAGTAAAAGGGCCATAACTCCGAAATGACAAATCACATGAACCTCAGAATCGACCCAGCTTCAGACCTTGATGCATTAAACATTTGTGTGAAGGTTCATTAATATCTCTCAAATAGTTTTCCCAGAAAACAGCGGACAAACTATTTGCATATTTTTTAAGGACAAGGGCCATAACTCCGAAACGACAAATCAAATGAACCTCAGAATCAACTCAGCTTCAGATCTCGATGCATTTAACATTTGTGTGAAGTTTCATTAATATCTGTCAAATAGTTTTCCCAGAAAACATCGGACAAATTATTTGCATGTATTTGCATTATTTTTTAAGTAAAAGGGCCATAACTGCGAAACGACAAATCAAAAAAACCTCAGAATCGACTCAGCTTCAGACCTTGATGCATTAAACATTTGTGTGAATTATCATGAATATCTCTCAAATAGTTTTCCCAGAAAACAGCGGACAAACTATTTGCATATTTTTTAAGTAAAAGGGCCATAACTCCGAAACGACAAATCAAATGAACCTCAGAATCGACTCAGCTTCAGATCTTGATGCATTAAACATTTGTGTGAAGTTTAATTAATATCACTCAAATAGTTTTCCCAGAAAACAGCGGACAAACTATTTGCATATTTTTTAAGGACAAGGGCCATAACTCTGAAATGAAAAATCAAATGAAACTCAGAATCAACTCAGCATCAGATCTTGATGCATTTAACATTTATGTGAAGTTTCAATAATATCTGCCAAATAGTTTTCCCAGAAAACAGCGGACAAACAAAATGTTGACGGATGAACGAACGAACGAACGAACGAACGGACGGACGGACAGGGCCACGACAATATACGACCACCTTTATTAGGTGGGCGTATAAAAAGGCTACCAGCTTATAACTAAAAGCATATTGATACCAGAGTTATTGCTCTTAAGCACGATACTTCCTTTCATCATGCTCTTTCCATAAGTGAAATGTCATTCCAATAGCATCTGTAGAACTGGAGTTATTGATTGGACAAAAATGTAACAAGAGGGCCATGATGGCCCTAAATCGCTCACCTGGTTACTATAGACTTATGCATACACTGTATTTCTATATAAAAATAAGTCAGCTTCAGATTGGGCCAATATGAAACCAAGGGCCATAATTTTAGGCCTGGGTGTTAAAATTTGAACAATCTTCATAAAGGAACATTAGGTGATGCTTCATATAAATTTCAAAGGTCTGGGCCTTACAATTTCACAGAAGGAGGTTTTGAAAGATTTTCCTATGAAAAACTGATAAGCCCGGGGCGGGGCCATTTTGGTCCAGGGTCATAATTTGAACAATCTTGGTAGAAAACCATTGGATGATACTAAATACCAAATTTCAAAGGTTAATGCCTTACAGTTTCGGAGAAGATTTTTTAAAAGACTTACCTATAAAACAAGAGGGCCATGAGGCCCTGAATCGCTCACCTGAGATAACCCCAGGGGTGGGGCCATTTTTGACAAGAAATCATTTGTACAACCTTGGTAGAGAACCATAAGGCAAAGCAGTATGCCAATAATTAAAGGTTGAAGCCTTATGGTTTCAGAGAAAAATAATATTTCATATTTTTCTAATGAAAAACTGATAAGCCCTGAGACAGGGCGAAGTTTCGCCCAGTGGTCAGAGTCGTAAGTTGAATATTCTTGACAGAGGACCAAAACCACAGCTACATATATGTAGAGGACCATTAGATCATGTTAGTTACATACCAAACATAAAATGTCAAGGCCTTAGAGTTTCAGTAGATTTTTAAAGATTTTCCTATGAAAAACTGATAAGCCCTTGGGCAGGGCCATTTTTGATCCGGGGGTCATAATTTGAACAATCTTTGTAGAGGACCATATGATCATGCTACATATCAAATATCAAAGCTCTAGGCCTTACAGTTTCAGAGAAGAAGATTTTTAAAGATTTTCCTATGAAAAACTGATAAGCCCTTGGGCAGGGCCATTTTTGATCCGGGGGTCATAATTTGAAAAATCTTTGTTGAGGACCATAAGATAATGCTACATACCAAAAATCAAAGGTCTAGGCCTTACAGTTTCAGAAAAGATTTTTAAAGATTTTCCTCTCAAAAAATGATACGCCCTTGGGCGGGGCCATTTTTGGCCCGGAGGTCATAATTTGAACAACCTTTGTAGAGGACCATAAGATCATGCTACATACCAAATATCAATGGTCTATGCCTTACAGTTTCAAAGAAGAAGGTTTTTAAAGATTTTCCTATGGAAAACTGATAAGCTCTTGGGCGGGGCCATTTTTGACCCAGGGGTATAATCTGAACAACCTTTGTGCAGGACCATAAGATAATGCTACATACCAAAAATCAAAGGTCTAGGTCTTACAGTTTCAGAGAAGATTTTTAAAGATTTTCCTATGGTAAACTGATGAGCCCTTGGGCGGGGCCATTTTTGACCCAGGGGTCATAGTTTGAACAATCTTTGTAGAGGACCATAAGATCATGCTACATAGCAAATATCAAAGGTCTAGGCCTTACAGTTTCAGAGAAGAAGATTTTTAAAGATTTTCCTATGAAAAACTGATAAGCCCTTGGGGCGGGGCCATTTTTGACCCGGGGGTCATAATTTGAACAATCTTTGTAGAGGACCATAAGATCATGCTACATACTAAATATCAAAGATCTAGGCCTTACAGTTTCTGAGAAGATTTTTAAAGATTTTCCTATGAACAAGAGGGCCATTGGCCCTATATCGCTCACCTGAGTTACAGTAACATTGACAATGTTAGACAACACTTCTTGCAGATGACACTGCTTTCACCCTTTCACTGATGAATCAGCTTGAACTAAGATTGACACACAGTCTGGATTCAGATCTAATACCAAGTAACTGTCTGACCAAGATCTAAATTGTTTACAACTAAGGTCAAAATGCTTAAAACTGATCTTTGAGAAATTCAAATGACGACAAATCTGAAGCAGACGACATTACAGATCTCTTTGAAAGAGCATTTCAAAGCTCCTTATATAAGTGAAACCCCACCCCCATACACAGTATCCAGCACAGGGGTCTGGACCGCTTCATGGGGGTCTACATGTACTATATAATAACAAGGGTTCCAACTAACAGAACGGACATCCGTGTACCACAAGTACAAATATGACTGTAACTCTTGCAATTTCAATGATAATTTTGTAACTCTTTCGGCTATTGAAAGCCAATATATTTTACTATCAAATAAATATAATCTTCTCACAGTAACTTACGCGCAATTATTGATCCAACAACGATTTTCTCTAAATTTCACGTGTTTTCTGGGTCATTGACAAACGTTCGTTCACCTCGGTTTCACTATATCACAGCCATAACCTGGCGATTTTCAGTTCAAAAGATGTCGTGGTTGAATAAAACACCCCAATTATATCACCAATCTCCATTTGTTTTGTCCTCTTAATAAATAAGCAACTAGCAATGTTCAGCGGCCGTTCCGTCTGTCATTATGTTTCTATTTCGGATGCTGCCATTGTTGTTGTGGTAAGTTTCCTCCGCTGACTTGTCGGAGTACCCAAGTAGTCTTGGTGATGTGGCCTCCTGGTATCTGAATATGGTCTTAACACTAAGCACGGAAGAATATGTTATGTATGCGTTCACCGTTTTAGCATGCCTATATACAACATTGAGCTGATAAAATGATAAAACTCATAAGACCACTAAAAACAGTTCTCTGCCTAAAACTTACGTACTACTGCATATGCATATAAAGTTCTGCCATTCTGTATATACTCAAGATTAGGTATCACCACAAGGAGTAGAACTAGTTAAAATATATCCTAACCCTCATTATCTGTCAGAGGGGTATACTGAACTTAATAACAATAATATTGTGTGGCCATTGTTGCAATCAGTGAACCCTTATAGTAGTTAAGGGCCCTTTGCTAGCTCACGGGATCTCTGCAGGTGGATGTTCCAGATGAACTCCCTGGATAACAACTCCATTTGTGTCACCTCTTCCTCAGATGGTTGATAGCCCTGGCACACCTTTGGATGTGTACAATCCAGCACCAATTGTGTGAAGCTTTCCTCGGTGTCCATAAGTTCCCGGGTGTCCGGTCTACCATGGGTTAGCAAGCATCTGTGAATACGACTTCTATATTCCTCTCTGTCTGACGTAAAGACTGGACATTTAGATATGAAGTGAGTCCTAGTCTCTGCTTCTCTATTGCATAATTTACATTTCGGGTCAACTGCATGTTGGTTAAATACTGCTCTGTTAGATTGCAGGGTGTAAGTTCCTGTTAGAAGCTTTGCCTTTACTTCTGCTCTCCTAACATCAGTTTGGTTTGGTCTCACAGTGGTATATATATTGCAACAAATTTGAATGGAGCCATTTCATTGGATGAGCGAAGGAAAAGTTGGAAAATCCGTGACGTCACGTACAATGGCTCCTTCCTCGACGATATGCAGTAAACTGACAAAACTCGCTAGTTTTACATCATTCTTTTGATGTTGGGGCCTAAATAATTGGAGGTGGGTGTTAGAATTTATTCGTTTTATTGACTCACGCCATTTTTTGAACTGCAAATTGCCAGGTTATTGCTGTGATATAGTGAAACCGGAGTGAACGAACGTTTGTCAATGACCCTAAAAACACGTGAAATTTTGTGAAAATCGTTGTTGGATTGATGCTTGTTCATAAGTAACCGTTATAAGATTATATTAATTTGACAGAAAAATATATTGGCTTTCAATAGCCGAAAGAATTACGAAATTATCTTTTAAATTGTAAGAGTTACAGTCATATTTGTACTCGTGGTACACGGATATCTGTTCTGTTAGTTGGAACCCTTGTTATTATATATAATACATGTAGACTCCCATGAAGCGGTCCAGACCCCTGTGGTATCCAGCTGACCAATAGTGAAATGACCAATAAAAATAATATCTTTAAAAATCTTTTAACCCTTTCCCTCACTCATATACACCTGTTTTACGCATTAGCAAACAGAGTAGACCCAGATCAGCTCCTATAGAAGCCGCCTGATCAGGGTCTGCTATGTTTCCTTTTGACACAATATAGATCTGATTCTACAGTTTTTGTCAAAGCATAAACTCTTTATAGAAATAATGTGTTTTTAAGGATTAAAAATAAGAGTAGACCCAGATCAGACAGCTCCTATAGAAGCTGTCTGATCAGGGTCTGCTCTGTTTGCTTTTGACAAGATATATATTTGATTTTACAGTTTTTATCAAAGTTAAAACTTCTCTTCATGGAAATAACTAGGGGTGGGCCGATGCATCGAAATATCGATGCATTGCGATCCCGAGTGTCTCGATAGTATGGATCGATAGTAAAAGTCTCGATCCAATAATTATCGCCGATAGTTAGCTCAACTATTGATAGTTACGATACTTTCCATCTGTAATGCAGGGGTGTGTTAGCAGGATAAAGGTTTGAGAGAGGCTTGAATGATAGTTAGCGTGTCAAAGGTTGAGAGTACAAGTTAAAGATTTGAGTGCATTGCGTGATTTGGGAAGACAGGGACATATGTATGTTAGCTAGATAAATTAATCATATGTCACATGTATGTGTTCTAAGAGTTCATGGCTGTCACCCAAATGATGACAGTCGCATTTATTAATGTTTAAGATATGTATAAATAACATGGGAGTTGTGTATTCGAGGAGACAGGGAGAGAGAGAAGGAGCTTGGAGAAGAATGATTAGGAGCTTGTGAAGTTGTATAATAAAAGTTATGCAGTAGAATTCCGGCTTGTCGTCTATGTATTGTATACTTATAAAGTGGGAATTAACCTCAACGCCTCGGACACTCTCGAGTCAAACTGACAGGTTGTTCACCAATACACACACAGATACATTAAGAGCCTATATAGAAAATGATAACCATAGGCGCGTTCGATTTGTCACTTTCAGAACAAAATCATGTGACAGAAGCAAAATTGCAATCAAACACGATCATAAACTGAAGATAGAAAGTTCATCGTGGTTAATATACTCTGTCAAATAGGAACATTAATACATTATAAATTTTAATTCGCGTCTCTTCTCCCCTTGTTTTCTCGGGAAGGAAATTGTGAAGGCAGTAGAACATGTTCTTCTGAACACTTCTACTCCTGTCACATTCATTTTTCTACTTCCGAAACTGCACTTTTGTGGACGTAGGCATGTTTTGTCATGAATTCTAGACAGGGTTTCGGTCAATTTCCTGTTAAATGCTGTTCTTTCATTTTTTGATCAAATTCGAATGTAAAAGGTGTGAACAAATTTTAACCGAAAGCAGTTAAAACGTTCTAATGAGATGTTCCAGTTACTCACAATATGCATATATACTCGACAACAACAAAGACAGAAACATCTTTGACAATCAATATTTAGATTTCAACAAAAGTCTGAACTGCTTACACTACAACTAAGTTACTTATATTTTGCACTCATTTCTTTAAATATGTACTGTACCAATTTTAACAACTACAGCAATGTTTATTTAGTATGTTTAATTTCTACTGAGTACATGCTTGATTTGAAGGAAGATGATCATCTGATTTTACATGCCTGGTCAAATGAAGTCTTATAATAGTCCGTCATCCTTTAACATAAACATTTTCCTTTTCATTGTCAATAGACAGAAAGGTGCACAAAAAGCCATGAACAAAGCCTAAACCAACGGTCTTATTTTGTCTGTCGGAAGACGAAGCCGATATTTGGGGTTTAGATTTATCATTTTCTGACTCGGACCATCGTATTTGACTCAGACTAGTGTATGTTGGGGGATCACTGACAGAGGGTGATGGGTCCTGCTCTGTACTTTCGTTTTCTCACGAAGGAATCTGAGAGTCAATTTGTCCATTTTAGGAGTCACTTGAGTGAAAGGATTAGCCGTAAAGTTAGTTTGTAAATTTGATCAATACTTCTGAATCGAGGACTAACCTTGTGTTGTTTTTTTTCTTCTTCAGTGTTTAGGTAGCATTATTAATTCATTATTTATAAACTGAACAAATTCGGTATCAGCCGTGTTACACAGGCGATTTTACGATGAGAAAACCTGCATACAATCTTTAATAAGCGTTTACAATCGTGACGTCACACGCACTTTGCAAGGTTTACTGACTCACAATGAGCGTCTACTGAGCGATAAGGTATCGAGCGTCTACTGATCGGATCAAATGATTCATACAATTGGAACACCTCAACTATTTCTGACAGAATACGACGAGTAGTTACGACTGATGATCTATCCTTCTATTTTGTACCAATTGGGGCCGAAAAAACAGAATGTGACAATGGCGCATTCGATGGCAAAATCAATGGGACATTTTTAATTTAAATGCGCCAATGACAAGCGCCATGCATTTCCCAACCACTGCTTCTATAGGATCAGGGTCTGCTCTGTTTGTTCATGGAATCTGATAGATCTGTTTCCATCCTTCTAAGACAGCTACACTGATCCACCTTCCATATTCATGATAAATAGTTATAAATAGAATAACTATATTCAGGATGTACTAGAAGTCCAGTGCAGTTATCTCCCCTTGTCCCTTAATGGCTATCTGATGAGACAAGGGAAATAACTGTGAGGAAATTGCTAAGGGAAACTTTTTTAAGTGTTGTTTCTGATATTAAGAAGTTCAAAAGCCCCAGGGTAGGACCATTTTTGGCCCAGGGGTCTTTATTTGAACAAGCTTGGTAGAGGTATATTAGGTGATGCTTCATACCAAATCTCTTAGCTCTAGATTATGTGGTTTCAGAGAAAAACATTTTTAAAGGGTTTCCTATATAAGTCTATGTAAAAATTACAAGCCCTGGGGCAGGGCCATATTTGGCCCGGGGGTCATCATTTGAACAAACTTAGTAAAGGACCATTAGATGATGCTATATACCAAATATCAAAGCTCCAGGAATTGTGGTTTCAGAGAAGAAGATTTTTAAAGAATTAAAAAAAAACCTTGAAAGTTGTGGGGCAGGGCCATTTTTTGCCCGGGGGTCATGATTTGAAAAAACTTGATAGAGGACACCCTAAGGTACATTTCTGTGAAATTTGGTTGAAATCCTCCCAGTGGTTTAGGAGAAGAAGTCATTTGAAATACAAGAGGGCCATTGGCCCTATATCGCTCACCTGAGTTACAGTTATATATTGACATTTTTCAGTGGACAACATTTCTAGCAGATGAAAGAAGCTTAGTGCACTGCTTTCACCCTTTCACTGCTGAATAAACTTGAACTGGATTCAAATCTAATACCAAGTGACTGGTTGACCAAGATCTAAACTGTTTACAACTTGTGCCATTTTAGCCTTAGCTCAAAATGCCTAAAACTGGTCTTTGAGAAATTCAAATGACGTCAATAAAGCTATGTAATTATACCTTGATCCAGGTATATAGGCAAGTAAAGTGCTAGGCAGTACATAATGCCAGTTTTTGTGTGAAATGACCAATAGAAATATCTTTAAAAATCTTTTAACCCTTTCCCTCATATAAAGCTGTTTTTACGCATTAGCAAACAGAGTAGACACAGATCAGACGACTGCTACGGAATATAGATCTGATTCTACAGTTTTTGTCAAAGCAAAAACTTCTCTTCACAGAAATAATGTGTTTTACGCATTAAAACTAAGAGTAGACTAGATCAGACAACTGCTATAGAAGCTGTCTGATCAGGGTCTACTCTGTTTGCATTTGACAAGATATAGATTTGATTTTAC
Source organism: Azorinus chamasolen (assembly GCA_963576725.1). Taxonomy (NCBI): domain Eukaryota; kingdom Metazoa; phylum Mollusca; class Bivalvia; order Cardiida; family Solecurtidae; genus Azorinus; species Azorinus chamasolen. The sequence continues at coordinate 59,712,733 of OY755247.1, read as the reverse complement.
AGTTTTTATGGAAATAAAATTTTTTTACGTATTAGCAAACAGAGTAGTCCCAGATCAATTTTTGTCAAAGCAAACAGGTAAAGGGTTAATAGGTGTTTAGAAATAATTCTAGCTCTAGGTGTGAATATCTGATGATAAATCAATTAAACGGGTCATTAGTTTTTTTAACAATTGAAATGGAGAAGAGTTACTAATTTTTTGAGTAACATTAATTTTTGATTGACAATAATTTTGATTAACTTAAGACATTATTTGTTTTAAAAATCAAATTAAAATAAATACAATTAGTAGCAAGGAGAACAGGCTTTCCATCTGATCTTGGTCTACTCTGATCTACTTCTTGGTCTACTCTGTTTGCCAATGCATGAAAACACGTTTATATGAGGAAAGGGTTAAATTATGACTGTTTCCAGCAGTTTAGACCCCGATAAGATGCTGAGAGAAAGGTTTCAATCCATATATACATGAAATCCTGAACAGTTTAATGTTTTTAACATTGCTAACAGTTTGGCTCCAGATCAGACACTGCATAATGTGGTGTCTAATTTGGATTCAAACTGTTTGTTATGTATTTAATTAAAGAAATACCTAATATTTTCCTAAATATTTAATATTCTCAATATGGTAACTAGCATAATACCTATCTTTTCCTAAAATGACTATTTTTTAGTTAATTAAAAGTATTAAAATGAATATATTGTTGGTATTATCTAATTTAAGAAATACCTAATATTTTCCTAAATACCGTATTTAACTATTTGCACATAATGTGGCGTCTCATGATTCTCATCATGTCATCTTGATTACCTATGCAATCAGCTTGGATCCAGATGATAATGCAGCGTCTCATCAGGATCCAAACTGTTTGTCATCTTGATCATATTTTTGCAAAGAAATTACGGTTTATTCCCATTTCGTCTACTTCCCATTTCGTCTACTGTAATTCATTCCCATTTCGTCTACTCTAAAATGTTACCCTGTTCCCATTTCGTCTACTGTTATAATTAAGTTATATTTACTCAGTTATTTCATTAATATCATACAAGATTCAGACATTTTAGGGCTTTTTAATGTGTTGTCATCAAATTTTTTAAAAAAAAAAGAGTTATATTTAAGATGGATCATAGTTAAGGGGGGGGGGGGGGCAATGCATAATCATGTTTTCACATTTTTCTTAAACATTACCATGACCTACATCAGTTGGGTTTGGACCCAGATCAAAAGTCTAGGTGATAATAATTTTCCTTGATTGGCTAAATAGGTGTAACTCTAGGCTAAGGATTTCCAATATCTCCCACATCTGATTTGAGAGACATTGGTAACATCTAGCTGTATAGAACCACAAATCACTCACACTACACACTATGAGGTTAATGGGTCAACATCCCTTTCAAAATGCCCTTTAATATTTCGTCTGCAACAAAAAGTTATTGTCATCTGCTTCAATTCTTAAAATAAACTTACTTTCATTTTTTTGCAAAAATATGGTTAATGGAAAAGTAGTAAAGTCAAGCAGGCAAAGCCACATGCAAGACACAACCACCACCAAAACACCGATAGACAGTATGACATACACACACACACACACACAACCACACACCCAAACGCACACACACGCACGAAATGAACACAAAAGAGACACAAGAATCAGGGACAAACGTTCCACAACATGAACAAACCACAAGCACAAAGACGCAAGGCAAACAAAAGGAAGGGTGACAAAGAGAGTACCGCCTTGGCACGGTCAGTAGCAAAAACACCACTGGGGGTTTAAACCGGTTTACGGACGTCCTAACCTCGCACTTCTCTCAAAGTCACCCTAGCTTTACAAATATTCTAAATAAAGGTATCCCCGCTGGACTTACCCACAACATAGACGACGGTGAACACAGGACAACATGTAAAACATAGCATAATAACTGTGACAATCCGTCAAATATGTACTCAATGACTTTGCTGAAGTCAGAGCACCTGCAGGTAAGCCGTTAAGGGCTCGACAGGGAAAAAATAATACACGAGTCTGGTAAGCTCCTCCTGTATCCAAGTTTAAGAGTATACCATCATAGAGTACTACCCTCGGCCTGTCATCGCGCAAGCAAAGAGGGAAGCGTAGCTACCGACTGTAAAAGGGTCGATAACCAAACATGCAGTGTGTTGCAATATAATAGGATCATAACCTTTCTTTTTAAATGTTTTAATGCGTTTTATAAACAAATCATGAAAATGGATATAACCCCGAATTTTCCTAAGTTTGTAGATAAGATGACAAACAGTTTGGATCCAGATGAGACGCCGCATTATGCGGCCTCTCATCTGGATCCAAACTGTTTGCATAGGTAATCACAGTTTCACCACCAGTGTGCAAAGAGTTAAGAGTCTTGCATTGACCTGGAGAGATTGTACTGCCCAGTGCTGTACCTTTGAACTGTAGAAGTAACCCTTAATTTCCCTCATATTAAATTGTTTTCATGCATCTGAAAACAGAGTAGACCCAGATAAGGTGGCTCCTATAGGATCAGGGTCTGCTGTTTGCTAATGGAATTTGATAGATCTGTTTCTATGCCTTCTAAAACAGCTACACTGATCCACCTTCCATATTTTAGTATAAATATTTATAAATAGAATCACTATTCTGGAGGTACTAGAACTCCAATGCAGTTATCTCCCTTATGGCTATGCTGATGGGACAAGGGAAATAACTGTGAGGAAAAATTGCTAAGGAGGAACTCTTAAACTGTAGCTTCTGATGTTAATAGTAGCATAAAACCCCAGGGTGAGACCATTTTTGGCCCAGGGGTCATTATTTGAACATACTTGGTAGTGGTATATTAGGTAATGCTTCCTACCAAATATCTTAGCTCTAGATTATGTGGTTTCAGACAAACATATTTTAAAGGTTTCCCTATATAAGTCTATGTAAAAACTACAAGCCCCAGGGCAGGGCCATTTTGGGCCTGGGGGCCATCATTTGTACAAACTTGGTAAAGGACCATTAGATGATGCTATATACCAAATATCAAAGCTCTAGAAATTGTGGTTTCAGAGAAGAAGATTTTTAAAGATTTAAAAAACAAACCTTTAAAAGTAGTGGGGCGGAGCCATTTTTTGCCCGGGGGTCATGATTTGAACAAACTTGATAGAGGACACCCTAAGGTACATTTCTGTGAAATTTGGTTGAAATCCTCCCAGTGGTTTAGGAGAAGAAGTCATTTGAAATAAAAGTGAATGGACAGACGGACGACAGGCGGTCACAATAGCTTACCTTGAGCCTTTGGCTCAGGTGAGCTAATAAATTGAACGGACAGACAGATGGATGGAAGGACAGATGGACAGACGGACGACAGGCGGTCACAATAGCTCACGTTGAGCCTTTGGCTCAGGTGAGCTAAAAACTGATAAGCCCATGGGCGGGGCCATTTTTGGCCCGGGGATCATAATTTGAACACTCCTTGTAGAGGACCATTAGATTATGCTTCATGCCAAATATCAAAGGTCTAGGCTTTACAGTGTCAGAGAAGAAGATTTTTAAAGATTTTCCTATGAAAAACTGATAAGCCCTTGGGCGGGGCCATTTTTTGCATGGGGGTCATAATGTGAACAAAGTTTCGTTTCCCCTAGCCACTGATGCTTCTGACGAAATTTGGTTAAAATCAGGTCAGCAGTTTCAGAGGAGATGTCGTTTGAAAATGTGGCCGGAAGCTAGACACCGGACAAATAGCGGTCACAATAGCTCATCCTGAGCCTTTGGCTCAGGTGAGCTAAAAATATCATCCAAATATTGACAAGTTTCATTGAATGCTTTTATAACATCTTCTTGTGGTTGAGGATTCAAACGCAACATGAAATCTCTCTCATAGCAGTACAAAAACAAATCTGCGACAAGTGGTGCACAATTCGTACCCATAGGAATACCAATTACCTGACGGTATATAGCATTCCCATAACATACAAATATGTTATCCAAAAGAAAGGTTAGTGATTCGCAAACTTCTGAGCACGTCCAATTAGTGTAATATTTCATTTGCTCGTCAGTAAAGAAAGCTTTTTCAGCATTACATGCCAGGAATGATGTTTTTTCCCAGGCAAATACTTTCTGGATTTAGTTAGTAAGCTTATCCTTAATTAAAATATGAGGAAGGGTTGTGTACAGAGTAGAAAAGTCGTACGTGCTTACAGTGGATGCAAGATACCCTTTGTTCTTAAAAGTACAAAAATGAGTCATGCAGGAAACACAACATACAGAACAAACACTCGCCCAAACAGCAACACAAGGAAACAGCAAATGTACATAACTAGAAAAAACAAGAGACGCACAAAGACAAAACAAACATACAATAGGAGGAAGATGGAAGTACCGCCTTGGAACGGTCAATGACAAAAGTCACTGGGGGGTTAAACCGGTTTATGGGCGCCCAACCTCACTCTTATTAAGTTTGTTTAAGACTTCTTAAGAGTTCTTAATAGACCAGAAGAGATTTATTCCAGAATTTTCATACGTCTTATCACAGTAGAATTTTACATGTTCCTTTACCTTCGTTAAACAAGAAGTCAAAAGTATAGACAATTTAGTAGTTGTACATGAACTAGAATTTGCAATGAAACATGCTTTATATGTTTTTTTATGTAGTTTTGGTAACCAATACATTGTAGGAAGTTTATGTTGTGTAATTTTAATATCGGTTCCAAGTTGTTCACACTTTTTGACATGGTCTGAAACCATGGTCTTTTCGTCAGTAGTAACTGAAATGTATGACTTGGCTGCTTCAAGACATTGATATAATGTAATTGTCAAATAATAATCACACTATTCGATGCCTTATCAGCAGGAACAAAAACGTATTTTGAATAAAAATCCTGTAAACCCTTTTCAAGATGTCTAAAAGAAATTCTAGGTTTAGGTGGAAGAAGGACCTGTGTTTATTAGAGCTATAAAAGGAAATGCGTTTGTCAATTATATCAAAAATTATTTTTTTCAACTAGAAAGAGCATTAGACTCAACATGTTCACTTCGACACCACTTAATACTAAAATTTTGTAAAGCCTCTGCAATCTGAACTCGACAAGAGTTAAAATCTATCAAGGATGGTATTCTATATTTGGGACCTTTATTCAAAAGAGATCGTAGACGTTTATCTTTAATTTTCTCAAAATTACCAGTAATCACATGACCAGCCGCAGAATAGCAAAAGTTTGAGGTGGCGCAATCTCAATTATCAGGAATATTATCATTAATATTAAGGTCGGCCACAATTTTATTATAGTTGAAAATTGTATTTCTAATGGGTTTGTTATATTTGTAGCAGATGATAGGTGATTCTGTATTTTTAAAGTATTTAGGAATAGTGTCAATTACATTTTTGTCTCTAAAAATACTTTGGAGGTCAATAAAATCAATACCTTTATTAATAAAAGGAATTTTCAAGACGAAGTTTTGGTGTTCAGATAATTTGATAATTTTTCAATGTGCGGTCTGAGACCATGACATTGTAGAGTAAAGCTTTGTATCAAACTAGCCATTCCTATGAGAGGATCTGATCTAAAAATAATTTTATCTGCTTGCTCGTCAATTTCTTTTAATGAAGATATAGATAAAGAGGAAAGTCTAGAAAGCATGGCATATTTACCAGAAGTTTGACGTAAAGTATGTAGATCAAGAATAGTCATTTTCAAACGAGATTTTCGTTTAGTATTACCATTTTTGCGAATGCCATGTGATCGAGATTTGCGTTTTCTTATAGAAATAATTGAAAAAATATCTATATCAGGTTCTTTTGAAATATTTCCAGTCTGGTAAATATTATCATTTAATTCTAAAGGAAAATGTGTTTGCAATTTTTTTATCCAATTTAATTCAGATATAAATCTAGCTTTCGATTTAAAGCTACTAGTAGCATCCTAAATCATATGTTATATGCTCAACAATTTGTACTAAAACTTCTTTAAAAGAATGGTCAGATTTCCGAAAGTGTTGGTATAAAAAAATTTTAGTTTACGATTTCGACACCGATATGCATGCTCACAAAAACTTGTTGTAGACGACTTCAGGATGATGCTATGTGCTAAATACCTTCCAGTTTCACAGCAGATATTCATAGTTTTCACATTATGTTTCTTTATAAAACAAGGCATCCCTGGGACATAGTCAATTTTAGCGACAGGAGCATACTTTGATTCTGAAGTTGATTCTATGTGCCATATATTAAGCTAAGAACCTTCTAGTTTCAGGAGAAGACTTTCAAAGTTTTCATATATGTTTCCTATATAAAACTCGCTTCCCTGGGATGGGGCAACATTTGACCCCAGAGGTATGATGAACTATTTTAGAGAACCTGTCGACGATGCTGTGTGCAACAACACATCCCTGGGGGCATTGTCAGTAGTAACCCCAGGGGCATAATATGTATAATGTTTGTAGCAGACCTGAGGCTGATGCTATATGCAAAATAGGAAAGCTGAGAATAAGATTTTCAAAGTCGGAGGACAGGATTTTCAACATTTTCACTATATATTTCTGTATAAAACAGGAACCTCTGGGGCAGGGCCAATTTTGACCCCAGGAACATAATTTGTACAACTTGTGTAGAAGATATGAAGTTGATGCTATTTACTAAATATGAAAGCTGAGAACCTTCCAGTTTCAGAGCAGAAGATTTTCAAAGTTTTCACTATATGTTTCTATAGAAAAGTGGTCAACTCTGGGGCGGGCCACATTTGACACCAGGGGTATAATTTATATAACTTTTGTTGAGGACTTAAAACAATGTTATGTGCCTAATATCCAGGCTAAGAACATTTCAGTTTCAGAGAAGAAGATTTTTGCTATATGCTACTATAGAAAACGTGGCATCCCTGGGGCAGGACCAAGTTTAACCCCAGGGACATAATTTATATAAATTTTGTAGATGACCTATAGGTGATGCTATGTGCCAAAGATGAAGGCTGTATATTCAGAGAAGATTTTTAATGGTTCAAACTGTTAACGACTGACAACGCACTACACAGTGCATGACACACGCCGATGGATGATGGACATCAGGTGACCAATAAAGCTCTCCCTAAGCACTTTGTGCTCTAGTGAGCTAAACACCTGTCAAACAGCGAGAGCCACACACGAAAGGACACAACGCTTAACATCAAACAAGAAACGACACAATTTCAAGACATAATGTGACAGAACACACACCAAGACATAAAAACCTTTGACCAATAGACCATGGAAATGAAAGTGATACATTGTCTTTGTGTGGTGAACATTTGTGCCAGGTTATTTTAAAATCCATTCCCAGATAAAAAAGTTATGGAATGGACACGATATTTGGGACAGACGGACGGAGGGATGGAAAGACAGACAGATAGATGGAAAGACAGGTGGCTAGACGGAAGGACGGACATACAATTACTATATGCCCAGTGTTAAGGGCTTAAAATGCCAAGTTTAACAAGAGGGCCAGAACAGCCCTGACATCGCTCACCAGACAATCAGAGGAGAAGATTTTCAAAGTTTTCACAATATATGTTTCTATTGAAAACTTAACACCCCAGGGGCCGTGCCAATTTTGACCCCAGGGACACAATTTATATAACTTTTGTAGAGGACCTGAACATGATGCTGAAAGAATGTAGTGAAAGAATGGGTAGAGCACAGACCACTGGAACTTGTATTAATTCTTTGGATGCTAGAGGCGGATTCTCCCACCACTAATGACCTATGCAAACAACTTGGATCCAAATCAGGCCCCACATAATGTGGGGCCTGATCTGATATCCAAATTGTTTGAAAATGAGACTGAACTTCTGAAAAACCTGGAAAAAGTGTGAAGTGGGATTCTCCCACCACTAATGACCTATGCAAACAGTTTGGATCCAGATCAGGGTCAACATAATGTGGGGCCTGATCTGAAATCCAAACTGTTTGTCAATGAGACTGAACTTCTGAAAAACTTAGAAAGAAAGTGTGTAGTTAGGATAACTTATGAATATGCTGTAGACAACAATTTGGCAGATGACAAAATTACCCAGCATGCAAAGAGTTAAGCTGAAATTCACAACAGATATGCTCTATCTTGATATCTGGTAGCTTAATGCAGGGCATAGGTATGAAAAAAAGCGTTAAGAGTGTTCTGTATATTGAGAATTATCCAGTTTTCTCAATCTTAAATGAGTGTGTGTTATTTGTCTAAACGCAATTTCTACTCTACTGATCAGGCTAAGGGTGATTATATAAGAACTCACACTGACTGGTCTCAGCTCTGACGGCCAGATATTAAGGAGAAACCTTTAGACTGTAGTTTCTGATGTGAAGAAGTCTATACACACAGGGCAGGGCCAATTTTAACCCCAGAACTATGATACTTTTAAAACACATAAAGTTATGCTAAGTAAATCTATACACTAAATATCTAAGCTCTGGGACATGTAGTTTCTGACAAGAATATTTTTTAAAGTTTTTCCTATGCATAACTAGTGATCCCATGGGCTGTTTAAGCAGTCAGCTACAAAACACTGGCATTCCCTGGGGTGGGAATAATTTTGACCCTAGGGGCATAATTTATATAACTTTTGTAGAAGTCCTGAAGTTGAAGCTATGTGCCAAATATGAAAGCTGAGGACCTTCTAGTTTTAGAGGAGATGATGTTCAAAGTTTTCACTATATGTTTCTATTGAAAACCCCTGAGGCAGGGCCAATTTTAACCCCAGGGGTATAATTTATAAAAAATTTGTAGAGGACCTACAGATGATGCTATGTGCCAAAGATGAAAGCTGAGACCCCTGTAGATTTAGAGGAGAAGAACTTTAAAGGTTCAAATTGTTGACGACGAACGACGCATGACGCACGACACAGGACGCACGCCAACGGACGACGTACATCAGGCGATCACAAAAGCTCACCCTGAGCACTTTGTGCTCTGGTGAGCTAAAAACAAATCAAGTAAATTAAACCAGTAAACAAAGGACGTCATAAATTAAATGACTGGAAAAGCAAAATTTATATACCAACATTTTAATTACAAGAGGGCCAGATGGCCCTTAATCACTCACCTGATTGCAATGGATTTAAGATTACATCCAGGTAGCCCCTGGGTGGGGCCAATATTGACCTATGGAAGAATATTTGAACAATGTTGATAGTGGAGCATGAGCAGTGGTTCTGGAGAACAAGATTTTCAAAGATTTAGAATATTGATTTTACCAAGACAATCATTCTGACCAATGAAGATGGCCTAAAGTGATTTGTCTAAGATTTGATCTAGTGACCTACTTTTTGACCCCATCCCATCCATGACCAAAATCAACCTTGATATCACCAAGACAAACATTCTGAGCAAGTTTGAGGAAGATTGGGCTAAAAATGTGGCTGCTGGAGTGTAAACAAGATTTTTCTAAGATATGACCCAGTGACCTACTTTTTGAACCCACATAACCCACTTTTAAACGCGTCAAAGTTTTTATCACGACAATCATTCTGAGCAATTTTCATGAAGATTTGTCAAAAATGTGAGCTCTAGAGTGTTCACAAGGTTGTCCTGCTATTTCACCTAGTGACCTAGTTTATAATCCAGCATACCCAATTTTCGAACTTGTCAGATGTTTTATCAAACCAATAATTTTACCAAGTTTCATGAAGATTGGACTAAAAATGTGACTACTAGAGTGTTCACAAGGTTTTTCTACTGTTTGACCTAGTGACCTCTTTTTTGAACCCATGTGACCCACTTTCAAACTCGTCCGAGATTTTATCAAAACAATCATTCTGATAAAGTTTCATTAAGATTTGGCCTCTAGAGTGTTCACAAGCTTTTTCTTCTATTTGACCTAGTGACCTAGTTTTTGACTGCACATGACCCACTTTCAAACTTGTCCCAGATTGATTTTATTAGGACAATGATTCTGACCAAGTTTCGTGAAAAGTGGGCTAAAAATGTGACCTCTAGCGTATTCACAAGGTTTTCCTACTATTTGACCAAGTGACCTAGTTTTTCACCCCACTTAACCCACTTTCAAACTCATCCAAGACTTATTTTTCTATTTGACCTAGTTTTTGACCGCACATGACCCACATTCAACCTTGTTCGAGATTAGGACAAAGATTCTGACCAAGTTTCATGAAGATTGGGCTAAAAACGTGACCTCTAGAGTGTTCACAAGGTTTTCCTACTATCTGACCTAGTGACCTAGTTTTTCACCCCACTTAACCCACTTTCAGACTTGTCCGAGATTTTATCAAGACAATTATTCTGACCAAGTTTCATGAAGATTGGACAAAAATTGTGACCACTAGAGTGTTCAAAAGCAAATTGTTGATGACGGACATTCAAATTCTAAGGGAGGTGATCCCCCGAAAGCAAAAATTGCAACACGAAAGAGAAAATTGCAGACTCGGTTTTATTGAGTCTGTTCATGAGCAGTAATTGAGAGTGCAACACTGCTCACGCCCCCTAGAACCGGCTTAAGCGGTATTCAATTTTCAGAACAAGAATGACTGAAATTCATGATCTTGAAGGATCAGAAGGTATGACAACACTGAGAATGAAGTACGGGGCAACGTTTTACAGCCACCACACAAGCACTTAACATCTGCTATTGTGAAGATTATAAATTCTGAAGGAAGTCTCACAAAAGCTCACCCTGAGCTTTTCTCAGGTGAGCTAACAAACAGAAGAAAATATACACACATCTGTTACTGAATAGATAAGGGTTAATGCGTGGGATACTAAATATATAACTATTTCATAGGAATGAGAACAAACATATAGCATCTAACACATGTGCACGATATCCATTCAGAGGCCAAAGAAATTGTTGAGAAGTCCTTTTAGGTAGGACAGAAAAAGCAAATTACAAATATACAGCGTTCTCCTTCTGTAAAAGAGTTTAAGAGAATGCCAGCATAGAGTATTAAATCTTTCTCATCATCGCACAAGCAAAGAGGGAAGCATAATGCCAAACTGTAAAGGGGTAATCACCAAGCATAATGTGCGCAATAGTATAGAGTTGTATTAAGAGTATATTTCGTGATAAGAATGTAATCGATACTATACCGAAGTATTTCATAAACTCTGAATCACTTATCATCTGTTATAAATACACTGGAGATCCGTTACAACGCGGTGGTACGGGGACATAAAATTCAACCCGCGTTATATACGGAACCGCGTTGTAACGAGTTTTTTTTATCTGGGTACTTACATAAACCCCCATCTTCCTAATATAAACTAATTTCGAATGAAACTGACTTGTTTTTCTTTGTTTCCCCACCCACTCACATATCTCTTTCAAATTCTGTTAGCAAACATAGTAGACCCTGATCAGACGGCTCCTTTAGGAGCCGTCTGATCTGGGTCTACTCTGTTTGCAAATGCGTGGAAACACGTTTATATGAGGGAAAGGGTTATACAAAATTACAAATAAAATAGTGTATGTTTTCAAGCAACCAAGTATATTTCATAATACAAGCCTGTTGATGGGATGTACTTGCCTCTGGGCCTGTCAAGCCCCTAATCCGATTAAACTTGCTGTGTAAAACAATAAACATGGCTGTCACTGTTTTCAGAAAATGAAAGGTCACATGTGATGTCACGTGTGATTTGTTGGGGTTTTAAATTTTATTTGATTGGTCAAAGGGTACACACCCTTTTCTGTATTAGCATATAACCTCCAACCCAGCACTGAGAGTTAGGGGTTTAGATTTTTAATGATGTTTGTTTTTCATAGTTAAAGTGCGAACTTTTGTGGCTTTGACAGTGAAAATATTCAGTACATGCGTATCTCAATTATATACACAATTAATTTGTAACGAAAGTTATGCAGTTAAGATTTTACTGGTTCCCGTGCTATTAGGGCATCGTGTGCATAGTACGAACCGGTAATCAGTTGTGTGTATTACATTCATGGCGGCATATATACATGTTGACAGTTGTCAGTTTTTCACACGTATGATTGTCTTCAATTGTTTATGTAGGGCCCAGTGTTTGTTTTTATCCTTTAGCCTGCTGCTGGCGGATAAGTTTACCTTAGTTTATTTTATGTTTCATTGCACTATTCAATCATATTACTATAAATGAGGTATTTACAAAAAAAAATTCGGCGACACAGACTACCCGCGTTATATCGGATACCGCGGTAAAACGGCCCGCGTTATAACGGATCTCCAGTGTATAATAAACTATTAGGAATGTTATTTTCAGCTAAAAACAAATTGTCTCTGACTTTTAGAGACTGTAGCACTTTAGGAACGTTATTTTCAGCTACAAAAAGTTGTCTCTGACTTTTAGAGACTGTAGCACTTAAAGCTTTTACTATAAATCAGTTGGTTATGTCATTACTGGTAATTTTGATGTAATTAAAGATAAACATTTTAGGACCATCCTAACTATATAAAGAAGACCTTCCCTTGTGTAACCAGTTGAAAATCGAGTGATCATTTGTCTCATTCCATTATTTTTATTGGTCATTGTGTCCATTTTTGCTACTCTTTAGTTTTCACGTGATTTTACCCGCCGTATTGGAATTATTTAACACTTTTTAGTCACTGTCGAACAGGCAACAACGATAATATTCAAATTTTGAAATTACAGTTAAACTTGACCATTTTGGAGTGGCATGGATTAATTAGTTCTCGCTAAATTGTCTCTCGCTTAATTTAGCTCGCGGTGTCAATTTATGTAATGTGTTTTCACAAGAACGAGATGGAAGCTTCAGTTCTTAATTTTCACCACATCATACTTTGAATGTTCACATCTTAATTCTTACAGCATCTTGTATAACAGCAGCACTGTGGAAGGGAGTGGACTGGGTGAGAGAGTTACCATAACATTTAGTTCCACAAACTGGTAAGACTTGTATTGTTTAGCTGGTTACTTTCATCGTTATATATGTAGCATATTCTTTGATAAGCTCATAGCATATGTCGGAGGGTGTTCGATATATATATTATCTAGTTTCTTGTGTAATGAGGCCACTAGAACCACACTGGAACTGTTGCTGTTGTATATAGTATTTCATAACCTTGTTATGGTGCGACATGTCACACTGTTTTAGTATTAAGTGTGACATATTGTGTTAGAATGTGACATTTGACATGCCAGAATATTTTACAGTATGTCTGTAAAATGTGACATTATAGTACATGTATTGGTATAGTGTAACATGTAACATTATTGGTATAGTGTGACATTGTGTCAGAATAATGTGACACTGTAGCATAATGTGACATGAGTATAATGTAGATGTCACAAGTACCGTTTCAGCACCTTTTATTAATGTCATGTATTTATATTTAGTATGTTTTTAATAACTATGATTTCAGGATGTTGGCTATCAGTTATCACAGCATTTCTGATGTTCCTGTCCCATGGTCTACTGTGGGTTTCGACGCTTTGGTCGTTGTTTTGTTCTGAGAGAGATTGAGAATACAGAAGATTTGGTCCTTTGTTTATATCTTCCGGAGTAACTTCACAACGGTTTGAGCCCCGCCCAATTATTTAAATATGAACTTTGTAAAATTGCCGCAGAGTTACACTTGTTGATTTTGATGCTTGTTGCACTGATATTGCGGACGCTACACAAGAATTTTGTATCACATGGTGTCGATTAGAACACAACATGCTGGTTTTAATGCCCCTTCGGATTCGAAAAAACATAATTTTTTTACATTATTAATATGCGTATTGCTTTAACAAATCACATTACCAGCTATTACTACATCCACCTGGAGTTACATTTCGATATCTGAAAACAATCTGATCTAAGAATGATTTTGGCGGCTTCAATGCAGATATTTATCAGAAAACTAGAATGACCACGGGCAACATGTAAATTTTTGACCCCACATGACCCACTTTAAAACTTGTCCAAGATCTTATCAAAACAATCATTCTGATTAAGTTTCATGAAGATTGGGCTGAAAATGCGACCTCTAGAGTGTTCACAAGGTTTTTCTACTATTTGACCTGGTGACCTAGTTTTAGACCCTACATGACCCACTTTCTAAATCGTCCGAGATTTTATCAGGACAATCATTCTGACAAAGTTTCATGAAGACAGGGCTAAAATGTGACCTCTAGAGTGTTCTCAAGGTTTTTCTACTATTTGACCCGGTGATCTAGTTTTAGACACTACATGACCCACTTTCAAACTCGTCCAAGATTTTATCAGGACAATCATTCTGACAAAGTTTCATGAAGATGAAATATGACCTGTAAATTGTTCACAAAATTTCATACTACATGACCTAGTGACCTAGTTTTTTACCCAATGTAACCTACTTTTGAACTCATCCGAGATTTTATCAAGACAATCATTCTGACCAAGTTTAATGAAGATTGGACATAAATTGTGACTACTAGAGTGTTCATAAGCAAATAATTGACGACGCATGAGGGACGCCGCACGACGGACGATACATGCGGGACATTCAAGTCTCCCAAAAACTCAATCTGAGCTCTGCTCAGATGAGCTAATGGAGTCACATAACAAATTTCACTTCAATATCTGTAAGGGTTTAAAAAAGTCCACAAATAATTCTGCATTGGCCAGCAGTAAACACGTGACAATTGCGTCTTGCACATCTACCATTTGTGGTCATTATAACTGTATTGTAAAGTAAATATAAATTAATAACTTTTAAACTGAAAGAGGTTTTAGCGACACCAACTTCCCATGTTCAAATGCAGAAGGACGGACTGACCAACTGATCACCAAATGATGGACTATCGGACAGGGAGATTCCAAAATACCCCTCAAACAAGTTTGCGGGAGTATAATTAGCTAATTAGCTAATATTCACAGTCTGTATATCTTGATATTTAATGAGGGTTTTGTACATTTTGATGGTTGCTTAACATATGTATTAATCCATACAGTCCTTTGTAAGTCTAGAGTAAAACATTGATTTATATTAGATATGGTGAGATTTTAACAAGAGAGTCGTCACGGGTGACAAATGCCCCAAAGTGTTTGACATCGAAATGCATTTTGGCGGAAAAACAATACAATGTAATGCAGGTGTAACATGAAATTTTGATGCTATTAAAAATGACACAGGAGTCAGTTCTTAACATTAAAAACAGAACCTTTGACGATTATGATAGCTAAGAAAAGAGCCAAGGGTCGAAACTAAGTTAAAAAGGACCCTAGGTCATTCTAAACGTTAAAAAGGACCCTGGGTTGATTGTCAACGTTAAAAACAGATCCCGGGTAAATTCTTAACGTTTTAAAAAAAACACAGGGTCAAATTTCAATGTTAAAAAAAATGCTGTGTTGATTGTTACTGTTAAGTTGATTCTTAACGTTTAAGAAAGACCCTATGTCAATCCTTAACATTAAAAACATACCCTCAGTCAATTCTAAAGGCATGGTTAAAGTTTCATGTAACATTGGCTCTTAGACAGCTGCAACAGAAGTTACCTAATATGGATCTACATTCTTTGCATAAGCATGTATAGCATCTGATTTAGGTAGTGTTGTAAGCAAGCAATGAAGACCCAGTAGCTCCTACAGGAGCTGTCTGATATGGGTCTATATTGTTATAATGCTGTAATTCATCTGAAAGTTCTGCCACTGCAAGTATTTGAACAGCATGGCCTACCCATGTACGAATAGTATTTAGAGCTCTTTATAATGTCTGATTCATGCTAATGTAGTAGCAAACAGTGTAGACCCTGTAGTTTGATTTGGGTCTACACTGTTTGCCTAAGCATACCTGTCCAATACTTACAAATTACAAATTTGAAATCTGTAACTGATAAGGTATAGGAGATATGCTCCGGACAAGCTTTTAGTAAAATCAAGGTCAAAGGTCAAGGGCACATTGACCTGAAAATTGTATGCGACACTCATCCATCCCAAGATGAACTCACACACCAAATTTGGAATCCGTAGCTGGTAAGGTATAGGAGATATGCTCTGGACAAGCTTTTTGTATCTCGTAAGGTATAGGAGATATGCTCCGGACTGTAAAATTGAGGTCAAATGTCAAGGTCAAGGTCAGTGATCTGAAAATGGTACACGACTCTCCGCCATCCCAAGATGAACTCACAAACCAAATTTGGAATCCGTAGCTGGTAAGGTATAGGAGAAATGCTCCGGACAAGCTTTGTGTAAAATCAAGGTCAAAGATCAAGGTCACAGTGACCAGAAAATGATACGCAACACTCAGCCATCCCAAGATAAACTCACACACCAAATTCGGAATCCGTAGCTGGTAAGGTATAGGAGATATTCTCTGCACAACCTTTTTGTAAAATCGAGGTCGAATATCAAGGTCAAGGTCACAGTGCCCTGAAAATGGTATGAGACACTCCTCCATCACAAGATGAACTCACACACCAAATTTGGAATCCGTAGCTGGTAAAGAGATATGCTCCGGACAAGCTTTTTTGTAAAATGGTCAAATGTCAAGGTCAAGGTCACAGTGACCTGAAAATAGTACGCGACACTCCGCCATCACAAGATGATCTCACACACCAAATTTGGAATCCGTAGCCGGTAAGGTATAGGAGATATGCTCCGGACAAGCTTTTTGTAAAATCAGTCAAAGGTCAAGGTCAAAGTGAACTGAAAATGGTACGCAACACTCCGCAATCCCAAGATGAACTAACACACCAAATTAGGAATCCGTAGCTGGTAAAGTATAGGAGATATACTCTGGACAAACTTTTTGCAGCTGGTAAGGTAAAAGCTTTTTGTAAAATCGAGGTTAATGGCCAAGGTCACAGTGACCTGAAAATGGAACGCAACACTCCGCCATCCCAGGATGAACTCACATAACAAATTTGGAATCCGTAGCTGGTAAGGTATAGGAGATATGCTCCGGACAAGCTTTTTATAAAATCGGGGTCAAAGGTCAAAGTCGTCACAGTGACCTGAAAATGGTATGCGACACTCCGCCATCTCAAGGTGATCTCACACATCAAATTGGTATCCGTATCTGGTAAGGTATAGAAGATATGCTCCGGACAAGCTTTTTGTAAAATCGGTCAAAGGTCAAGGTCAAGGTTACAGTGATCTGAAAATGGTACGCAACACTCCTTCATCCCAAGATGAACTCACACACCAAATTTGGAATCCTTAGCTTGTAAGGTATAAGAGATATACTCAGGACAAGCTTTTTGTAGCTGGTAAGGTATAAGATTTTTTTTAAAATAGAGGTCAAAGGTCAAGGTCAATGTCACAGGGACCTGGAAATGGTACGAGACACTCCGCCATCCCATGATGAACTCACACACCAAATTTGGAATCCGTAGCTGGTAAGGTATAGGAGATATGCTCCGGACAAGCTTATGGTAAAATCAAGGTCAAAGGTCAAGGTCACAGTGACATGAAAATGGTACGGGACACTCCGCCATCCCAAGATGAACTCACACACCAAATTTGGTATCAGTAGCTGATGTGACAAAGGAAATATACTCCAGATAAAAGGTACACACACCCACACGCACGGTGCGATCACTATATGCCGTCAAAGCCTAGCTTTGGGGGCATAAAAAATAGAAAAGAAGTTAAACAGGAGATGCTGCACAAAAGGCCATCTGCAACTTAATCCTTCAATGGCATCATGCTATTTGCAAACACCTTGGATCCAGATAGGCAAGCTCATATCAAAATAGTTTCTTAAAGTCTCAAAAGCTAATAAGTAGTGATAATTTGTAAGAGAGTCGTTTGAACCATTCTTCAAGTATTTGGTATAGTGCGGCATTATCATTGAGTCATACTGCTTATATATTTGAATACTTGCCATTTTCACAAATGGTGTCAAAATTTCCAATCAATCCCTTAGGAATCTTTGATTCTGGCATCAAAAGTCGATCACCAAGTCCTCGAAAAAGATTCATCTGTTTAGGGTTGCATTTGTATACTTTCACAGAGTCCTTGCTGAATGTTTCCCATTTTCCTGAAGCCAATGGGAGGAGTTTCAGTCCTTGCACGTTTATGTAGGCATCGTTGAGGAAAAGATAATGAAGAAGTGTTTCCTTTTTTTTAGTAGTCAGACACTGATAATGTCCATGTTTGTCTTCACGGAGAAACTTTGCAAATACGTGTGGATTTAGAAAGTCATTTTTAATGCCAATAAACAATCCAATGGTTTCAACAAGATTGCAAGGAATGTCGACATAATTCTTTCCCATTTTTGTCAAAGTTTTTACAATTACTTTAGAGTAGTCCGTCTTCATACTTAATGTTGTATCATTAAATAATGCTTCCTTTATTGTCACCCATTTTCTTTGATTTTTTGAGAAGAGAAAGGGCATGTTTTCTAGGTTACGAAAGAATGGCTTTAGAATTGAAGACCATTTCCCACGAGCACTGTATTCAGTTGGAAATGCTTCGTGAACAGCTGAAACATAACGTGGGTCATTTTGCTTCTTCTTGGATATAACGATAGCTTTCTGAACCCAGATTTGATAGACAATTGGTAGTGCCTCTTTAATAAGGCATGTATTCCACTGGATGGATTTGTCCGATACGTTCTGCTCTTCTGTCTGCCATTTAATATGGTGTCTACTCTGATTCAGGGCAAAAAATCCATTAACATGGACAGGAAGTCCTGTAAGTAAAGTGTCTTCCCTTGGCAACGGCAAAAAGCAAAACACGTGTCCATCTATTTTATCACATTCGGACGTCAATGGTAATGGGGCAGCAACGCTAACATATGGGCTGTAGGCAAGTTCAGGGTCCTGAATCAAACTCATGAATACATCTGATGCATTGTTTCCCATGAAGTAATTTACCACAAGCCACGAGTGGGAAGATATCTGTTTTTGGTTCTGGTACACCTTGGTGTCTTTAATCATCATTTGAAGACTACAAATTTCTGGATGTCCACAAGGCTGACATGTTAAATGTTCAATTCGTCTCTTGAAATCTTCTCTAGCCCTTGTTACTTCATGCGAATTTTGTACTTCAGACATAGCAATATCTTCATAATCTCCTGACTCCCTTCTCTTGGACAATGAAATGGATGTTAAGCTCTTTAAAAATATTAAAAGGCATTTGCTTTCTGTCGTTATGGCTTCAAAAAGTCTCATAACTTTTTCTTCATTGTACAGATTTGACGATAACTTGGATTGTCTATCTCTAAGGGGGAACCAAAATAATGTTCCGTCATATCGGCCAGTCTTCAAAATGTCTTTACTAACACCGAATGTGCCTTCTAAGGCTTCAAAAAATGCATCTAGATCCATCCGCTTGTAGTTCACCAATTTCTTGAGTTCCATAATGGCATTAACTTTAGAGCTATCTGGATTCTGTGGGTCTATCATCAATAATTTGTCAGCACTTAGGATGCATGGATAATCTGAAACGTTTACCAAGTTTATAAGTGTGGGTATTCTATAGGGTAAGGCGTATATCTTTTATCATTATGACTGATTATACAGTAACTACTAACATGTTAAAATACGTTTGGTACTGGCTAAAACTTAAATAAATATGCAAACTAGAAAGGTGTTCCTTGGAACACTTGTGTCTCATGCCTGCGTACTGACTACCTTCTCACCAATTTTAAACTTGAAACAACCGCAGTACATGTATACATGTATATGGGTATAACATAAATCTAGCATGATCTATATGTAAGAAGTTCGAGACAAAAATTATAATGAGAATCATGACCAAAGTGTAATATGTGAGGTTTAAATTTAATGGCCTCATTAGTAAAGGTCTTATTGGCCGGACAAAAAAAGGGAACAAGAGGGCCAGAAATGAAGCGCTCACCAGGCAATCAGAGGAGAAGATTTTCAAAGTTTTCACTATATGTTTCTATTGAAAACTAGGCCGTCTGCAAATAACTGAAATACTGTTGGTCGGACGTAAAACCCAACTAAACTATTGAAAACTAGCCTGCTTTGGGACAGGGCAGGGCAAATTTTGACCCAATGGGCACAATCTATATAACTTTTGTAGAGGACCTAAACATTATGCTATGTGCCAAATATGAAAGCTGAGTACCTTCCAGTTTCAGAGGAGAAGATTTTCAAAGTTTTCACTATATGCTTCTATTGAAAACTGGCTACCCTTGGGGTGGGGCTAATTTTGACCCCGGGGGCATAGTTTATATAACTTTTGTAGAGGACCTGAACATGATGCTATGTGCCAAATATGAAAGCTGAGAATCCTGCAGATTCAGAGGAGAAGATTTTCAAAGTTTGCACTATATGTTTCTATTAAAAACTGGCTACCCCTGGAGCGGGCCAATTTGACCCCAAAGGTCTAGGCCTTAAAATAAAGTTTCAGAGAAGAAGATTTTTAAAGATTTTCCTATGAAAAACTGATAAGCCCTTGGGCGGGGCCATTTTTGGCCCAGGGGTCATAGTTTGAATATCTTTGTAGAGGACCATTAGATCATGCTACATACCAAATATCAAAGGTCTAGGCCTTACAGTTTCAGGAGAAGATTTTTAAAGATTTTCCTGTGAAAAACTGATAAGCCCATTGCCGGGGCCATTTTTGGTCTGGGGGTCATAATTTGAAAAACTTTGTAGAGGACCATTAGATGATGCTACATACCAAATATCAAAAGGTCTAGGCCTTACACTTTCCCAGATTATTAAAGATTTTCCTGTGAAAAACTGATAAGCCTTTGGGAGGGGCCATTTTTGGACCGGGGGTAATAATTTGAACAATCTTTGTAGAGGACCATTAGATCATGCTACATACAAAATATCAAAAGTCTAGGCCTTACAGTTTCAGGACATTAGCCCACCCGGACCACAGCCCACCCGGACATCAGCCCACCATTTCTCTAAGGGCGGACATTAGACCACTCGTGTTTTTGAGGAGGGCGGACATTAGACCACTCATGTTTTTTTGATGGGCGGACATTAGCCCACTCGGACAATAGACCACTCGCGCTGAATATTAACGAGGCGGACATCAGCCCACCCGGACATTACACCCCTCATCATTTGCTCACCTATTTCTGTATGTATGTATGTATGTCTAAATGACTGTAAAAATAATATCTTCGACTTTAGATCGGAGCAACATAACACACAAGTTTTATTTTTCGGTAATGTTCGAACAAGTACGTTGAACTACAAGATAATGGTCCGAAATGTTACGGGTCAGGGGTAAAAAAAATTCCCAGACGACTGCAGATAAATCAAAACAATCTTAGAAGAAATATTGACCTTTATTTTAAAGAATGAGTTAATATCTGACTCGGCGTGTTTGACTGAAACACTCGTCTACAGGTGTGATAATCCAATTAATTACATGCACGTGGTTGTTAATCCAATTAGATGGGTATGCTGAGCTTTATCCTGCTGTTTGTAAGTAATTAAAGGTAATTATCGGTTCGAAAATAATTTGCGTGCGTTCCTAAAGGGGCGGTCTGATCAGGGTCTACTCTGTTTGCTAATAGAACTTGATAGATCTGTTTCTTCAGTTTCTAAATGGTCAAATAATGTTTCACCTTCAATATTTTGTCATAAACTTTTTTGTCTATGAATATTCCGTAGGTATTGAAAATTGGTGTAAATATATAACAGGGAAAGGGTTAATGTGCTAATGCTAATCAAGGTTTTACTAGTACATATTGTGTGCTATCGATATTGTTTGCTGGTTTCCCTCATTTTTAAAACCGTTCTTTCATGCATTTACAAACAGAGTAAACCCAGACTAAATGGCACCTAGCAGG
Source organism: Azorinus chamasolen (assembly GCA_963576725.1). NCBI lineage: Eukaryota > Metazoa > Mollusca > Bivalvia > Cardiida > Solecurtidae > Azorinus > Azorinus chamasolen. Next base: position 59,691,096 of record OY755247.1, on the reverse strand, counting down.
CGTCTAATAAAGGTCTCCTCTTTTGCTAATGGATTTTCATGGATGCGTTTATGTCCGTTTATTCCATTATTTAAATTCTCGAGAATTCAACAAAAAGGTGCAGAGCAGCTGCATGTAATTTATAATTATCGCATCAATTGTTTCAGATATTCGGCTAAAGGTTTATACATTGCCCGGCAACGAAGTGATTATATTATATTATAAATAGAAATAAATTTGGGGAATAAATAAATAACAGTCGTTCAATTTACAGTGTCAGTACAGTATTTTTCAGGTTGTAGCTAATAATCCATGATTTATCAAACAGTGCAGTGCAATGAAACATAAACAAACATTATAACTAAGATAATTAGGGGCCAAACATCCTCGGTCCGAAAGAGACTATTTTCTGTAACATAAAGAGCCAATCATGGGTAATTTCAATGACTTTCAACTAATTAGGAGTTAATGAATAAACACATATTATAATCTCGAGGGGTCTAATGTCCGGGTGGGCTGACGTCCGGGTGGGCTGATGTCCTCCTCGTTAATATTCAGCGCGAGTGGTCTATTGTCCGAGTGGGCTAATGTCCGCCCATCAAAAAAACATGAGTGGTCTAATGTCCGCCCTCCTCAAAAACACGAGTGGGCTAATGTCCGCCCCCCTCAAAAACACGAGTGGTCTAATGTCCGCCCTTAGAGAAATGTTGGGCTGATGTCCGGGTGGGCTGTGGTCCGGGTGGGCTAATGTCCGTTTACCTAAACCCTTCATTCCACGTGCCTGTTTATGCCAATGCAAACACAGTAGACCCAGATCAAACATATTGAAACAAATTTACAAACAGAGTAGATCAAGATCAGACAGCTTCTGATCAGGTTCTAGTCGATTTGCTTATGAAATAATATACTGGTAGGTCTTATATATCATTAACTCTCAATGAAATCATTATTTCTTACACGAATATTCATGAAGAAGATCTACGAAGATCTAAAGGCTTTTTTCACAATGTTAACTTTTCAAATAGATCATTGGCTCTGATAGATCAATTAGGATTAGATCAACCAAATTTCGCAAGCAAACAGAGCAGAACCTGATCAGACAGGAACTGTTTGATCTGGATCTACTCTATTTGCAAACGCGCGTGAAGTCGTTTATATAAGAAGAGAAGGATTGGGAAATCGATTTAAAGGGAATTAGGTGTCTGCTGCAAACAGTGCTAAATTGTGTTTATTTATCATTTTTATTTATTAAAGATTTCATGACCTCATGAATATTCATTACAGGGATTACAGAGAAGCTAGACAAAAATAGTCGAATCTAAAGACATAAGTCTTCGGACTAAGCAATCAGAGCATATCCTGATCAGACACTTCCTGCGTGATTTGGGTTTATGCTGTTAACAAAACGTTTGTTGAGAATAATTTTCCACGAAGAAAAAGCCCATTAACCTACAGTGCTAGACCTAATTAAGTCACATTTATAACAGAATGTAGCATACATGTATATCCTTTTTTATAATTGTAGACCCAAGTCATCCACTGCATCTCTAGTATAAATTTCACGGAAAACAGCCGTCGAGACAAAATGTAAATCAAATCATATTTTCTTGAATTTCTCGTCTTTTGGTAATTTAAATAATCCTATTTAGTCTCTGTTGGATTAGGAGCTACACCTATAGGCAGGGATACACCCATAGGCAGCACAAATTGCCATTTTAGTACTCAAAACGAAGCAGGAGTACATTACGTGCGATTCTTTTCTATACGATATCTAGTTCGACATTTATAGCGAATGTCACAGTCATCACAAGGGAGATAAGCGAATGACCAAAATCAGCCAGTGCTTACTTATCGGTGATATATGACAGCTGCTATGTGCGATACGACTGTATTTTTTTGTGTTTTCGAAACTTCGTCGTACAAGGTACCCATTTGTAAAATATTTACGAAAAAGTGTCCTACCTGTCTACTTGACCTTTAAAATCTGGTCAGCAGTTTCAAAGGAGATGTTGTATGAAAATGTGGTCGGACGCCGGACGGATCGCAGTCACAATAGCTCATCCTGAGCATTCGGCTCAGGTGAGCTAACAAGAGGGCCAGAATGGCCCTGAAGCGCTCACCAGACAATCAGAGGAGAAGATTTTCAAAGTTTTAACTATATGTTTCTATAGAAAACTAGCCTGCCCTGGGGCTGGGCTAATTTTTACCCAAGAGGCACAATTTATATAACTTTTGTAGAGGACCTGAACATAATGCTATGTGCCAAATATGCAAGCTAATGGCCTTCCAGTTTCAGAGAAGAAGATTTTCAAAGATTTAACTGCCCACCCCTAGGGCAGGGCCAATTTTGACCCCAGGGCCATAATTTATATAACTTTTGTAGAAGAATTGAACATGATGCTATGTGCCAGATATGAAAGCTGACAGCCATCCAGTTTCAGAGAAGAAGATTTTCAAAGATTTCACTATTTGTTTCTATTGAAACTGCCCACCCCTGGGCGGGGCCAATTTTGACCACAGGGTCATAATTTATATAACTTTTGTAGAGCACCTGAACATGATGCTCTGTGCCAAATATGAAAGCTGAGAGCCATCCAGTTTCAGAGAAGAAGATTTTCAAAAAATTCACTACATGTATTTGTTTCTAGTGAAAACTGCCCACCCTGGGGCGGGCCAATTTTGACCCCAGGGCCATAATTTATATAACTTTTGTAGAGGACCTGAACATGATGCTCTGTGCCAACTGCCAAATATGAAAGCTGACAACCTTCTGGTTTCAGAGGAGAAGATTTTCAAAGTTTTACTATATGTTTCTATTGAAAACAAGGCACCCCTGGGGCGGGACAATTTTGACCCCTGGACCATAATTTATATAACATTTGTAGAGGACCTAAAGATGATACTATGTGCCAAAGATGAAAGCTGAGAATCCTGTAGATTCAGAGGAGAAGAGTTTTAAAGGTTCAAATTGTTGACGACTGACGACGCACGCCGACGGACGACGGACATCAGGCAATCACAAAAGCTCACCCTGAGCACTTTGTGCTCTGGTGAGCTAAAAACTAGAGTGCACATTTCTGTGCAATACACAGGTGACTAATGTCCTTATGGGTTATAGGTTCCTATGGTTTTGGACACAAAATGAAGTTAAAAAGGGGCACAACTCTGTCAAATTTTGTTCAAGAGTTATGAAACATGGAGAAGCCTGTCCCAACATAACACTTATAACATGTTTAAAGTTTGAAGGTGGTATCAAAAATAGTTTTCAAGAACAAGAGGGCCAAGATGGCCATAAATCGCTCACCTGATTACCATAGATTTAAGATTTTTGCTGGGTAGCCCATGGATAGGGCCAATATTGACCTTAGGGACAATAATTGAACAATGTTGATAGTGGATAAAGAGCAGTGGTTCTGCAGAACAAGATTTTCAAAGATTTAGTATATTGATATTCTGACCAATGAAGATTGGGCTAAAAAGGTGGCCTCTAGAGTATTTTTTTTGAATATTTTACCTAGTGACCTACTTTATATTCACACCCAACTCATGATCACGCTCAACCTTGATATCACCAAGACAAACATTCCAAGCTAAAAATGTGGCCACTGGAGCCTAAACTAGATTTTTCTACGATATGACCCAGTGACCTACTTTTTGACCTCATATAACCCACTTTCAAACTAGTCCAAGATTTTATTAGGACAATCATTCTGACCAATTTTCATGACGATTTGGCTATAAATGTGACCTCTAGTGTTCACAAGGTTTTCCTACTAATTAACCTAGTGACCTACTTTTTAACCCCACATAACCCACTTTCAAACTCATTTGAGATTTCATCAAGACAATCATTATGACTAATCATGAAGATTGTGACCACTACAGTGTTCACATAGTTTTTCTACTGTTTGACCTAGTGACCTAGTTTTTTACCCAACAGAATCCATTTTTCAAACTCCTCAGAGATTTTATCAAGACAATCATTCTGACCAAGTTTCATGAAAAATGTGACCTGTAGAGGGTTCACAAGGCTTTCCTATTATTTGACCTAGTGACCTAGTTTTTAACCCAACTTGACCCCCTTTCGAACTCGTCCGTGATTTTATCAAGACATTCATTCTGACCAAGTTTCATGAAGATTGGACTACAATTGTGACCACTAGAGTGTTCACAATCAAATTGTTGACGCCGGACGCCGGACATTCAAGTATTCCAAAATCTCACCCTGAGCTTTGCTCAGGTGAGCTAAAAACATGTCATGCATGTTAAAGCTATGGGACAGGCTATCTCTATCAAACTGATGGAGTGCCATACTTGTGCTTAAAACAATACAAAGTTGTAGTCCTCTAAATATGACAACAGGTGATAGAGAACTGAAAGCTGAGGGCTTTATTACAGATAAGAACAATTTAGTAAACTACTGCAAATGAAACAAATTCGAAAATCATGTTTTTGACATTACAAATTACAAGAGGTCGGTCTGTTTCAATCTTGACTGTAACACTGAATATAAACAAGATCTTAGTGTGGCAGAGCATTATACACCCAAAGCATGTGCTGTCGTAACATGCAAAATGTTAATATGTGAGGTAATATGTGACAATGTTTTTTGAGTTGACAGTCATTGTGACCTTGACCTTTTATCGACTGACTTCAAAATCAATAGGGGTCATCTACTTGCCATGACCAACTTCCCTACTAAGTATGAAGACAGCGCACTTGATAGTTGTCAAGTTATTGAATATACAAGATTTTTGAGTTGAAGGTCACTATGACCTTGACCTTTAACCGAATGAACTCAACATCAATAGGTGTCATCTACTGGCCATGACAAACTGCCGTACTAAGAATGAAGACTTCACATCTAATAATTATCATGTTATTGAGTGGACATGTTTTTTTTATTGAAGGTCACTGTGACCTTGACCTTTGACAGAATGGCTTCAAAATCCATAGGGGTCATCTACTAGCTATGACCAACCTCCCTACTAAGTATGAAGACAGCAAACTTAATACAGTAAAACCCCGCTAATGCGACCACCTAAAAGAGGTATACTTATGGTTGCTAGTTGCAGATGGTAGCTTAATGCTGGACAAAGGTAATGCAGAAAAGCTCCTAGAGGAGCTTTCTGCATTACTTTTGTCCTGCATTAAGCAACCGCCTGCTTATAAAGACACCTATGTTTATCCATTAAGTGGTCGCATTAGAGGGATTCTACTGTAAATATCAAGTTATTGAGCGGATAAGATTTTTGAGTTAAAGGTCACTGTGACCTTGACCTTGGACTGAATAACCTCAAAATCAATAGGGATCATCTACTCACTATGACCAACCACCCAACTAAATATGAAGACAGCACACTTGATAGTTGTCCAATTATTGAGCAGACAAAATGTTTTGAGTTAAAGATCACTGTGACCTTGACCTTTGACCAACTGACGTCAAAATCCATAAGTGTTATCTACTAGCCATGGCCTATCTGCCTATTAAGTATGAGGACTGCTCACTTAATAGTTGTCAAGTTATTGAGTGGACAAAGATGTGGCTAACGGACGGACAGTAGGACAAGTGCCATACCATAATACGCAAAAACATAATATGTTACCTTCATTCGTATAAAAAATATTGAAAGTAATATATATATATACCAATGGGGTCTAAGACATTTGACGACAAAAGCACTTGTGAGGAAAAAAAAGGTATTAGAAACACACCTGTTAAGTGGAACACAGATTTAAATCCCAGACCAAATCTGCCCACTTTGAGGGGGTCATCTTCTTTAACGCTGTTATATATCATTCGTATACCTTTCCAGTCACTATCTTGAAAAATAGCATTGTTGAATACACAGAGTGCTGGTCCCTGAAAATAAAACAATTGAGACTAGTCAGTTTTGTTACCATAGCAAGCAGTACTCTCAACAGAATTGTACTTTTTATATAATTTAGTATGGCATTATCTATGCAAAGTTTTATCCATTTATTAATTCATCCAGTAGATAAGAGGGACATTATATATTGGTTGAAACTAATTCATCTAGAATTGTAAACCAAAGGCTGAAATACACCCTCTCTTCAGCTTATTATTTGCATAATGTGAGCTGCTTTCAATATACATGACCTTCCCTATGTAACATTTTTTATGAAAGCTCATGATGATTTTTTTTTTAATTTTCCTTAACGTTAACAAGATACAATGTGGTCATACTGGCCCTATACAACTGTACGTTTATAATCAATCAATAGAAAAAATACAATTTGCACACGCAAAGTTAATACACAGATACAAAACCATTTTCTCATTCTGTTTTAGTTCGCATGACCTATGCATGGATTCCATTCAGCAGTTTAGGCAGCCATGGTGTTAAAGGACAATGTTTGTAAAAATCTATTTAAGCTTCCATGACCTGGTATGACACTACAAGATCACCTAAATGTAACAGTAGTAAAGTCAACCAAGTTAAGCCCCACACAAGACGAAACCATTACAAAAACATCTTTAGAAAACTAGAAATTGTGTCTGTAAGGCACAGTGATGCCCCCGTGTAGGTGCTTGCCTAGCTGCACGTAAAATTTCCCAAGTCATTTGACCTTGACCTTGGGCTTGCGGGCAGCATGGGATGGGTGTGCAATAAAAGTATGGATGGTGTTTAATGTGTATATGCAATTCCATGGCAATAGCTACAGTGGTTAGGGAGATATAAGACAATGAAACAAGAGGGCCAGAATGGCCCTGACATCGCTCACCAGCCAATCAGAGGAGAAGATGTTCAAAGTTTTCACTATATGTTTCTAGAGAAAACTGGCACCCCTGGGGCGGGGTCAATTTTGAACCCAGGGGCATAATGTATATAACTTTTGTAGAGGACCTGAACATGATGCTATGTGCCAGATATGAAAGCTAAGAACCGTCCAGTTTCAGAGAAGAATATATTCAAAGTTTTACCATATATTTCTATTGAAAACTGGCTACCCCTGGGGCGGGGCCAATTTTGACCCCAGGTGCATAATTTATATAAATTTTGTAGAGGACCTGAACATGATGCTATGTGCCAAATATGAAAGCTTAGAACCTTCCAGTTTCAGAGGAGAAGATTTTCAAAGTTTCACTATATGTTTCTATTGAAAACTGACCACCCCTGGGGCGGGGCCAATTTTGACCCCAGGGGCATATTTTATACAAATTTTGTAGAGGACCTGAACATGATGCTATGTGCCAAATATGAAAGCTGAGAACCCTGTAGATTCAGAAGAATTTTTTTTCAAAGTTGTCACTATGTGTTTCTATTCAAAACTGGCTACCCCTGGGGCGGGGCCAATTTTAACCCCAGGGGCATAATTTATATAACTTTTGTAGAGGACCTGAACATGATGCTATGTGCCAAATATGAAAGCTGAGAACCCTGTAGATTCAGAGGAGAAGATTTTCAAAGTTGTCACTATATGTTTCTAATGAAATCTGGCTACCCCTGGGGCGGGGCCAATTTTGACCCCAGGGCCATAATTTATAAAACTTTTGTAGAGGACCTGAACATGATGCTATGTGCCAAATATGAAAGCTGAGAACCCTGTAGATTCAGAGGAGAAGATTTTCAAAGTTGTCACTATATGTTTCTATTCAAAACTGGCTACCCCTGGGGCGGGGCCAATTTTGACCCCAGGGGCATAATTTATATAACTTTTGTAGAGGACCTGAACATGATGCTATGTGCCAAATATGAAAGCTGAGAACCCTGTAGATTCAGAGGAGAAGATTTTCAAAGTTGTCACTATATGTTTCTATTCAAAACTGGCTACCCCTGGGGCGGGGCCAATTTTGACCCCAGGGGCATAATTTATATAACTTTTGTAGAGGACCTGAACATGATGCTTTGTGCCAAATATGAAAGCTGAGAACCCTGTAGATTCAGAGGAGAAGATTTTCAAAGTTTTACTATATATTTCAATAGAAAACAAGGCACCCCTGGGGCGGGGCCAATTTTGACCCCAGGGGCAAAATTTATATAACTTTTGTAGAGGACCTAAAGATGATGCTATGTACCAAAGATGAAAGCTGAGAACCCTGTAGATTCAGAGGAGAAGATTTTTAAAGGTTCAAATTGTTGACGCCCGACGACGGACGACGCACGACGGACGACGGACGACGGACGATGCACGACGACGGACGACGGACATCAAGTGATCACAAAAGCTCACCCTGAGCACAAAAGTGCTCTGGTGAGCTAAAAACTGTGACAAAAAACTGCACGTAAATGTGACAACCAACTGCACGTAAAATTTTGAAGTCATTTGACCTCAACCTTGGGCTTGCAGGCAGCATGGGTTGGGTGCCAAATGATAGCACAGATGGTAATTGATGTGTATGTGAAGTTTCATGTGTATAAGTTTAGAAATTACTGACTTATAACACTTGAAAAACTATGACAACCAACTGCACCTAAAAGCGTGAGGGACGGACAGACGGACGGACATGTGCAAAACATAATGCCCCCTGACTAATGTCAACCAGGGCATAATAAGTAAGACACACACATACAACCGTGAACACACACATACACATGCACATGAGATGAAAATTCCACACACCAACGAACATATGAGTACAAAGACACAAAGGCACAAGACAAACATAGAAGTAAGGATGATAAAAAGAGAACCGCCATGGAACATTCACTGGCAAAACCACCACTGGGGGTTTATTCAAAAGATCACTCCCTTGAATTGTAGTTGAAATCTTTCCAGTTGTGTATAAATTGGTGTATTTTAAAAATAGAACTTAATAGAGGCAGGGAATTTCAGTCCACCGCATCCCTAGAAGCACCAATAAAGAGCACAGGAACATATATATACATGTACATATCCTTCACAGAACTGTTCCTGGCCTGCTCACCTATAAGGAATACAGTAAAATGGTGATAATCCGAGGATCGTTGGGAACTGAGAAATGTTCGGATTGCCGCAACCCTCGGATTATCCATGAAATCAAACTTTGTGGATCCAACGTGCCAAATCTATCATAAAGGGCGAATTTCTGTTTGTAAACAAACCCGTCGATTTCGCGCATGCACATTTAATTGTGTGGGGGCAAAAACCCCAATAACAACCTATGTATCGCTATGTATAGGCTTCGCAATAGTTAGCTTACACATCATTTAACGACAGTGTTGGTTATGAATTGTTGATTTCTGTACATTTACTATAACCTCTGACTATAATGACAATTATGTTTTAGTTTCTAAGGATAGATACAACAAGAAGTTTGAATTAATCCACCCTATAAACTACATGTACCAGCTAACTTTGAAGAAAAACAAGAGGGCCAGAAATGGCCCTGAACCGCTCACCAGACAATCAGAGGAGAAGATTTTCAAAATTTTCACTATATGTTTCTATAGAAAACTAGTCTGCGTTGGGGCGTGGCTAATTTTGACCCAAGCGGCACAATTTATATAACTTCTGTAGAGGACCTGAAAATGATGCTGTTTGTGCCAAATATGAAAGCTGAGAATCTTCCAGTTTCAGACGAGAAGATTTTCAAAGTTTTCACTATGTTTCTATTTAAAACTGGCCACCCCTGGGGCGGGGCAAAATTTGACCCCCCAGGGGCATAATTTATATAACTTTTGTAGAGGACCTGAACATGATGTTATGTGCAAAATATAAAAAGCTGAGAACATTCCAGTTTCAAAAAAGAAGATATTAAAAGATTTCACTATTTGTTTCTATTGAAAACTGCCCACCCCTGGGGCGGGGGGGGGGGGGGGGGCATTTTGACCGCAGGGCCATAATTTATATAACTTTTGTAGAAGACCTGAACATGATGCTATGCGCCAAATATGAAAGCTTAGAACCTTCAAGTTTCAGAGGAGAAGGTTTTCAAAGATTTCACTATTTGTTTCTATTGAAAACTGCCCACCCCTGGGGCGGGGCCAATTTTGACCCCAGGGCCATAATTTATACAACTTTTGTAAAAGACCTCAACATGATGCTTTGTGCCAAATATGAAAGCTGAGAGCTTTCCAGTTTCAGTGAAGAAGGTTTTCAAAGATTTCACAATTTGTTTCTATTGAAAACTGCCCACCCCTGAGGCGAGCCAATTTTGACCCTGGGGCCATAATTTATATAACTTTTGTAGAGGACATGAACATGATGCTCTGTGCCAAATTTGAAAGCTCAGAGCCTCCCAGTTTCAGAGAGGAAGATTTTCAAAGATTTAACTAATTGTTTCTATTGAAAATGGCCCACCCCTTGGGCGGGGCTAATTTTGACCCCAGGGCCATAATTTATACAATGTATGCATGTACATGTATATTTTGCCTACAGAATGTTGAACAGTTTATTGACATGTTTGCGTATTTTTAGAAAAGTCTCGTTCAACCAGACCCTTATTACAAGAGATAAACCATCTTTATAGAGTATTTCAGACGAATAACGCCGAGTAATCCGATTATTAATTAATTCAACTCGCCCTCGTTTTCCTTATCATGAAACAGCATGGGAGCGAAGCGATGTTGTTTGTTAACATCCACAACCAAATGAAATGTCGACAAATGGAAAATTAGGCAAACTAAAATCCATAAGTATAACGTTATAAGCTAAGACTGTTCTGTCTAACAGTTTTTTGGGTTTATTGTGAAGGGTTCGTTGAACTACAGTGAAACTTTGGTCTCCGCTGTGAATGGTGGTTAGCTGTGAATGACGAATCACTTATTAAGAATCGATATATTATATAAAATTATGCATTGTACAGGTTGAACTCAAAATTACTACCTACATACATGTATACTGTTGGATCCGGTGTTATTCACACATAGTTGCAAAACTAACACCGCGGCACCTCTAATTGCTTGGGGCACATGGAGTCGCAAGACATCAACAATGTAGGCGTGATAAATTGACTTCAAAGTGTCTGCGATGCATGCTCTGATTAGAAAGGTAATTTAATGAAACAAGTGATTGAAGGGACCGAGAAGCATACTCGAAAAATCGGATTATCAAGACTCGGATTACACTGTACATAGTTGTATTGAAGTAATAGATTTTCATGTCCGTACCATACAAATTCCCTTGGATTAGACCATATACTCAGAAAATCGCTCCTCGGATTATCACCGTTTTACTGTATATATAAAGCTATATAAACAAAATCAACAAAATCTACTTATGCAGCAGACTGAAACAATTCATTAACTTTGACAGAGATCAACAGGATTATTCCTGCCAAATTGTCATAAAAGAGAAAATAGTTTATGCCCCCAAGGGCATATTCTTTTTGCTCTGTCTTTTGGTTGGTTGGTTCTGTTCCCAACTTTAACGTTTGGCAATAATTTGAAGGGAAACATTTTAGGGGTGACTTATAATGGTCATATAAAACGGCATAGTGGTTCACACATCTGGTTTAACTTATTATTAGCTCCAATGACTTATTTATGCAGTAAACCTAAACAATTTATACAGCTATGATAGACGATCAACAAATGGTGATGTCTTTGAAATTTGGGCAAACTCCTTTCAATGTTTAAGTTAAGAGCCCAGGGGATATATAGCACATGACAGCCAGTCATACCAGGTCAACAAAAACTTTACTCCATAAACACAAATTTCTATCCCTTTGCAAAACGTGTAGACCCAGATCAGATGGCTCCCGCTGGAGCAACCTGATTCGGGTCCATTTTGTTTGCTTATGATACGAATATAGATACAATTTTACAGTTTCTGCCATGGTCAAACATTCCTTTGCCAATGAAATATTATAACAATTTGTCTTATTAATATTCATGATATCATTTTTTCTCACAATGAATATTTTTGGTACTTCTAGAATATATAGTATCCAAATGATACATCAGATAAAGTGTTTTCACTTATGTGAATGTGTGTATTGCATCAAAAGACTTTGTATCTGCTTGAGACAGATAAAACACTTGAGATTTCAACCAAAGAAACCACAGTGTTCTTATCAAGATCTTTCAGCACTTTCTCGAGTCCATGGAGTTACTACAAGCTTGTAGAGAAACAAAAGTTGTTCCTCTTTTCAATCAAACAGCAATCTACCAATCCTTATTGCTATCATTACAGTACAACATCCAAAAACAAAAGGAACATAGGAGATAGTGTTCCAGTAGATATCATCAAGAAAATATCTGATGGAAGGACAAACAAATGGAAATATGGAAGGACAGACGGCCATGACGGAACCTATAACCCCCTCCCCAGTGGCCAGTGGGGTACTAATGACAGGTGGCAAAAGACCACAGAACCTTTTCCCTGCATGGGACAAATTGCATTTTTTGCGCACAGAACTGTGACTGACCTACCATAAGCAATACATAGTCTCACACTGAAACAGAATAGGTGGAATTCTGTACCTTAAAGAATTTGCGATAGGCCTTGTCTCTACTCCCAGTCTCTTGGTTAATAGTTCGTCCATCAAACATAAGCTTAACCTCTGTAGCTCCAGCGTCCTCTGCATTCTGTATCAGTTCCTTGAAAATGCCATAAACAAAATATCACCCTGGTACTTAATGATATACAGTATAAGCAGTACGTCTATTAATTAGCACAGGCCCATATTAAACTAGAAATATGTCCATACGACACAGATGTCCCCACTTCAGATTTTTGTCACAGAAAGTAAGGGCCATAATCATGTATGCAATGACTGTAGCGATTTACGTGGCTATCAAACTTGACCAAGATATAATGGCCACAAACATGTGTGTAAGGTTTGGTGAGGGTTGGACAAATACTTTCCAAGAAAGAGTCTGGAAAATATATACAATAGGTCATTTTTGCAAATAAAGTGCCGCAACTCCTAAACGACCAAAGCAATTTACAGGACTATCAAACTTGACCAAGATATAATAGCTACAAACACGTGTATTAAGTTTGGTGTGGATTTGACAAATACTTTCTAAGAAAGAGCTGGGAAATATATTTTTAAAGTCATTTTTGCAAATAAAGGGCCACAACTTCTAAACGACTAAAGCAATTTCCATGGCTATCAAGCATGACCAAAATATAATGGCCACAAACATGTGTGTACAGTTTGATGTAGATTGGACAAATATTTTCCAAGAAAGGGCCTGAACAAATTCTTCTAGATGTGCGTACAGACGAACGGACGGACATACATACGTACGGACAAGGGCAACCCTATACCACCACTATGTGGGGCATTAAAATAGTAGCATTTTTTATAGACTGGTTTGTACCATTGTCTTCACTAAAATATCTGTATATTCATAGATATTTAACTGCTGAAGACCCATGTGTAGAACATACTGTATGTATTCTGCCAAATCAACTGTATTGCTGTTGGTATATGTAGACAATACTGAACTGCAAATATGGTTCAATTCATTTTTCCAGGTAAGATGCAATGTGTAATACAAAATGAGAGAGAATCTGACACAAACTGTGATAAATACCCCCACAAACGTGACTGTCAGATGAAAAAGCTTTGTACATTTCGAAGAGGCATAACTCTATAAGGAAATACGAGATAAACTGGAAAACTATAATTTGATGTGCATGTCCTCAAGCATCATGTTAAGTTTCATTGTATTCAAGTCAGCAGTTACTCAGAAACTGTGCGGAATAAAAGCCAACAGACGGACCAACACAAAACTCTTTAAACAAAGGGGCTTAACTTTGTAAGAAAATCAATCATCTGGAAAACTATAATTTGATGCACAAGTTCTCTTCATGAAAAAGCATCATGTCAAGTTTCATTGGATTCCAGTGAGCAGTTGTTGAGAAACCAAAGTCAACAGACTGATCGACAGACCAAAATTCAAAAGAGCATAAATCTGTAAAGATAAACTGTAAAACTATAATTGTATGCACATCTCCGCTTTATGATAATGAAACTTTCGTACAATTCCAGTCGGCAGTCGCTGAGAAACCATACAGAATTAAAGTCAACAGACAGACCAACAGACAAATTTTAAACAAAGGGGCATAACTCTGTATGGAAATTAATCAGCTGGAAAATTATAAATGGATGCACATGTCCTCTTTATGATAAAGCATCATATCAAGTTTCACTGAATTATAGTCAGCAGTTACTGAGTAGCCACGTGGAAACAAAAGTCAACAGACCAACCGACATACACCCCCAACCCCGACGACCCCCTCCCCCACCCCTGAAACTTTGGTTGTTTGGGTAGAATTACTATAATTCAATCATTACAATGGTTATGATAGCAATTAACACACCTTTATAATCTGTCCCCCATCCGGGTACTCGGAGAGAATCCTCTTGAGTTGTGTTATCAATGGTGGTACTTCCATACCAGAGAAGTCCTCCATCTCTCCATCGCTGTCACTCTCTACAAGTCATGTAAATGAAAGTAGAGTTTCCATTAACATTAAGCATGCTTAACCCTTAATATGTGAGAAACAAGTGTGTAAGACTTTGGCACAAATTGTAGACCGATATCAATTGACTCCTGATTGACTGACCCCTTTAGTAAGAATCTGCACTGTTTCTCATACAAATCATTTTCGTCCGTGATACATTTTCATACATCTGTTTGTTTAATTAATATTCCAAAAAGGACCAGCCAGTTTTAATTATTGACTTATTTCATGCTAATTCAAAGCCTATCTGTGAAGTGTGCCAATATATATAAGACACACATAGTCAAATAATGCTCGAATGATTAGTTCGATCTGGTCTACACTATCTGCTTCACATAGGCTATAGTTCCATTTAACCTTTCATCATCTGAGCAAATTTTTGTTGGTAGAAAATGTCATCCACATCAGTTTTCATTTGATTGAGTGTATTGAAGAGTTCAGATCATGATGAGACGCTGAGTTACTCAACGCCTCATCTGCATCCAGATTGTCTGCATTGATAATCTATGCCTTTTTCACAAGTTAAAAGGAGCCATTCCCAATGCAACATGAGAGAGAGAGAGAGAGAGAGAGGAGAGAGAGAGAGAGAGGAGAGAGAGAGAGAGCACCTTCTTACATACTTGTTGAGAAATTCTTCTTCAGTCCTCAAGAATAATTCCCACGCATACTTTTATTTTTGCCATTTTCCAATGTTTATTCTGTCGTTTAGGCCTAATTCAGCGACATTGTCTAGGTATTTCCAAAACAGAAACCTTGAAACTTTTAACTGTTATTTTATGAACGAATGATTTTAAAATATATCTATGCTTTTGAATTTTTACAGCCAGACAGATGTAGCTACAAAGCATAAATCATGTTCGTGTATAGAAATCGATATATCGTCGATATTTTGCCATGGATAATTCGATACAGAAATTTCCATCAATGACGCCTCTACATTTTGTGCATGAATTAATCATTTCATGAATATTCATTATGTTAATTTTGATTAAATAAAAATCTAAAATTACTTTATTGCCTTAGACAGAAACTGTAGGATTAGATGGTCTATTCTGTTTGCAAAAAAGCGGAATGGCATTTACATGATCAGTTCTATATATACTTTCACAATCACAACAGACCCTGATCAGAAAGCTCCTGTAGGACTTGAGTCTACCCTGCAGATGCAAAAAAGTGAAATTGTGATCATATGATGGTAAGAGTTAAGTTCTGAATAAGTATAATACTGTACTGATGTCTACATACCCATTCTGCGTGCTGATTGGTTAGGCAGCTACGGCAGTCCTAATCTGTGTTCTTTTTTAACGCATGCCTGAAACAAAAAGACAATAATAATCTAACAATATTCGAAACAGTGACTATTTGTTCTGCTCACTATAGGCTAACTGGACACCCAAGAGACAGGGGAGAGGATACAGAGAAACCTTTCTCTTATAATTGACACAGTTTCTTTTGTTCTTTTTGATGCCCAGTGTAAAGCACTGATACATTGGACCTCAGATTATAGTACCATGCTGGGAAACTCATGCATTCTTTTGGAAACTTTATTGACTGTAAGTCAAACATCACCCTGATGAGATGTTGGGTACCTCTTGTCTGATCTGAACTTACACCATTTGCAAATGTCAGTCAGACTGACTGTAAGTCAAACAGCTTGCACCCTGATGAGACGTAGGATAACTCTTGTCTAATCTGGACCTACACCATTTGCAAATGTCAGTCAGGCCTGGCTTAGGAAGGAAAAGGCTACTAAATGTCACTGTTTATCACATTATACATGGTTCGTATAATAACAAGTCCAATAATCCATTCCATACACTGTACAAATAGAAACAAAGCATGGCCTACTCTAATGTAAACAAAATGAAGCGACTAATTGGTCACTTCTTTATTGTAGCGGCGGGCCTCGAGTTCAATTCTGACCAGTGGCCAATTCTTTTATTAAAATACTGTCCATACAATAAACAAGAGGGCCATGAGGGCCTGAAGCGCTCATCTGAGATAATCCCAGGGCGGGGCCATTTTTGACCCAGAAGTCATCATTTCAACAACCTTGGTAGAGAACCACAAGGCAAAGCAGCAATATTTTTAACAAGAGAGTCGTCACGGGTGACAAATGCCCCAAAAGTGTTGGACACCGAAATGCATTTTGGCAGAAAAACAATACAATGTAATGCAGGCGTAACATGAAATTTTGATGCTGTTAAAAATGACACAGGAGTCAGTTCTAAACATTAGAAACAGAACCTTTGACGATTATGATAGCTAAGAAAAGAGCCAAGGGTCGAAACTTAGTTAAAAAGGACCCTAGGTCATTCTCAAAGTTAACAAGAGTACCGCGTACGGTACATAATACGCCCACTTGCGAACTTTCTCTGATTCAACATGCCTTATAAGTGTTAACATTTTCTAATCTGTGCTTCAGATCTTGATTTCCATATTAAGGTGATACTATTTTTTAAAAAAATGAAGTGAATATCTTATTAAATAAACAAGAGGGCCATGATGGCCCTTAATCGCTCACCTGTTCATAACAGATTAATGATTTCAATGACAGATTGCATAATTTGAAAAATCTTGGTAGAAAACCATCAGATGATGCTACATACTAAATATAAAGAGTCGAGACCTTACAGATTTGGAGGAGGAGATATTTAAAGATTTTCCTATGAAAAACTGCTTAGCCCCAGGGCGGGGTCAATTTCAACCCAGGGGACATAATTTGAACAATCTTGGTAGAAAACTATTAGATAGCGCTACATACCAAATATTAAAGGTCTCTGCCTTCCAGTTTTGGAGAAGAAGATTCTTAAAGCTTTTCATATGAAAAACTGATAAGCCCCAGGGCGGGGCCATTTTTGACCCAGGGGTAATAATTTGAATAATCTTGGTAGAAAACCATTAGATGATGCTACATACCAAATATCAAGGGCCTAGACCTTACAGTTCTGGAGGAGAAGATTTTTAAAGATTTTCCTATGAAAAACTGATAAGCCCTTGGGCGGGGCCATTTTTGGTCCGGGGGTCATATTTTGATTTATCTTAGTAGAGGACGATTAAATAATGCTACATACCAAATATCAAAGGTCTGTACCTTATCATTTTAGAGAAGAATATATTTAAAGATTTTCCTATGAAATACGGAAAAATAGTCAAACAGGGAGAGCCACACACGAAATGACACCGCACCAAACACCATCTAACAAGAAACGGTAAAGCCACAAGACAAAACATAACAGGACGCATATCAAGACGAAACACATTAAACATTAAGCATATTAAACAACAAAATTGACCGTAGGCTGAAAGCAGGAGTGCCGCCTTGGAACGGCCAGCAGCAAAAAAAACAACAAAAAAACTGATACCAAATATCAAAGGTCTATGCCTTACAGTTTCAGAGAAGATGATTTTTTCAAGATTTTCCTATGAAAAACTGATAAGCCCCGGGGCGGGGCCATTTTTGTCATGGGGGTCATAATTTGAACAATCTTAGTAGAGGACCACTAGATGATGCTACATACCAAATACCAAAGGTCTATTCCTTACAGTTTCAGAGAAGAAATTTTTTAAAGATTTTCCTATGAAAAACTGATAAGCCCCGGGGCGGGGCCATTTTTGGCCCAGGGGTCATAATTTGAACAATCCTAGTAGAGGACCATTAGATCATGCTACATACCAAATATCAAAGGTCTATGCCTTACAGTTTCAGAGAAGATCATTTTTAAAGATTTTCCTATGAAAAACTGATAAGCCCTGGGGCGGGGCCATTTTTGGCCCAGGGGTCATAATTTGAACAATCTTAGTAGAGGACCATAAGTTGACGCTACATACCAAATATCAAAGGTCTATGCCTTACAGTTTCAGAGAAGAAGATTTTTAAAGATTTTCCTATGAAAAACTGATAAGCCCTGGGGCGGGGCCATTTTTGGCCCGGGGGACATAATTTGAACAATCTTTGTAGAGGACCATTACATCATACTACATACCAAATATCAAAGCTCTTGGCTTTGTAGTTCCAGAGAAGAAGATGTTTAAGTAAATTGTTGACGCCCGCACGTACGCACGACGCACATACGCACGACTACGCATCCCGGACATAGGATCATCCCAATAGCTCACCTTGGCACTTTGTGCCAGGTGAGCTAAAAAGTTACAGCTAATCCTCATTTTTGCAGATTTTTGTAAAGTGCAACGGCCATAACCCTGTAAAGACAAAACTGAATGAACCTCAAAATAAATTCAGCTTCAAATTGTGTTGCTTAAAACATTTGTGTTAAGTTTCATTTATATCATTTTAATAGTTTTCCCAGAAAACAACAGACAAACTAAAAGTTTACTGACTAACAAAGCAACGAACACACGAAGTTCAAGGACCATAACTTTAGAATAAAATGACATATCAAAACACCCGCAATATATGTGAAAATTCACATTAAGGTTTAACCATATAACAAATTGAAGTAAATATCATTTCAAATGAAAAAGTTATGGCCATCCTCATATTTGCATAGATTTGCATTATTTTTTTAAGTGCAAGGGCCATAACTCCGAAACAACAAATTAAATGATCCTCAGAATCAACTTAGCTTCAGGTCTTGATGCATTAAACATGTGTATGAAGTTTCATTAATATCTGTCAAACAGTTTTGCCAGAAAACAGCGGACAAACTATTTGTATATATTTGCAATTTTTTTTAAGTAAAAGGGCAATAACTCCAAAACGAACAAGAGTACCGCATACGGTAAATAATACGCCCACTTGCAAACTTTCTCTGATTCAACATGCCTTATAAGTGTTGACATTTTCTAATCTGTGCTTCAGATCATATCTTATTAAATAAAAAAGTTACAGCTAATCCTCATATTTGCAGATTTTTGAAAAGTGTAATGGCCATAACTCTGTAAATACAAACTGAATGAACCTCAAAATAAACTCAGCTTCAGATTTTGTTGCTTAAAACATTTCTATTAAGTTTCATTTATATCATTTTAATAGTTTTCCCAGAAAACAAGAGACAAACTAAAAGCTGGCCGACAAACAAAGCAATGAACACACAAAGTTCAAGGACCATAACTTTAGAATAAAATGACTTACCAAAAACCCCGCAATATATGTGAAAATTCATATTAAGGTTTAACCATATAAAAAAATTGAAGTAAATATCATTTCAAATGAAAAAGTTATGGCCATCCTCATATATATTTGCATAGATTTGCATTATTTCTTTTATGTGCAAGGGCCATAACTCCAAAACGACAAATTAAATGAACCTCAGAATTGACTTAGCTTCAGGTCTTGATGCATTAAACATGTGTGTGAAGTTTCATTAATATCTGTCAAACAGTTTTCCCAGAAAACAGCGGACAAACAATATGCATATATTTGCATTATTTTTTAAGTAAAAGGGCCATAACTCTGAAACAAAAAATTCAAATGAACCTCAGAATCGACTCAGCTTCAGATCTTGATGCATTAAACATGTGTGAAGTTTCATTAATATCTCTCAAATAGTTTTCCCAGAAAACAGCAGACAAACTATTTGCATGTATTTGCATTATTTTTTATGGACAAGGGCCATAACTCTGAAACGAAAAATCAAATAAACCTCAGAATCAACTCAGCTTCAGATCTTGATACATTAAACATTTGTGTGAAGTTTCATTAATATCTGCCAAACAGTTTTCCGAGAAAACTGCGGACAAACAAAATAGTGACAGACGAACGAACGAATGAACGAACGGACGGACGGACAGGGCCATGCCAATATACGACCACCTTTATTAGGTGGGCGTATAAAAATCAAATAAACCTCAAAATTGACTCAGCATCAGACCTTGATGCATCAAACATTTTTGTGAAGTTTCATAAATATCTCTCAAACAGTTTTCCCAGAAAACAGCGGACAAACTATTTGCATTATTTTTTAAGGACAAGGGCCATAACTCTGAAACAAAAAATCAAATGATCATCAGAATCAATTCAGTTTCAGATCTTGATGCATTAAACATTTGTGTGAAGTTTCATCAATATCTCTCAAATAGTTTTCCCAGAAAACAGCGGACAAACTATTTGCATATTTTTTAAGGACAAGGGCCATAACTCTGAAATGAACAAGAAGGCCAGAATGGCCCTGACATCGCTCACCAGACAATCAGAGGAGAAGATTTTCAAAGTTTTCACTATTATATGGAAAAATAGTCAAACAGACAGAGCCACACACGAAATGACACCGCACCAAACACCATCTAACAAGAAACGGTAAAGCCACAAGACAAAACATAACAGGACGCATATCAAGACGAAACACATTAAACATTAAGCATATTAAACAACAAAATTGACCGTAGGCTGAAAACAGGAGTGCCGCCTTGAAACGGCCAGCAACCAAAATAAGCTACTGGGGGACTTAAACCTGGTTTACGGGTATGTTTCTATAGAAAACTAGCCGGCCCTGAGGTTAGCCAATTTTGACCCCAAGGGCATAATTTATATAGCTTTTGTAGAGGACCTCAAGTGAATAGATGTAAATGTAAACATAAATCTAAAGAAGGTCATACAAAAAAGTATGTATAGCATCTCCCTGGGCAAAATGGTTAAATTTCAGAAAGAATAAATTAATCTATACTTATGTTCAAAATTTCAGATATTTTCATTATACCTTCTACATGAGTTCATATTATTATTCATATCTTAACTTATTTTTAACCCTTCCCCTGTTCTATGTTTATTCAAAATTTCAATACCTACTGAATATTCATGGACAAAATAGTTATAATGAAAAATAGAAAGTGTAGCCATTTTAGAAAGTAATAAAAAACATCTTTCAAATTCCATTAACAAACAGAGTTGGCCCTAATCAGACAGCTGCTAGGTTTAGGAGCCGCCTGATCTAGGTCTGCTCTGCTTGCAAATGCATGAAAAGGCATTTATATGAGTGAAAGGGTTAAGTAAACATATTATAAGTACATTGTATATTGTACACAAAATGGAAATAATTTAATGCAATTTGCACTATATAATATCATAAGTAAACAGAGCAGACTGATCATATGGCTACCAAATTAGCCATCTAATATGGGTCTACTCTGTTTGCAATGGTGTAGAAATGCATAATTATGGAGTAAAGGGTTAATTGTCTGTGCAATAGGCCAGATCTTAAAACATCAGTTGTCTACCCAGAAGGGAGGCAATCCAGTTGTTATCAAAAGTGCAAAGGGAGACCTAGCACAGTTTAACTTCAAGTTACATATGTGTCAGATCAGAAATCAATATTGTACAAGAGAGTTAATTGTAAGATTGACATGTATTAATAAACAATAAGAACATTCTTAGAAAAGCAGACAACAATTCTGAAGCAGACAACTATAATACTACAGCATAGAACATTTGACTTGTATTCAGCTGAACTTCACAAAAGATATACTGATAAGACTCTATATTGATATCTGAGAGCTTAATGCAGGACATAGATACATGCAAAGAGCATTTTGAGAATTATCCACTTAGTTTTCTCAATCTAAAATGAGTGTTTGTTATTTATTTGGCTAAACACAATTTCTACTCTACTGATCAAACTAAAGGGTAAAACTTGCATAAACACTGGAACTGGCTATACTATGTCAGTCTCAGTGGACTGGGTTGTAGGAGAAACCTTCAGCAGCAGTTTCTGATGTGAAAAAGCCTATTTTAAAGTATAACCGGCAGAGAAGACCCAATTTTAACCTCAGAACTATGATATTAACAAAATTCATAAATTTAACTAAGTAAATCCATACACCAAATATCTAAGCTCTGGGACATGTAGTTTTTGACAAGAAGATACTAGTGACTCCAAGGGCAGTTTAAACAGCAGTCAGCTACAGAAAACTTGCCACCCCTGGGGCTGGCCAATTTTGACCCCAGGGACATAATTCATATATCTTTTGTAGAGCACCTATAGGTGATGCTATGTGCCAAATATCAAAGCTGAGAACCTTCCAGTTTCAGAGAAGAAGATTTTCAAAGTTTCACTAAATGTTTCTATTGAAAACTTGACACCCCAGGGTGGGGCCAGTTTTGACTCCAGGGACAGAATTTATATAACTTTTGTAGAGGACCTATAGGTGAAGCTATGTGCCAAAGATGAAAGCTGAGCACCCTAAAGATTCAGAGGAGAAGATTTTTAAAGGTTCAAATTTTTGACGACGGACGACGAACGACGCACGCCGACGGACGACGTACATCAGGCGATCACAAAAGCTCACCCTGAGCACTTTGTGCTCTGGTGAGCTAAAAATCAAATGAACCTCAGAATCAACTCAGCTTCAGATCTTGATGCATTAAACATTTGTATGAAGTTTCATTAATATTTGACAAATACCGTAGTTTTCCCAGACAAGAGGACCAAATGGGGCTGACATCGCTCACCAGACAATCAGAGGAGAAAATTTGTAAAGTTTTCATTTTTTTTATATAGACAAGAGGGCCATTGACAGTGTTAATTTTTCAGCAGAAAAAAAAACATTTCTGACAGACGACAGAAACTCAGTGTTAACCCAGATCACTGCTGAGCATAACTTAGATAGATAGATTTATTTAGCATCTAAATTTGCATACAGTTTACAAGATATTAGTACATAAAAATGACATATTTAAAAAATATGGTACAATCAAAAATTGTAATGATTTCCATATAAATATTTAAATATTACATAGAAGCAATTTTAATCAGTTATATTGAAATATTACAGTAGTGTAGTTCGACCCAATAAGATGGTATAATATGTTAAAATGATGATGATAAAAAATAGATCTAAGTTGACTTTGATCATACCGATGCTGGGACTTGACTGAAATTAGCACAGAGTTTGGATTCTGATCTGATGCATAAAACTTCATATGTGGTTTGTACAAGATAGTTAATTGTAAGATTGATATGTATTAAAAACAGTGTGAACAAACTTAAACAAGCAGACAATAATTCTGAAGCAGACATGTTATACAATACTTAACTCTTTGGATACTAGTGGCGGATTCTCCCACCACTAATGACATTTATGCAAACAGTTCACTTTGGATCCAGATCTGAGATCCAAACTGTTTGTCAGTGAGACTCAACTTCCAAAAAAAATAGAAAGAAAATTAATGTTTATGAATATGCTGCAGACGACAATTGAGCAGACGACAAAATTACCCAGCATGCAAAGGGTTAGAGAATGCTAGAGCATATGAGGTGATTACATAACACTGGCTAGCTAGCTTAGACTGTAATTGGGCTGCACGTATCGCGCATACCTATATTTGTGTTTGGTTTTTCCGATGACTAATTTTCTTGCATGGATGGTAGATTTAACCTTTTTCCACTGAAGAGCTTCATTTCAGCAATGTCCATAATACGCCTCCTACTACCACCGACCCCTTGCTTCAGCAATATGCCCAATACGTCTCCTACTACATCACCCTTATCTCTACCTATCTATACAGTCTGCCGCATACTTTCACGGGTAAAGAAAGTGATTGCAAAATCTGTATTACCTCGATCACTATTTCAAAGCACCCAGGGAAATTGTAACACAGTGCATGAGCTGTCTCATCAGGGTCTTCACTTTTACAAGTTGATTGTGCAACCAGTGCTCTCCACAGCAGTGATTGCACAGTGAAGATATATGTAAGTATACAACAGGACATGGTTAAGAAGGAGAAATGTATTTTAAAATTCAGCAAGAGAATGGTTATTATGTGTTTGTAAGACAGGTGGTTACTTAATACAGGGATCTGCTTTTTAATACTCCCGCGTTTAATAAATGAATGGCTGCTTATAACAAATTATGTTGTTTAGTTAACATTATATCAATATAAATATAATTCGAATAATAACCCGACATCTGTCCTTTGGTACATGCCTGAAAGTCCGGGCGAAAATAAGAACGGTAAATTACCGACACGGTGGGCAAAACAATACTAAGCTATAAATAGGAGGTTTCGCAAAAAGAGACAATCCCCTTGCATATTTTCAGGTTAAACCTTACAAAGTACATACCTAGAACTAAATTCAAAAGCATGTGTCTCATATGACATACAACTGCCCTGGGTTCAGTGAACGGTAGTTGTTACACATTTATGCAACTGTTCGCAAATGTTTGTACTGATGTGTTGCGATTACCACTGTAATCGCAATGTTTCGGACTTAAAATTCATGAACAGTTGCTTGAAACTGTAACGGATGTTGTTAGCTGAGAGCAGTAATCGCACAAATTGGGAACAGTTGGTTACTGTTAACAGAACACAGGACTGGTTTAAACAGCCGTGTGTTTTCGTAGCGAAAAAAACCCAAACGTAGAATAGATTTGAGGCTTATATAAGGTTCACATAGAAATACGCACTCTGAGTACCCATATCATGCAGCTCCTGTAGGGGTGGTCTGATCAGGGTCTGCTCTATTTGCTTATAAAGTACATATACGATAATACAGTCTGATTATACAGTGTCTGCATGAGCCAGAATATCCTGTGCCCCTGTACCTCTGTTAAAAAAATAATCTAATCAATATGAATGCTGTCATTATTTCTTACATGAATATTATTGGAGTAAAAGGATAAGCGATCAAGTATAATATACAGGCTAGTAGCAAGTATCTGGTTGGAAACAGTTGCAAGCGTTCGTAACTACTAGATGTATGGTAGATCTGCGACAGAAAATGGGGAAATCCCTGGGGCACTTGTAGGTGTGTCGTAAGAAAGGCTGGTATTTGTCGACGGAAAATGTCAACTAACACCCTTGTCATAGATGTGTGATTCATATTAGCTCTTTTCATGCCGAGTGCGACCTAATTCATCTTACAGTACAAGTCCCGCGGACTTTTTGTTTTCCGCGGCCCATCGCAATTTTATCCGTCGCGGACAAGGTTTTTTTTGTCCGCACTGATATGCTGTCTTCCGCAATCCAGCGCGGGTTGTGATGGGTCCGCGATGGTGTCTCACCAGGGGCACTCGTCGCCGGGCGCGATCGTTATCACCGCAGGTCGCGATGGTGTCATCGTGGACCACGGTGTACCACTGCGGATCGCGCTGGACCTTACCTGGATTGATATTTATATCCTTGATTAATTTTCACAGCCTATCTTTCAATTTACATGTACAGTCGAGACTGCCTTAGCGACCCCCTGGTTTCAGCGACTCCCTCTCATACGCGACCGTGTTTCATCCCGCCCAACATATTTTCTTATAATTTTGGTCTGAATTAAGCGACTCCCTGTCTTACGTGACAAGCGACCCTGATTTTGCGAACCAAACATAGGCTTCGGTCTGTATTAAACGACATTCAATTATCAGTTTCTTTTGTTTGTTTACATAGCGCGTCGGTTTTTCACACCATATTAATTAGGGAAAACCCGGGATTGTAATCACGCGTGAACTAGCTGGTTCCCGACATCCGCTCTACAGATACATGTACGCGAGCAGAATATTCAGGAAACCAGTCGTGTCAAACATGGCTACGTACGTCGTATACAAGATTCGCCGGAGGAGATTTCGAGCGACAAAATTGTTAAAGAACGACAAACAACTTTTAAACAAGGCAGCTAATTCGATCTGGTTTGCGATTATTAAGGGCTCTTTAGTTCAGAACGGTCTTTATAAATATTAATCAGTATATGCATAATACATGTCTCTATCAACATTACTCGAAAGTATGCTTGGTAATCTGCACCTGGTTTATATTTATATCATTAAGTGTTTAAACCTTTCCTTCATATAAACGTGTTTTCACGCATTTGCAAACAGAGTAGACCCAGATCAGACAGCTCCTAGAGGAGCCGTCTGATCAGGGTCTACTCTGTTTGCTAGTGGAATTTGAAAGATGTTTCTTTTCTTTCTAAAATGGCTACAATGTTCCACCTTCCATACTTCATTATAACTATTTTATCCATGAATATTCAGCATGTATTGAAATTTGTAATAAACATAGAACAGGGATAGGGTGAATTTAGTGCATGCACTTATATGTGTATTATATTTGTACATTGTATCGTACATGCACTAATGTTCTGGTAAGTGAATGATTTATTAATTTATTAAATTTCTAAATTAGCGTTTATTTGTGATAATAAATGTTGTATAAATGTATTAAATAATAGATACATAATCTAATTGTATTAGACTGGATTAGTACACAGTTTTATTTTTCCCTTAAGAAGATCTCTTACATGTACATGTAGTTTCGGTATACGTCATGTATTATATCCTAGGTCTGTATTAAGAGACTCCCTGTCATATGTGACCTTTTTCATGAAGTCCCTTGGAAGGTCACATATGACAGTCTCGACTGTACATACAAATATATACATCCATATTGTGCAAAATTTATATGAAATGTATGAAATAAAACACTCGAGAAATGGTTCGTTGAGACTAATTCCAAACCGAAACTGTTCTGCATTCGGCAAACACAAATCAATACATCCATTATTTTTGGCGCGTTTGATTGTACTGGAATATAACCTGGCCGTGAATTGTCAGATTCGTTTCTGCAAAATATGGGTGCGATATTCTAGTATGCTTTCTATTTC
This sequence comes from Azorinus chamasolen, assembly GCA_963576725.1. NCBI lineage: Eukaryota > Metazoa > Mollusca > Bivalvia > Cardiida > Solecurtidae > Azorinus > Azorinus chamasolen. Next base: position 59,664,208 of record OY755247.1, on the reverse strand, counting down.
AATTATTTGTTGTTCAAAACGTAAGATTTTTATATAGAAACACGGAACACCCGTTGAACACAAAAACACACACAATAAGTTACTAGGTTGTATAAGTTGTATCAAGTTTGCATACGGTTGTGCACATTGTTAGTGAATTCATCTTCATTTCGACTCTATCTTTTAGGTTCCAATTCTAATTCCCAATCGATTTTGTTTTCAGTTTCATATCAGTCTAAATTTGAATTATCAGAAATCTACTGGAAACGACCAACAAAGCCTATTGATTATGTTATGAGAATAGTCCTCACTGGTCTTCTTATGATTCCTGTATAGATCTATATAAATATTATGCTGGCAGACGAAAGAATTGAAGGAGTTTATTTACTAAATACATCTAATATCAATTCAGCCAGGTGAGTTGTAAAGTTAGACGTTTTCTCCATTATTTAGTCTTGGTTCGGCAACTTAAAATGTACGTTTTAACCAGTTTCAATAGTCATTCGAATAATACTTGTATGGTTGTTTTATTACGCTTGTGCTTAATATTTTACTGTGTAAATATCTACCTGTGTACATATTTTGCCTTTGTGCTTGATACACATGTACTGAATATTTAGATGTTGCTCAATCGATTCGTTGCCATGATGTACCTGTACCCTATGGATGAAAAACGATAATCCTTTTTTTTCTAAAGACATAGATAGATTATAATGAATAGGTGTAAATCAGTTTTGGTTCTGGATTGATAATGAGATATTAGACGTCTGTTCTGGATCTAAACTGTTGTTAATGTCATGGCAATCGAATTCTGGGAGAGAATGGGGCATACGAATTAAATTAATCAATGTTATTAAAGAAGCGTACATGTACGTGATTTATCTTAACCTCAAACCACGGACTTCGTACACCCACATTCTTTCGTTAAACGGATATGTCACCTGCTTAAATTCCATGACCAATTCCTTATTTGGAAATAGGTCACAATTTTCCGATTGTAAAAGTACAAAAATGAGTCATGCAGGAAACACCACATACAGAACAAACACTCGCCCGAACAGCAACACAAGGAAACAGCAAATGTACATAGGTAGAAAAAACAACAAGAGATGCATAAAGACAAAACAAACATACAATAGGAGGAAGATGGAAGTACCGCCTTGGAACGGTCAGTGACAAAAGTCACCGGGGGTTTAAACCGGTTTATGGGCGCCCAACCTCACCCTTATTCCATCCCCATCCTAAAAGACAAACAGTGTAAATAAACGTATCCCCTCTCCGACTAATCTACAACAACCGCGACAGCAAATACAGTGGTAAAGTGCATGTATAACAAAGAAAACATTTAATTGAACATACTGTATCCACCTATCGCTAGTGTACTCAATGATTGAGCTGCAAACAGAGTAACTGTAGAAAAGTAATAAAGGGTACGACAAAAATGAAATAGTACAGATATCCGACGTTCTCCTTCCATTTCTGGATTTAAAAGGTCGCCTTCATAGAGTACTATACCTTTCTTGTCGGCGTACATGCAAAGAGGCCAGCGTGATTGCCAACTGTAAAAGGGTTCACAACCAAACATGCAGTATGTTGTAGTAATACAGGATCATATCCCTTTTTAATGAATTGTTTTATATATTTGATGAACAAAGTGAGAAAATGGGTATGTCCAATAATTTTACGAAGTTTGTAAATCACATCACCATAAAATTCAGGATGTGAGATACCGTGTCGCAAAAGTACCTTGAGATTACATTTGTACTTGCCAATAGGCGAGAGATTTCGATAGTAAAATTTAGAGAAAGTTTTTCTTAGTTTATGGTATCTATATCCTCGTTTAAGCAGTTTTTCAGTTAAAATGAGATTTCGACTGTTAAAATCGTCAATAGATGAACAAGCTCTAGCAAAACGAATAAGTTGAGATATATAAACCCCCTAAGATGGAGCACGGGGAACATCCCCGTCAAGATGAGGAAAATTTACAATATTAAAATCAAAATCATCTCTTTTGTCATATATTTTAGAAGAAATCATTCCATTATTAATTTTAAGGTCTAGGTCAAGAAACGCTGCATAATTGTCGGACGGGTTAGCTTTATTCAATTTGAGTTCTTTAGGATAAATTGTAGGAATCAGAGCATCAAAGAAAGGGTTATCTAAGTTAAAAATATCATCCAAATATCGACAAGTTTCATTGAAGGCTTTTATAACATCTTCTTGTGATTGAGGATTCAAACTCAACATGAAATCTCTCTCATAGCAGTACAAAAACAAATCTGCGACAAGTGGTGCACAATTCGTACCCATGGGAATACCAATTACCTGACGGTATATAGCATTCCCATAACGTACAAATATGTTATCCAAAAGAAAGGTTAGTGCTTCGCAAACTTCTGAGCAAGTCCAATTGGTGTAATATTTCATTTGCTCGTCAGTAAAGAAAGCTTTTTCAGCATTACATGCCAAGAATGATGTTTTTTCTCGGGCAAATACTTTCTGGATCAAGTTAGTAAGCTTATCCTTAAATAAATATGAGGAAGAGTTGTGTACAGAGTAGAAAAATCGTACGTGCTTACAGTGGATGCAAGATACCTTTTGTTCTTAAGTTTGTTTAAGACTTCTGAAGAGTTCTTAATAGACCAGAAGAGATTTATTCCAGAAGTTGTAAGTTGTATTTACCAATAAACCCTTCCATGTCAAACTTGAAAACTCTAATGTTTGCAAACAGTTTGGATCCTGGTGAGACGCCGCGTCTGAAAAGGATCCAAACCATTTGACACTCATATTAAAGTTTCTTAAAACCCATTCCTCCATACATGTAGGCTCTATTTGGATCCAGCCTCTTTGAATAAATCTACCGAAAAGGAGTATTAAGTAGATGAAATTATTGTTTTTAGAATTTTGTAATTTGAAACCATTGTGATAAATAGAGCATATGCTCCTATACATGTAGGAGCAATTGCTCTTTTTATCACATTGGTTTCAACAGGTGACTTTTACAGAGGTGTAGAAAGGAGTATTTATGGAGGAAAGGGTTAAGTAAAAACTATCTTAAAATTCAAGTTTTTATAAAGAAAAGTAGATGAAACATTTAAGCAGACAATGCCTTGGCAGTGAAGGGGTTTATAGCATACAGTACAACCTCTCCACAACGGCCCTCTGCACATCAAACACCTCCTTTCAACAACACTTTAAATGAATCCCCAAAACTTAAGAGTGGAACCTCTCCACATCGATACACATAAAATGTCTGTTTTAAGGCAGATGGCAGACTAATGCAGGATAAAAGTACTTTTGTCCTGCATTAAGCAGCCACCTGTATTCAAAAGATCCCAGGTATTCCTTACTGGGTTGTCTCTTGAGAGAGATTTGCCATGAAACTCCGATGAGCATCAACCTCTCTACAACGACAATACAGAAGTTCATATCCTCCAGAGTGTTGCTTTGCAGAGGTTATACTGTAGCTATCATTTATTAATAAATACGTACAGCAAAATATGTCCCTCATATGCCAACTTTCTTTGTTTTTAAAATGATATTTCTTAATTTAAATGCCAATTGCTAGTTTTAAAGTAAGCCTGTGATCTAATATTCGATGCGTTAAAAATGAACTGCCCCTGATAATAACAAAATTACTGCAAAACCTTATAAAACGAACACTGTGACCATAACGAGAAACTGACCTGATTAGAGAGGTTCTCAGCCCGGTATAGCGAAGTAAAATAACAATTCAAAACAGTTGAATTGGCTGTCATTTAAAAAAGGTGGCAACTAAACACAGGATACATGTAACTCCAATATCGGTTCAGAAAGATTATCGGTTAAGGGTCGACTGTTAACAACCATTCTTAAAAAATGTTGATTTGACGGTCGTTTAAAACAGATGACAGCTAATTGCAGAATTGAAGTAATTTAGAAAGCTCCTTACTCTTTCTGCAATACCGATTTCCTGTGTAATCAACCATCTGTTTTTAGAATAATGTAGGTATTTTCTTTTTATCCTTTGCGAGCAAGTAGAGCAAGTAAAATAAAATTAAAATTGAAGGGGACAAATGTCAGCCCTGTCAAAAATACCGGGGGCAAATGTCCTAGAGGGAAAATGTCCGTATACCGAAGGGTAGATACAACAAGAAGCTTGAATGTACCGGCCTTCGGAAACGCCCTATAAATTTCCAGCTGAACTTTGAAAAAAAGATCCCATGATCTGGCTTTTTTTTTAAAATGGGAGACATTCTTATTTATTTGTTGGACATGCCTGATATGTCGAATAGGGGTACACTCAAAAGCCCTTCACTACAAAAGCTCCTCATACAAAGCCCCTCACTACAAAAACCCCTCGATCAAAAGCCCCTCACTAAAATGGCCAAGGCTTACAAAAGCCCCTTACTATTTTTGTTAATTAATCATTTTACTCCAAATATTTGAACCAAGTAGACCAAAATTAAAATTACAGCTATCTGATCTAGATCCACCCTGTTTGCTGAATGACACGTTTTTAAAGATTCATTAAGTAAGGTAATTAGCACACTCTATACTTATAAAAGTAAACATGGTAGATCACAAGGAGGAGATTCCTTACATTTATTTCAAACAGGGTAGACCCAAATCAAATCTAAAGCTATGTGATCTGGTACAACCATGTTTGCTTTGTGACAGTTAATATAGATTCAATAGCTATGAATGATGCAATATTAGCCATATTGTTTATAAATTATTGTAATATTACCCCAATTAACTTAAACACAAACTTTTTCCATTTTCTAATTCCTTAACTTTCTTAAATTTCAAACAGAGTAGACCAAAATTAAAATACTGAGCTATCTGATCTGGATCTATCCTGTATTCTCAATGACAAGCTTATAAAGATTCGTTAAGTAAGGTAATTAGCGCACTCCTTTTTAAAGTACACTTAACAAAACACTTAAAGTTAGTTCAAGTAATGTTAGCATTGTTTTTTGTGAGGGGCTTTTGTAAACCTTGACCATTTTGGTGAGGGGCGTTTGCAAGAGGGGCTTTTGTAGTGAGGGGCTTATGTATGAGGAGCTTTTGTAGTGAGGGGCTATTGTGATACACCCGTCGAATAATTTAGATCAACAGAATTTAGATTTTTAAATCTCGTTTTGTTTTAATAAGATCTAGATATTAAGATATACATGTACAGTCTCACGGCGTTCATTTATGTGTTGTAAAATGTCTTCTTTCTGGCTGCTGTAAAGTACCGTATCAGACCTAGTAAAAGTATTTTAGAATAGATCTAGATCATATCAATCTAAACTGTCTTTAGAACTAGAATTCGCAATAATCTAACTGTTAGACTATAGCTATCATTTATTAATAAATAAATCGTTAGGGTTTAATTATGCTTAGCCATAGATCTAATTAGTCAAAGCATAGTTATCTTCTATTTTTCGGGAAGCTGTTTAACAAATCATAACTTTAGACAATTGGCACATTATTAGGTAGTTCAGTTTCATTACACGCATTCCTGTTACGTAATAATTCATAACGTTGTTGACAGTGTGTAGATGGCAGTTGTGTGATCACTGACCCTTGGCCCCGGCTGAGAAATTAGGGGATTTACTGACCATCTGGCATCTTTGATCGTTACTATTTTCTTATGTCTAGCTAGTAAATTACAGTATATTTAGGCTGACTAAGTAATATAATAATATAGTCTCCAACTGTCTAACACAATTAATTTTCAATATTTAAAACAAATAGTTTGTATTGTTAAATGCGGGAAATAAAAGTACAGACATTTGAAAAATGTAGACCCAGACAAGATGGCTGAAAAAGCAACCATCTGACCAGGGTCTTCACTGTTTATTATTCAAAATCATATAGCTAATTAGGTCTTATATAATGAATGGAATCTACAGTTAAACAATGATGGACCATTCCACCTTAAAATACAAACATTTCTCTAATATAAACGTGTTTTCAAGCATTCGCAAACAGCGTAGTCCCAGATCATACGCATGATGTGGGTCTGTTCAGTTTATTTATGGAATTGTAATAGGCCCGACTCTACAGCTTCTACCAACATCAAAACAATCTTGTCTACAAATGCCATTTAAAACATTAGCTTATAAATATTCATGATATAATTATTTTTTACATGAATGCTGAACAGGGAAAGGGTTAATCAGCACAAAGTAACAGAATAACAAGAATGTTTTCATAGTTATACAATTCATAAAAATATGTTTATTTATTTAAAACTTTTAAATGATAAGACTCAGATCAGGTTTCTCAAATATAAGCTGTTTGACCAGGGGTCTACTCTGTTTGCTTATCCCTTCACCATATATAAACAGTTTCCATGCCATTGCAAACAGAGTAGACCAAGATCTGAAGGCGCCTATTGGAGCCGTATGATCGGGACCAGCTCTGTTTACTTATGAAATTATATCAGATCTGATTCTACATTTTCTACCAATACCAAAAGAAGTCATGGACCGTGTACCTACACCATTACTTATAAATATTATGATGTCATCTTTTCTGACATAAATATTCAACAGGGAAATGGTTGAAAACCACCGACAACCAAACTTTAGGTTAAGAATTCAGCTAAAGATCCGCAAGTCTGACATGACCCGACAACAGAAGTAAAAATTCTGAGAGCATCGACGCTTTCACGTGCTTACAAACAGAGTAGACACGGATACGATGGCTCTTATAGAAACCGTCTAATCAGGGTATTCTCTGTTTGCTTATGAATTTATGTTGGATCTAACTCTATAGTAATGTTCCACTACCAAAACAGCCTCAGTACATATCGAGGGCTTGGCGGAAAACTATTCAAACTCATGTTTTTGACAAAAATGACTTTTTGTCAAATTTCATGTCTATTTTAAGACTTACATAATCTGTCAAATTATCTCTATCAAGTTCTTATTAATAGCAAAGATATTGCAAATTGTTACATTATTCTATCTCAGATAAAGTTTTCTGTTAGTAAAAGATATTCTATCTTGAGTTGTAAAAGTGTTACATTGAAAATATCTTTTACTGCATGTGTTTAAAAAAATAAAACACTATTGTAACTTAAGATGGAATAGTGTTATAGTTATAAATGAAAAATCTTCATAATTATTTCAGAAGAACACTAGTCTATCTTGGAGTTAGCATAGTGTAATACTGAAAATCAACAGAATACAAACATCATCTTTCAGTGGAAAACAAGTTTATGTTAAAAAAGTTAGTCTATTTTAAGAATTAAATACTTGACCTTCACATTTATCGGTATTTAACCTTCACCCTTATGACCACATGGTGTCAAAAAGTCGTTTACTACTCCATTTTGAACCAACCGTTGAAAGAAGAAAAGAAACAGAAGGTGAGTATGAATTGATGTAGAAAATTCATTTTTAATGATATATGAGTTTTTCTGTTATTCTCTGCAAACATTTTGTAGCTGAAAAGAATTCCAAACAATTTTCTGTCACATGGGTGGGTGGTTGTATTTTGCATTGGTGCAATCTGAAAATTTTTAGTAACCAGAAAACATGTTAATATAAGTATCTAATGTAGCAACGCTCTTCAAACATAACATATTTCATTCTAAATGTTAGCAGCAAACATTATTTTATATAATTAGAGTAGAATTGAATACTGCTGAAGCCTGTGCTAGGGGGTGTGAGCAGTGTTGCACTTTCAGTTACTGCTCATGAACAGACTCAATAAAACTGAGTTTGCAATTTTCTCTATTTGCATTGCAATTTTTGCTTTCAGGGGAACACCTCCCATCAGAATTTATAATCTTCACAACAGCAGGTGTTAAGTGCTTGTATGGCGGCTGTAAAACATCGCCCCGTACTTCATTCTCAGTGTTGTTATACTTTCCGATCCTTCAAGATCATGATTTTCAGTACTTTTTGTTCTGAAATTTTAATGCCGCTTAAGCCGGTGCTAGGGGAGGTGAGCAGTGTTGCACTTTCAATTACTGCTCATGAACAGACTCAATAAAACCGAGTCTGCAATTTTCCCTTTTGTATATTGCAATTTTTGCCTTCGGGGGAACACCTCCATCTCAGATCAAAATACTATAAATCACTGAGTCTCAGAATGATAACTGCATTTTTGAATTTGCAGTGTCTCCAAGTAATATGTAATAAATATCATGATACCGTTTACATGTTTTCCACAGACAAAGGCCATGAAAGCATTGAATAACCCTATTTTATGATGTGTGTCATACATATCGCTACAAATGCTGTAGAACACCTCAAATATGTCATCCGTATCGCTGCAAATGGCTGTAGAACACCCCAAGGCTAAAATATTACCTAAATTGGCAGTCACATCCGCTAGTGGTGTACTGCATTAACATACTTTTTCTGTTTATTGCATTTTACAAAGAGAAAAGCAGCTTTCCATTAGATATGTACCGTTACATGGTTTTGAGAATTAACCAAGTTTCTACTTGAACAGATTCTAAAAATGTGCAAAAATCGACGAAGCACTGTCCCAAAACTGCTGGCCAGGTCCGTTAACAGTTTATAACTTCACACAGCAAAAGTTACAATGAAATTATGCAAACTAATTCTAGGGTTATGTGTCTCAATCATGGTAGCGACATAAGATATCCTCCATAGAATGAATATTTTTGCCATAACATGAAAGACAGATTTTCAAGGTGTTAGGATAGAAATTGTCATGTATGTTAAAAGGTTTATGGTGCGTAAACAAGTACACAGCAGTTATAGCTTCATAGTACCTATTGAAACTTAATGTTACTTTACCTTCAACTGAACATACATATAAAAATCTCTTAATCTGACAAGAAAAATCTGAACGTTAAGAACCCATTGAAAGAAAAACAATATCAGGGACGTTAAAGTCAGGGATGTGTACTGCAACGCATCATCGATAGTTTTTTGTCGCTTAACTTCGATACACAAACATGCACTTGGCAATAATAGACGCACGCGTATATCGAGGGTACAGAACATCCCCGGAACCGAAAGTGGGTCAAGGTTAATGGAAGTGATACACTTGAATTAAATCAGACTAAATCAATGGTAAACCATTCTTATTTGTGGCGTAACAATAGATAAATTTATAGAAAATGCTTTAGAAATGCAAATGATACTGATACTAATGACTTTTAAAAGAGTTATGAGTGAATCTTTTGTATTATTAATTATTGTTAACGTACCTGACTTACATTATAACGTTCTTGACATACTGTTTCAGAGGCCAAATAATTTGGAAGACAAGAGCGCAGTATCAGAAGAAGTACCAAGAAAGGAAGAAACAACATGATAAAGATATCTTAAAAGACAAAGGAAACATAGGAAAAAGTACCAGCTACCCATTAAGGATTTTAGCGGAAAAAAAAAACGTGAATAGAGAAAAAAAACAGAGCATGAAAAAGGCAAAGCAGTGAAGATATAAAAAGGTTTGTTGCAAGAAACCAAGGAAAAAGCACAGTCCTCAGAAAATAAAGTTAGCCTTTCTGTGCTGAGTATTCAGGGAGAAGAAAAACAACCAGAAATGCTTCAACAATAGCTACACATAAACAGATTACGCCAAAATCTAAATCTGAAGAAGAGATTCATAATTTGGACTAATGCTGAGAAAAGTACCTAAAGTGTAAAGGACTAGTGCTGAGAAAAGTACCTAAAAGTTTAAAGAAGAAGAAGTTAGTAATGGCAAATGCAATGACTGCAGAAATACAGGAGAAAAATTTGCAAAATAGAAGAAGAGTTGTTAGAAACATATTGTGTGGCAATATATATTTACTCAGAAAATATAAGTGCATTAAAATGATGAGTAAGGACAGGAATATCGAGTCATGTTCTTTAACAAGTGATTGCTGTTAGTAGAAGAAGGAGTTTTAGAAAAAGAAAGAATCAAGAGAAAAGAGTTAATGGAAAGAGATGATGGAGAGACATTAAAGTTTCAAAGTCAGTATTTTGTCGTCTCCATCCCAAGAACATACTGTTGACAAAGTTGATAACCAGCAACACATGCTTGTGTAGCAGACAACAGAACATCACAATGAAAGTTGAATTGCTTACGCATAGACATATCACCAAATCCAGAAACAGTAAGCAAAACTGTTATCGGAGGAAGAAATGCAATTGTTAGATGATGGTTTGGCCCAATATGATGTTGTGGAATTTGAAGAATGGAGATGTATTGACGTAGATGTCAAGACAGGCATGACGAAAGACGAGTTTAATTAACAAACACATGAATGAGCAATACAAAGACTTTTTACAACATGTATTCAATGCAAAAACACAGTACACAGTAATTACAGACTTAAAGCAGACTTGTCCAGGAATCAAAAGCTCGTTCACATGGACTTAGCAGAAAATTTTACTTGTAGCAGTACTGATGAAATTCAAAGTGCGTACTGGAATGTAACGACAGTGACACTGCACCCAGTTGTTACTTATTACAAACAGGAGGAAGACCTTCAACATAGAAACTTGATTTTTGTTCCCGATATTACAAATCATAATTCCATGTGTTCAGCTTGTTCCTGAACTGAAAAAAAAAAAGAATCCCATCTTAAAGGTTATACACTATTGGACAGATAGCCAATCTTCCCAATACAGTAACAGTGTACTGTGGACATCATTAAACACATACAGACCTATTTGGTGTGAAAGGAAGATGGAATTTTATCAAGTCTGGTTACAGTAGCAAAACGCCAGGCAGCAGAAGCATGTAAGCAGAATAAAGTAAACATACAAGATGCCACGGACTTGTACAATTGGGCGAGTACAATTAGGCGAATAATCAGATGAAAAGCATCGAGAATAAATTTTACACAGGCAAAGAATATGAAAGAACAGCAAAAGAACTGGAAGCAAGAAACCCCAAAACAATACCAGGCACAAAGAAATTACATGCTCTGCTTTCAGCAAGTAAAACGATTTATACTGTAGAGGTACCCTGCTTATAATTCCCCTAAATGTCTTACTGGAGAACCATGCCGTTACTGGAAGAAAGAGCATTTTGCAGATCCAGCAAAACAAGAAAATCAAGACATATGTAGATAAGAAAAGAAAGCAAGATGCAGAAGCTGATGAAGGTTACGGAGCAGAGAAAAATTGCCAAGGACAAGCACAGAAGATAATGAAACTGCTGCAACAAGTACAAATAAAGAAGAAAATGTGATTAATGTGCCTGTGGTCGTCAGTTATGCTACGATAAAGTGGAATGAAGTCATTTATACAGGAAAGGTTTTGGTTGTTGAAAACCAAAAAATCCAGGTGTCCTTCATGGAAGAAACTAGAAAAAAGGTGACATTTGATTTTACAAACGGTCAGAAAGACCCGATATCCAATGGATAGAAAATGGGGATACCGTATGTGAAATTGAGGAGCCATTATCTTGTAGAAAGTGCAGACAACAATTTATATTACCTGAAAATGCTTCATTCTCAGTGTTGTTATACCTTCTGATCCTTTGAGATCATGAATTTCAGTACTTCTTGTTCTGAAAGTTGAATACCGATTAAGCCGGTGCTAGGGGGCGTGAGCAGTGTTGCACTTTTAATTACTGTTCATGAACAGACTCAATAAAACCGAGTCTGCAGTTTTCTCTTTTTGTGTTGCAATTTTTGCTCTCAGGGGATCACCTCCCTTCAGAATTTATTATCTATTCTTTGACTGAAAGGTACTAGTCATTATAATGAAGAAATGGTCCAATACCGTGTCTTGGAAACAGCTAACAGCAGCATAAATGTTGAAATTGTCTTTCTTTCCAGCTTAGTATGACATATTTATTGCTTTCTGGCTTAGTATGACATCTATGTACAGATGTTTGTTAGTTTGAGAATTTGTGGTCAGGTATGTTAAATAACAATCTTTCCACAAATCTAAATTAGAACAGAAACAGATTCTCATTTGCAACAATTTTTCTCACATATATTTGTAGTATACCTTTACATCTAAGAATTATTATGTGATTGGTTGGTTTTGGAGAAATTAAAAAAGGCCTGAAAGGCTTGATATTATGTAATCTAAATATCCCACCATGCAAACTTGGATGACCAAAACACGAGAGTCAGACAGATTTGACATGTACAATTAGTTATCCAATGTTACATTTGTTGATACATTTGTTGATTATACCATGGGGTATAATAATACCTACTTTAACTTTATATGTTGATCTGTATGACAAATATAGTTGTATTTAATGTCCCTGACTTACTTAAACAGTACCTCTATTCAAGTGCAGGTATCATTACATTTATTACTCATTAGACGACCCTGTCTTGTTTTAGTTTGTGTTTGATGTTGCAGAATTGTGCATTATTGTTAGATATTAAAAATGTTGAAGTTCAGTTTTACACTTTTCTATATATAAAGATGTCCGTTTATCTGAGATTCAATGGAATACCACTGCAGCATGAACTAAAAATAAATTCATTTAATCAGTTAGAGCTCTGCTTAATTTTGAATTGAAGTTACTGGAGAAAACTCCTCATATACACTGTTACTGCATTCATCAGATACTATAAGATAAACAGTCATTATCAAGTGGTCACTAACAAACTTAAATCTGGCAGCTCCTATAAGTTCTATGTCTATTCAGATTAATAAGTAGAGAGTGTATGGAAGTGCTAACTTTAGATTAATGATTTGGATTTTTTACCATTTGCAAAATTAATGATTAGATATTTTAACACAATCTTATAGAACATTTTCTAGATAGTGAGGTGGTCTATTCACAGTAAAAAACGATTGTATCTAATACAATATAGTGGATTTTATAACGGAACACTATGCCATCTCAAGATGAAATAGTATTCCACTAAACATATCTTTTTATGCCCCGCAGATCAGATCTGGAGGGCATATTGTTTTTGCCCTGTCTGTTTGTTTGTCTGTTTGTCCGTTTGTCTGCTTGTCTGTTTGTTTGTCAGCAACTTTAACATTGGTCATAACTTTTGAGCCAGTACAGATAGAGACTTGATATTTAGCATGCATATGTATCTCATAAAGCCACACATTTTGAGAGGTGACATGTCAAGGTCAAGGTCATCCTTCAAGGTCAAAGGTCAAATATATGGGTCAAATCACCGACTTTAACATTGGCCATAACTTTTGAGCCAGTACAGATAGAGACTTGATATTTAGCATGCATATGTATCTCATAAAGCCGCACATTTTGAGAGGTGACATGTCAAGGTCAAGGTCATCCTTCAAGGTCAAAGGTCAAATATATGGGTCAAATCACCGACTTTAACATTGGCCATAACTTTTGGACCAGTAGAGATAGAGACTTGATATTTTTCATGCTTGTGTATCTCATGAAGCTGCACATTTTGAGGGGTGACATGTCAATGTCAAGATCATCCTTCAGGGTCAAAGGTCAAAATGTCTGTTTTTTTGGCTGTAACTTTAACGCAACTTTAACATTGGTCATATGTTTTGAGCCAGTACAGCTAGTGACTTGATATTTGGCATGCATATGGTTCTCATAAAGCCGCACATTTTGAGGGGTGACATATCAAGGTCAAGGTCATCCTTCAAGGTCAGAGGTCAAATATATGGGTCAAATCACTGACTTTAACATTGGTCATAACTTTTGGACCAGTAGAGATGGAGACTTGATATTTGGCATGCTTGTGTATCTCATGAAGCTGCATATTTTGAGGGATGACATGTCAAGGTCAATGTTATTCTTCAGGGACAAATGTCAAATTGTCTGTTTGTTTGTCTAACTTTAACATTGGTCATAACGTTTGAGCCAGTACAGATAGAGACTTGATATTTGGCATGCATATGTATCTCATAAAGACGCACATTTTGAGGTGTGACACGTCAAGGTCATCCTTAAAGGTCAGAGGTCAAACATATGGGTCAAATCACTGACTTTAACATTGGCCATAACTTTTGAACCAGTACAGATAGAGACTTGATATGTGGCATGCTTGTGTATCTCATGAAGCTGCATAGTTTGAGGGGTGACATGTCAAGGTCATCCTTCAGGGTCAAAGGTCACCAACTTCAAATTGGCCATAACTTTTGAACCAATAGAGATAGAGTCTTGATATTTGGTATGCATGTGTATCTCATGAAGCTGCACATTTTGAGAGGCAACATGTCGAGGTAAAGGTCATCTTTTAGGGTCAAAGGTCACAGACTAACATTGGCCATAACTTTTGAACCTGTAGATACATACTTGGCATTTGGTATGCATGTGTATCTCATGAAGTTGCACAGTTTGGGGTGACATGTCAAGGTCAAGGTCATCTTTCAGGGTCAAAGGTCACCGACTTTAACATTGGCCATAACTTTTGAACCAGTAGAGATACAGGTTTGACATTTGGTATACATGTGTATCTCATGAAGCTGCACAGTTTGGGGTGACGTCAAGGTCATCTTTCAGGGTCAAAGGTCACCGTCTTTAACATTGGCCATAACTTTTGAACCAGTAGATATACAGCCTTGATAATGGTATGCATGTGTATCTCATGAAGCCGCACAGTTTGAGGGGTGACATGTCAAGGTCAAGATCATCCTTCATGGTCAAAGGTCACCAACTTTTAACATTGGCCATAACTTTTGTACCAGTAGAGATACATACTTCATATTTGATATGCATGTGTACCCCATGAAGCTGCACAGTTTGAGTGATGACATGTCAAGATCAAGGTCATCCTTCAGGGACAAATTTATTATCGAGGGGGCATAGTGTTTCACAAACACATCTTGTTTTATGCAAGAATTTGAATATAACACTATTCTAACTCAGCCAACCTATTATAAATGACAAACCATAAAGGATAGCATAAATGTTACAATTGCCTCTAGTTTTTACATCAAAAAGTGTTGTTTTGATGCAAGAAAAACAAACAAAAGGCGTAATAATAAGTTAAAAGAACGTTTTTTCGCTCTCCTGTAAAATTTGAAAAATATGAGTTAGAATAGTTTTCCGCCAAGCCCTCGATATGCTATTTTAAAAATAAATTTAATAAATAATCATGATATCGGTATTTCGGTTTACGGACATTTGCCCCCGGACACTTCCCCCCCCCACCCACCCCCACCCCACTCCACCCCGGGACCTTTGCCCCCTATTTCGGCATTGCCCACTGTCTGTATAATAAATTCAAGATTGATTTTTAGAAAAAAAGGATAAAAAATAATTTTAAAAAAGAGGGGCATTTTTCCAGTGGCATTTTTCCAAATCAGGGTGGCATTTTTTCCAGTGGCATTTTTTCCGGTGGCATTATTTCCAGTGCATTTTTCCACACCGCATTAAGCAGTCACTTGCCTTTGAAAATGATACACTAACACTAATTCGATGTTTTTACGCGGAAACAAACTTTAGTCGATTTTTATTTGTAAAGAAGAAAGCCGGCAAGAAAACAAAAAAATCATTTTTAAAAGCAAATTATTTCAGCATAATAAATGTAGGTAACTTGGACATTCTCTATAGGACCCTGCAAGTTTCAAAAGAAAAAAATAAATATGCAGATCAACACTTAGCCGGCCGAGCGTGGCTTCCTTAATATTTACAAACAGTTTGTATACTGAACAGATGATGAGTTACTTAGAGTCTTACTAGGGTCAAATATGTCTGACTTTCATTTTTAGGGTTTCGGCTTTTGCCGAAATCCTTATAAAATGGATTGCGACTCAAACTATGGCGGAAAACCCTATTGCACGAGCGCTACCTAGCGGGAATCCCCCTAAGAGAATACGCGCATGTGCAGTGCTTGGCTTACAATCCGGTTCCGGAATCTTACAAAATATTTATAATGAAATATGGAAGGTGGATCCATTAGCAAACAGAGCAGACCCTGAATCTATGGGAGCGGGCTGTCTGATCTGGGTCGAATCTATTTGCAGATGCATGAAAACAAGTTTATATGGGGAAATTAATGGTTAAATAGACTTCTTCTGTTCTTTACGTCCTTTACAGTATAAAGGTTACAGCGCACTGGTGGTCAGTAGTGCAGGGCAACTGTTACATCATGCTAAAATCTCTAGAGGTCATACGCTGAACTCTTTGCACGCTAGCGGCGAAACTGTGATTACCTATGCAAACAGTTTGGATCCAGATGAGAGGCCACATAACTCTGCGTCTCATCAGGATCCAAACTGTTTGTCATCTTGATCATATTTTTGCATAAAATGAAAGAAAGTTTATTGAAAAAATTGAAGCAGACGTCAATTGTTGCAAACGAAACATCACTCAGCATTATATGGATTAAGCAAGCTGTAGAGATCTGCAATACCGTCTGCTTCAGGTTTGTCATCATTTGAATTTCTAAAAGATCAGTTTTAGGCATTTTGACCTAAGGCAAAATTGTCACGAGTTGTAAACAGTTTAGATTTTGGTCAGACAGTTACTTGGTATTTGATCTGAATCCAAACAGGGTGTCCCACTTTGCCAGCCTTTATTGTTTAATTAAGTAGCTTGGTTGGTAGTATTAACAATTACTATTAAAAGGAAACAAGGTTTTTTTTATCCTTTATATTATTAAACAAGAGGTCCAGAATGGCCCTGACATCGCTCACCAGGCAATCAGAGGAGAAGATGTTCAAAGTTTTCACTATATGTTTCTAGAGAAAACTAGCAACCCCTGGGGCGGGCCAATTTGGATCCAAGGGGTATAATTTATACAACTTTTGTAGAGGACCTGAACATGATGCTATGTGCCAAATATGAAAGCTGAGAACCTTCCAGTTTCTGAGGAAAATATTTTCAAATTTGACACTATATGTTTCTATTGCACACTGGCTACCCCTGGGGCGGGGCCAATTTTGACCCCGGGGGCATAATTTATATAACTCTTGTAGAGGACCTAAAGATGATGTTATGTGTCAAATATGAAAGCTGAGAACCTTCCAGTTTCTGAGGAGAAGATTTTCAAAGTTGTCACTATATGTTTCTATTGAGACATGGCTACCCCTGGGGCGGGGCCAATTTTGACCCCTGGGGCACAATTTATATAAATTTTGTAGAGGACCTGACTATGATCCTATGTGCCAAATATGAAAGCTAAGAACACTGTAGATTTAGAGGAGAAGATTTTTAAAGTTGTCACTATATGTTTCTATTGAAAACTGGCCAACCCTGGGGCGGGGTCAATTTTGACCCCAGGGGCATAATATATATAACTTTTGTAGAGGACCTGAACATGATGCTATGTGCCAAATATGAACGCTATGAACCTTTCAGTTTCAGAGAAGAATATATTCAAAGTTTTACCATATATGTGTATTGAAAACTGGCTACCCCTGGGGCGGGGCCAATTTTGATCCAAGGGGCATAATTTATACAAAAATTGTAGAGAACCTGAACATGATGCTTTGTGCCAAATATGAAAGCTAAGAACCCTGTAGATTCAGAAGAAAAGATTTTCAAAGTTGTCACAATATGTTTCTATTCAAAACTGGCTACCCCTGGGGTGGGGCCAATTTTGACCCCAGGGGCATAATTTATATAACTTTTGTAGAGCACCTGAACATGATGCTATGTGCCAAATATGAAAGCTGAGAACACTGAAGATTCAGAGGAGAAGATTTTCAAAGTTATCACTATATGTTTCTAATGAAATCTGGCTACCCCTGGGGCGGGGCCAATTTTGACCCCAGGGCTATAATTTATATAACTTTTGTAGAGGACCTGAACATGATGCTATGTGCCAAATATGAAAGCTGAGAACCCTGTAGATTCAGAGGAGAAGATTTTCAAAATTGTCACTATATGTTTCTATTCAAAACTGGCTACCACTTGGGCGGGGCCAATTTTGACCCCAGGGGCATAATTTATATAACTTTTGTAGAGGACCTGAACATGATGCTATGTGCCAAATATGAAAGCTGAGAACGCTGTAGATTCAGAGGAGAAGATTTTCAAAGTTTTACTATATATTTCAATAGAAAACAAGGCACTCCTGGGGCGGGGCCAATTTTGACCCCAGGGGCAAAATTTATATAACTTTTGTAGAGGACCTAAAGATGATGCTATGTACCAAAGATGAAAGCTGAGAACCCTGTAGATTCAGAGGAGAAGATTTTTAAAGGTTCAAATTGTTGACGCCCGACGACGCACGACGCACACCGCACGACGCACGATGGACGACGACGGACGACGGACATCAAGTGATCACAAAAGCTCACCCTGAGCACAAAAGTGCTCTGGTGAGCTAAAAATCATTAAAATGAAAAAAAGGAGAAAGGCAAACAAAATGAGACAAAGCACTTTCTTATCTTTTAATTTATATACATTTCATCATTTATCTATTTACGTGTCAAGCTTATAATATCTTATAGTGTCTTATTATAGTATCTTATATTAATGTATGTAATTTATTTCTAATTCATATCATTTATTTCTATGACGCCGGTTACTGATCAGGGTCTGTAGTGTTTACTACAGCACTAACTGTAATTTGCATGTATGACTATAATTTATTTTTAATTATATCATTTATTGATATACTTGTTACATGTATGATGCTGCAAATAGCAAAGACCCTGGCCAGTTGTGGTAACTGATCGGGGTATGTATTGTTTGCAGCACAGACTCACAAATTGACCCTGAACAGACTCACACTCGCAGTCTCCTCAGGATGAAGTAAGAAAATACAACACAATCACACAAAAAGACAAGGTATAGGCATGGATAAACTATTAAGGGCCTTTTCTGTTTGAAAAAGCACAGAAAGGCTTATTTTGCTCAGACAAATTGTACCCGATATGGAACCCTGAAATCGTCTTCACTATATAATATAAAGTGAAACAATATTATGTGTCTAACAACCCATATACCAATGGAAGGTTTTACTTCAAATTTTCACCCATGATAAGCTGTCAACCTTAATGTGAAGATTTTCTTAAAGAATGTTATTATTGCTCTGACCATTTTACCAGAGTTATGGGACTCTGAAATTTTCTTCACTGTATAACACATAGTCAAAAGTGCTTGATATAGAGACACTATTGTTAGGGGGGAGTGGTGCATCAGAAACAATTTTCTAGGTAATTTTATTTTCCCTGTTGTATCCTGCCATGCTAAGTTGAAATATATTTGTTACTTTATAATTTGTCATATTGTTAATATCACCCCACAGTATAATTGGCAATTATTGTGTAGGGTATTTAGAATCATAAGGAATATGTCTAAAATTGGTGGAAGTGTATATATGGATAAGTGAATGATGCTTGCTAATTACTGTTATGGTCCACCAGATAGTAGCAGAAGTATGACCCTTACTTTCAAATAATGCAGTGATGGCTCTATACTACATTAAACATCAATTTTGGCTCTATTGGCACAAAGTGGCATGTTGAGCTATTGGAATCGCACTGTGTGAGACATTTTCATAAAAAAAATCTTTAAATGTCTTCCAAACTACTGACATGATTTTCAGAAAAATCCACAGCAAACAATCAATATAATAAATATATATTATGTCCGAAACCTTCAGTACTGTCAGTACTTTGATTCTGTTTGTTTTCAACGAAATAAAGCAATGCTTATTTCATTTATTTTGCAGACTACATTTTTGAAGCGGACGATAATTCAGTATAATGAGGGTCACATGTTTTGGCCATACATTAAAACAATTATCGCTTTGCGTGCTCTACAATGTACGGAAACTACCCTGGAGTTTCAGCGCAGGGGGTCAGTGATTTATGATCAGCATTGTGTTATTTATTTGGTCATGAATAAAGTTCTGACAACTTTAAAGAAAGTCTTATCGGGTATGTCCGCTCTTTTGCGACTGTCAAGATGTCACAGCTCATTGGTTCAGTTTCTTTAAGACCCACCCATTGAAAAGACATAATCCAATCAACTGTCACCTATAGGTGTGTCAATCACCAATAATTGATATTGCTCTTCATAATTGATGAGCGGTCATCTATATTTCCCACAATATTAAATATAGAATGAATGTGTATTTTGTATTCAAAATTTCTTCATATTGTACTTTAACCCTATCCCTCATATGAACGTGTTTTCACGCAATTTCAAAAAGAAAAGACCCAGATCAGACGGCTCTTAGAGGAGCCGTCTGATCAGGGTCTGCTCTGTTTGCTTATAGAATTTGATAGATCTATTTCTTTGCTTTGTAAAATAGCTGCAATGTCCCCCCCCCCCCCCCCCCCCCCCTTCCATATTTCATTATAACTATTTTTGTCCATGAATATTCAGTAGGTATTGAAATTTGGAATAAACATAAAAACAGGGAAAGGGTTAAATAAAACAATCTCTATGAGCTTGAAATTGATGTCGGTGAGGGTTTGACTTTCGGTTTAAAACCTGTCAATTGTCTGATACATAATTAATAAGCCCATAATATATTTCAAAATCTATCTCTCCCCGTCTCTCCCCCTCTCTCTCTCCGCCCGTCTCTTTCACCCCTTTCTCTCTCCCCCTCTCCCTCTCTCTCTGTCTCTGTCTTTATCTGTCTCTATCTCTCTGTCTCTCTCTGTGTGTCTCTCTGTGTGTCTCTCTGTTTGTCTATGTGTGTCTCTTTCTGTCTGTATGTCTGTCTGTCTGTCTCTCTCCCTCTGTCTCTCTCTGTCTCTCTCTCTCTCTCCATCCCTCTCTCTGTCTCTGTCTGTCTCTCTGTCTGTCTGCCTCTCTCTCTGTCTCTCTCTGTCTCTGTCGCTGTCTCTCTCTGTGTCTGTCTCTGTCTCTCTGTCTGTCTGTCTCTCTCTGTCTCTCTGTCTCTCTGTCTGTCTCTGTCTCTCTCTCTGTCTCTCTGTCTGTCTGTCTGTCTGTCTGTCTGTCTCTCTCTCTCTCTCTCTCTGTCTGTCTCTCTCTCTCTCTCTCTCTCTCTCGCTCTCGCTCGCTCGATTTTCCTGCAGATATGAAGGAACTACGTATGGCTATCTATCATCTCAACTTTTATTTTAGTAATGGATACAGTAATAATTTCCACAGGACGAATGCCAATTTATGCTTGACAGATCCTATAAGAAACCAATGCACACCCTGATCATACAGCCTCTAAGAGCTGTCTGATCTGGGTCTGCACTGTTTTTTAAAGTTCGTCAATATATGCTACTAGCATGAAAAGGGTTAATATGACTTAAATGAATAACATTACGATCGCAGTTTTGAACTCATCTGAAAAACAACGACATACCAATATGTGGCTATCTGTTATTTCAGGTGGCTGTTTTATACAGAGTATTGATTTATGCAGGCGACTGCTTTGCCCCGTTTCAAAATAAATTATAATACAATACGCTACAATAGTTTTCATCTTAATTCTGATATAAACTTAAATCTTGTAACTGCACTACATGGTCGGTCAGACAAGAATAGCTACATAACAGTATAGATATAGTGTAGATGCGTAGTATTAGTGTATTAGTGTAGATGCGTTTCGAACTTAAATTATTTAATCAACTGTTTGCATCTCTTCTTCAAATGATATCCCAGTTCAACCCTTTACTCCATAGGTACTCATTATAGTGCGTTAATCTATTCCTCCATTCAAAAATAGTTCCACATGATAAATTCATGAATATGCGCCATAAGAAATATTTCTATATCACAGTAGACGGTAGCTTAAAGCCGGCTGAGAAAAACGCAAAATGGTCCCATTCAGCCTGTTTTAAGCAAACATCTGTCATCAATACTGAACACAAACTATAGAGTAAAGTGTTAAGGTTTCAAAAAGAAGTATTTCAAGAAGTAAGCAAATGATAGTTTTCCCGAGATACAACTCTCCACCCTTTTACCCTTTCCCTCATATAAACGTGTTTTCACGCATTTGCTAAGAGAATAGACCTAGATCAGACCGCTCCTAGAGTAACCGTCCGATCAGGGTCTACTCACTTTGCTAATAGAATTTGATAGATCTGTTTATTTGCATTCCTATTCAGTAGGTACATTTATATTGAAATTTGGAACAAATATAGAACAGGGAAAGGGTTAATACGCGCGTGGGGTCGAAACAAATGTGACCGAGTGCTCCTGACATATATAATCTCTGCGCTACGCCTTTTCTGAAAATCAGATTGTGAAAACAATTGTTTTTTTTATTGATATTTTTATCTATTTCTTTTTCTCGAGCATTTATAGTCTGGTAATCGTTAAAATCTGACTATAAATTGTAGTTTTAGCAGAAAGAAACCGTTTCAGTCTCGGGGTTTGGGTGACGACTATCTATTTACGAATGCTATCTAATTTCATTTTGAATTCTAGATCTGACAGTATATTCAATATGTGTTTCTTCAGTTGAAAAAAAAATGCACATGTGTATTTATATATACATGTAAGCTTTTGTATATACATGTATCTTATCTAAATAATTTATACCTAAATCGATTAAACGACTGCCAGTCATAAAGGTAGTGTCCGCGGTGATGCCTCGCAATCCACGCTGATATCAGCACGAACAGCGATGGCTCCGTGGCGGTAATATCCCGTATGGTAAATTTTCGGTCCGCGGTGGACACAGAATTTGTCCGCGATGATCCATAAAAAATGTCCGTGCTGGAAACCCGCGCTCAATTAATTTTGTCCGCGCTGGTAAAACGGAAAACAAAAAGTCCGCGGGCCTGTACTGTATATTGGTCTATACTGTTTGCCTACATGTATGTCCCTATAAGAGCCACCAGTCATAGATGTTCGAAATACAGTGAAACCCCGCTAATGCGACCACTTAATAAACAGCCACTGGTGTCGTTTAAAGCAGGTGGTTGCTTAATGCAGGACGAAAGTTATGCAGAAAGCTCCTATAGGAGCTTTCTGCATAACTTTCGTCCTGCATTAAGCTACCACCTGCCTCTGTCACCCAGAATTATGCTCTTTTTTGGTGGTCGCATTAGCGGGGTTTTACTGTAGTAATATATTCTCCCTATGCTTTACACTAAGGGTTTCACAGGATTGTAAGATCAGTGGGCAAAATACTTCTTAACCCGTTCCTTCATAGAAACGCCTTTTCACACTTTTGCAAACAGAACAGACCTAGATCAGACGGATCCTATAAGAGCTGTCTGATCAGGGTCTGCTCTGTTTGCTTATGGAATAATATAAATTTGATTCTACAATATCTGACATGGCCAAAATGTAATGTGTTAATATTCTATTTTAAAAATCTATTCGATAAAATATATGTCACAGTGTGTAGGTTTATCATCACTTGTACGGCCTTGCTGTACAAGCGCGCTTTTATGGCGACGTGGTAGAGTGCTTGACTGCAAACCTGGCGACCCGGGTTCGATCCCGGGTCTGAGCGGGTATGTTTCTTTATAAGAACACCCGTTTACATTTGGCGCCCAACGTGGGGCTGTGACTGTATGAGCTCCGAGTTCGATTCCCAGTCGTTCTCATACCCATAGAAATTCGGGACGAATTTCAACTTGCTGGGGGAGTATGTCACAGTGTGTAGGTTTATCATCACTTGTACGGCCTTGCTGTACAAGCGCGCTTTTATGGCGACGTGGTAGAGTGCTTGACTGCGAACCTGGCGACCCGGGTTCGATCCCGGGTCTGAGCGGGTATGTTTCTTTATAAGAACACCCGGTTACATATAATTGATGTTTCTTACATGAATATTAAACAGGAAAAATGGGTTAATCTACCGGCAAACTTAGAAACTCGACGACGTTTCTTGTTATTAGTTTGTTAATTTAAATTAACCGTCTGTACTCTGAGCAATTGTCGTCTGCAAATATTGCCGTCTGCTTGTGTTCTGAAAGTATTTTGTCTTCCATTTTCCCCCAAAAAACGGTGTCAGTGTGACAAAACTGTTTGGATCCTGATGAGAACCCGAGTTTCTCGACGTCCCATCTGGATCCAAACTGTTTGAAAAGGTTACCATGCACACAGTCCCCAGAAGAGTGTTAAATGTATAATTGCTAAACAGGTAGACATTTCGTTTTGTATAGCTCTTTGTGAGTTAGCGACGATTTTCATCAGGATCCAACTCGCTTGAGACCCTGGTCATTTGAAATCCACCTTTTTGTGGCAAACGATCAATTTGATTATGCTATTTGTTAGACAAGGGCTCGTGCATTTTGTTTACAGTTCTGATTGGTATAGGAGTGGAAGAGCGTGACCTTGACTTTCAAATTGTCAACTGTTCCTTACTGGTTTAGTGCCAGTGGCGAATCTGTGATTACACATGCAAACCGTTTGGTCCCAGATAAGACGCCGAGTAACTCGGTTCCTCATCAGAATCCAAAATTGTTTGACTTTATGAATATGATTTTGAAACCAACAGGAAGACGATTCAAAATATTGATGCAGACGACTTTTTTTCATAGACGATTAGATTTGACAGTGCAACAGATGAGCTTTATCCTGACAAAATACGCCATGGATAGAAAATAGTTTGAATCAAATAACTTGAAACCCTATCAGAAATGTTTTGTCAGATAGTGACTTGACACTGTCTCAGAAATATTTTGTCAGATAGTCGGTAAAAGATTAGCAAAATTTTAATGAAATCGGATACAGTTTAAAATTCAAAGACGAGAAAGTCGTAGCAGGTTAATGCTTATCAGAGGTGTGCATTTCAGTTGTTGCTGTGCTTCCTCGTTTACCGATATTGTTGCTCATGTATTATTATTTTCTGTACTATAGTGCATCCTCTTTACAACAATGATTGCCATTGTTGTCCGGTTCTAACAACAGAGCTCCAGATAAGAGTGTGTAAACACATTTTTTTCTGCCGTGTGTTTAAAATGCTCCCATCAAACCCTATGTAGTTTCCACTCATTAGAATCTTTGCTTTACTATGCTTCTACTGAGTGGTCCCAACATAGGGTTTGATGAAAGCATACCGAATTTAGTACTACTTCAATTTTATCACAGGAAAATGCTTTTACCACTCAAAATAACACCTTCTATCTTTCCATATGCCCTCAGATTCACTGTTCCTCATGGTCTACTCGGATGAGCGTTTTAGAGCCATTGTAACAGTTCTTACTCCTTCTCTCCCCCCCCCTCCCCTCCCCCTCCCCTCCCCTCCCCCTCCCCCCACTGAACAACTTACTACCTCTTAATGTTTAGAACCTGGCAACTTTCTACCACATGTATGCTATTTTAATATGTTGTTATAATGCCACCAATGTTTCTATCATGTAATTAGATTTATAGTTTAAGTGGTCTTAACAGAGGGGTTTTACTGTATATATACTCTTTTGTTTATAAGGTCACACATGTTTTATTGACATTCAAAATGACCATGATTTACTCCAAGACTACACTCCAGATTTACACTCCAGAAAAAGGCAGCTGCAATATTGTTCACCACAGGTGGTCACACTGGATCCAAACTGTTTCGCATATGATACATTTTGTATTACAGACCCGTCTTCGTGGCACTGAAGGGGTTAATGTCTGCAAACATTGTCGTATACTGCATTTCTTTCCTTCTATTCACCTTTTCATACATCCGGGGACTTTGTGGTCGGTTAGAGTTATGCGCCCCTTGACGACTGGGGAAGCTATTTCAGTCCGCCATATTTATTACTGAATGGTGCATTCAGATTTTCTTGATAAAATCGTTAGATATTTGATAATAACACCTTCTTTG
Organism: Azorinus chamasolen; assembly: GCA_963576725.1. NCBI lineage: Eukaryota > Metazoa > Mollusca > Bivalvia > Cardiida > Solecurtidae > Azorinus > Azorinus chamasolen. The sequence goes on along the minus strand of OY755247.1, from coordinate 59,638,731 downwards.
TGCAAATAGAGTAGACCCAGATCAAACAGCTACTGTGATAACCGTTTAATCAGGGTCTGCTTGTTTGCTTATTACATATATTACTGATTGTAGGCCTACCGTTATGGTTTTCAATAAACTTTGCCACTGAATTTTTTTCTAGATTCATTTTTCATTTCTTACCGGATTGAGATCAAATTTAAAGCATCTGTGTTTTCAGGAACTTTGTGTCCGAGTTCACCTTAAAATCCAACTTTAAATAAAGATTTCAGACCTAAAAACAATGTTTTCCCCCATTGTAAACATGTTCATTTCAAATTGCAAATGGCGGACGAATGTCTTCGAGTGGTTCGTTCGATTTTTCCGAGGGTAATTACAGCTCAATGAAGTTTACGTAATATACGAAATTACGTAATTTTTATTCTTATAAATATGCACTGTACATATCCCTATTGAAAAATGATACGCTCCACGAGCTTTACACGTGGAGGTCATTTTCAATTTGACAAAGAAACAGCTGGTATATTGGTAAAAAATATAGTCAGGACTATTAATTTACAAGTTCATAAGCACAGTGGGCCCTGATCCGACGACTCCTACAAGGCCTTCAGATCTAGGTTTACTCTGTTTGCAAGGGCGTAAAAAGTGTTAATGGTAATGCATATGTATGTAATAACTAATGGGATAAGCAAACCGAGCATCAAACGGCTCTAAGTGAGCAATCTGATCTGAGTCTATTCTGTTTGCAAAAGTGTTTTCATCATTATGAGGTAGATTTAAAGCGTTTAAAACAGAATGTAGGAAAAAATACCACTGGAAAAAAGGCATCCAGAAAAAAAAACCACTGGAAAAATGCAACCCTAAAGTGGAAAAATGCCGCTAGAAAAAATGCCACCATTTTTTAAAAGTTATTTATAAGTTGTTGTTTTTCATCAACAGTCTTCAAAATACATTGCTAGCAGGCATCTGGATCTAAACTGTGTACAATGTACATAGACGACATAATTTGTTATGGGTGATAAGTGCTGTTAGTGTGTTTGTACTATATTTAGGATATATGTTCATCAAACAGACTAACAGTGTAGATACAATCCATAATGCTCCATTGTGAACCCCATGATCTGGATCTACACTGCGTGCAATGTAAACAAGACAACATATTTTTTTTATGGATGATAAGTGCTGTTAGTGTGTTTGTTATATATTTAGGATATGTTCATTAAATAGACAAACAGTGTATCTCAAAAGCATTAGGGTCCATTGCGAACCTCATGATCTGGCTCTACACTGTGTGCAATGTAAATTGAGGACATACTGTTAGTGCTTTTGTGTGTTTGTACTACATTAAAGATATGTTCATCAAACAGACAAACAGCGTAGATCCTAACCACAAGGCTCCATTTTGAACCTCATGGTCTGGATCTACACTGTGTGCATAATAACTTCAATAACAAATTAAAACAAGAGATAAAGAATAACTAATTAAAAAAAGGTGGCATTTTTTTTCCAAATAAGCATATTTTTATGCACAAATATAACTATGAAAACGTTCTTATTATTTTGTTACTTTGTGAAGATTAAACCTTTGTATGCCGAAATTTAAAAGTGATCTGTCCCATTATTCTTTAACTGTATATTCCTTTCATTATTATCAGGCTTAAATTTGCTGGAAGCTTTTTAATTAAACCTATAAAACACTAGTGAAGACCCTGATCAGAGGGTTGCCTTTGAGCTATATTGTTTGTGTTTATACTGTTTTTCAATGTCAGTACTTTGTCCCCCGCATTCAAAGATTTAAATTGTAGTTAACTATTTAATTGTTATGAAAGCATGGAAACAAATTGCACATGTCTTAGTTTGAGACTTTATTATTTACCCGGACTAAATATACGATCAAAGGTGCCGGATGGTCAATAGCCTAAATCCCCTAGCTATTTTCTCAGCAGGGGAAATTGTCTCCAGTGTTGAATCTGACAGTGATCACACCACTAGCTGCCATCTATCACACACTTTCTGATCAACAAAGTTACGAATTATTACGTAACAGGTGTACTTCTCAGTTAGACATAAATACCAAATAAAGTGCCGACTTATCTAAATTTATGATTTGTTAGTTTCTCGAAAAATAGAAGAAACTAGATCTATGTTTTGATTTATTTATAGATCTATAGCTCAGCAAAGTTAAATCCAAACGTTTTAGACCAATTTAGAATTTAGATTATTATCAATTCTAGTTTTAAAGATAGTTTAGGTTGATATGATCTAGATCTGTTCTAAAATACTTCTACTATATCTGCTACTGTACTATGCGTACAGTAGCTCTAGCAAAAAGACGTTTTACAGCACATAGATAAATGCCATGAGACTGTAGATCTAGATCTATATTTTAATATCTATAGATCTAGATCAAGCTAGATCTTATGGAAATGAAAAGAGAATTAAAACTTTAAATACTATTGATCTGAATTATTTTACACACCAGGCGTGTCCAACAGGTAAATGAGAATTCTCCCATTTCAAATAAAGGCCATATCAAGGACGGGCATTCGTTTAAGCCAATTAATTCAAGCTTCTTCTTGTATCTACCCTTCGAAACTACACAGAGATTGCCATAATAGTCAAAGGACATAGTAAATGTACAGAAACCAACAATTCATTATTTCATAGAGCAAATCACAGTCGTTAAATGATGTGTAACTATTGCTCAGCCTATACACACTTATTGGTTGCTATGCAGTAGTTTCCCTGTATCTACGCCGCCATTTTGTTTGTGACGTCACAGTGAAAAGGTGAATATCTATTCAAAAATAAATGTGGGGGTGAAAAAACAGTTTGGACCCTGATAAGATGCCAAGTTACTCGGCATCTCGGTGTATGTCCTTGCATAATAAAATTACTAAATAATAATGCATTGCTCTCTGCTTTATCTCAGGTAGGCTACCCTGCTTAACATGTTTTACGCAGCCATTTTAAGCTTGCGTAAAACCTCGCTTGTGGTCAAATTAGATAGGGTTCTACTTAGTCTCATCAAAGAGCTGTAAGACAGCATGCTAATTTTGTGATGGTTGCCGTCTGCCGGGATATCGTTAAAACCGAAAGTAGCTCGATATCAGCATTTAGAATACTGAAATATGAACTAGGGTTGTACTGTATTTATGGATAACCATAGTCTACGCAAAAGGCTGTAAATATCAAAATTATGCTTACCAACTCACGAGTCCGCTTGAACGAGTAGAATATTTCCTGAACACGACAGTAAGAGTATGAAGCGTGCTGTCTCCTCAAACTTCATACGCCAATGATGATAGCGCACAGTCACGTGACATGCAATGACGTGTATGGTAACCAACCAACGGCACCACGCCAAAATACGTGCATTCAATTTGATGAACTAGTTCAGGCCTGTCATTCTCTGAAAATGACCCGAACCTTAAACGTGGGTCAATTTCTATTATGAGCAGCATTGGTTGCACTTTTAACCACTTCTTTCACATAATATAATCTACTCACGGCTATTATAAAAACATTTTAGATCCCAGTAGCTAGGTCAATCATCGAGTTAATCGGCGTCTCAAAAGGATCCAAACTGTTTGAAAAATTTAGGTAATAACAGATAGATTTACCCCGTGCGTGCATGCGGTCTACTTATGTTTTCAATTAGATACGATAACGTAGCTCTATTCCTAATAGATTACGATATCGCATCTAGTTTTCAATGTGATCGTTGATTTGGGGGGTGAAGGGTCCCTTTCAAATCAACGAGCACAGTTATTTAGATATTTACGACCTGCTGAATTAAACCGTGTTTCAACAGGATACAAATTCGTCAGTTTTTCTGCAGAATTCCCCATAAACAGGAAATCTCCTGTAAACCAGACGTTAAAATTGGTATCAGCGTCTATCAGACAGGTGGCAGCTTAATGCAGGTTAAATGTCATGCAGAACGCTCATAATGGGGCTTTCTACACGACTGTCATCATAGATCAAGCACTCACAAAAAGGATGTACACGGTTTTGTATTAAATTTCGGTTTAGAGTGGGCTTAAGGCTTAAAGCCTTACTGACCCAAAACCGTTATGTAGTTACACAATAAGGGGTAGTAAATCGAAAGTGAAAGTAAACCTGTCCGCTTAGAACTAGGAAGACTTCAATATGACCGGTGCACAGTCTGTTGTCGTGTCGTTGACATTCAAAGTTTACTCTATTTCGTCTGCAAGCTGTGTCGTCTGCTTTATGTCTAAGAGTGAAGTTTCACTCAATTTGTCGTCTGAACATAAATAGTGTGTCAAGGTGTTCGGGCCCAGATGAGATGCCGAGTTACTCGGCGACACCTCTGGATCCAGTTTTTTTAGAGAGTTAATCACAGATGCGTCTGTTATATCACGCCATTTAAGTTTTGGTGGTGAAATAGTTTACCCTAAACTCCAGTATACAAAACCAAACAACGTCTGCCCAAAGTGGAGTACGTCTATGTGCAATCATAGGGGGTCGTTTCGTGGGTCTACATGGTCTAAAAGGTAAAAGAATGATTGGATCGATTTAGTGTTATATTATATACGTATACTAAATCGACCCAATCAATTTTTTTGACCTTTTAGACCATGTAGACCCACGAAATGGCCCCCTGTGTGTGCAATGCTGACTAGATCTACTACGAATATGATCAAACGTTTGTAAAACTACTGGTCGAGTTTCAAACAGTGTAGATCATGATCAGATACCGCGTTACTCGGTTTCTCATCTGGAGTCCAGCTGTTTACAAATGAAGCTCACGCGGGGGATCTAATAGGCGGTTAATGGTTAAACAATATCAATTAGTGTAGGCCAATTTCAATCAAACTTCTCTGAAATGACCCTTGTTACACCCTACAATACAGCTAAACCCTTTAAATCGGACGTTAAATCTAGCATAAATATCGGCCTTATAAACACGTGGCTGCTTAATGCAGAGTGAAAGTCATGCAGAAAGCTCCTTTAGGAGCTCTCTGCATGACTTTCATCCTGCATTAAGCACACAGGTCTGCCTAATAATATCTAAATTCTCCTCAACTATCATTCCGAATTAGAGGGTTTTTACTGTATTCCTTAAATCGTGTGTCGCACGTGCAGATTTCATATTGCCATGGCAATAAGGTGACTAAAGTTTGTAAACATGTACGATTACAATATTAATCCCGATTTGATTACACTATCAATTTGCACTGTAAAGTACACACGTGCACCGTTGTTTATTGTTCATTAAATGCCGTTAAATCATCTGCATATGATACAATGATAATCACGTATTCATGACTGTGACATTGTCTCTTCTCACGCATATTCAAGACTAGTACATGTACATAAAAATTAATCGACCTTTTGATAATGACAAGAGAATAAACTTTGATCATACCAGAAGCTGTAGAAACATAATGATATAGATTATTTCCTAGGCAAAGAAAGGGTTAACCCTTACAGTGCGGACACGAGTCACTAATGCCCTTTACAAACAGTGTAGACTCTGATGAGAGGACTCACAGCTAGAGGAGTCCTCATCTAGGTCTGCACTTTTTGTCATGTTACACTTCCCTAAATATTCACATTCATAAGCTTGACCTGTTAGTGTTTGGAAAGTTCAGCGTTGTAAGGTTTACACATTGTTTTAACAGATTACTTCTCAGCTGACCATCTGTCAGACTCCTTACAATCCGTTTTCTAAAGTTTCTTCAATAAAATGCATGCACGGCATATTGTTCACGCGACTTTTATGTGTTTGTAAGGCAAGTGGTAGCTTAACGCAGATCAAAAGTAATGCAGAAAACTCCAATTGGAGGTTTTTGTATTACTTTTGCCCTGCAATAAGCATTCACCTGCTTTTTAAGATGTTCATTAAATAAATATAACCGCTTAAGACAGGTTCTACTGTACAGATCAGTAGATGATATGTAATTAAAGGTGTACAATATGAGACCTTCTCCGAGGCACGATGCCGTATCCCTTTACTCCATGAACACGCCTTTGCAAACAGAGTAGAACCAGATCAGACGGCTCCTTTTTGAGTCGTCTGATCAGCTTATGCTGTTATCAATATTAACCCCTTCGCTGCCAAACTCTGTCGTCTGCTAACTTTGTTGTCTGCTACAAATTTTCTTTTTTTTATTTTCTTCATTTTTGTTTCAAAAACGTAGTAACAGTATATAAATATTCATGGACTAAAGGGTTATTTCACAGCTAACAGTGTATACCCAGATCAAACATATCATCTTTAGACATAGGCTACGTTCTGATTGTACGGCACATACCCAGACCAGATGCAACGGTTGGTCTGGGTCTACAGGTACGCCGTTTAGTTTTAACAAACAATTAAAAACTTCGAGAGAGAGGGAGCTAGCGACTTTTGTTATAGCTGTGCATTGCCTTTAACCACATTCCATTTGAATTAACCCTTATCCTGCAAAACAAACATGTCTGCTCAAAGTTTGATCTACTACAATGTGTACTTCCTTTCCATTCGTCAGAAAGTATTGACCAGGTGTCAAACAGCTTGGATCATGAGGAGACGCTGAATTACCCGGCGTCTCATCCGCGCCCAATGCTAGTCCGGTCGCGTGAAACTTAGCAGGCAAATTATGAAAACTAGTTCTTGTGAACTGAGCAGTAAGCGTTCGAATTAACTCGCATTATAAAACCAGTCTGGTTATTATTTTAATCGTCGACAGCGTCACGCATTAGGCAGATGTATGCTGTTTATTGACATGCATCCTTGACAACGAGGCCCACTATATATCTGTGTGGACCAGTTTGCGTTATAGTTAGAACATATTAAGTGAAATCTTAGTGGTTAAGAAGGGGCGGAGCGAGCGATAGCGAGTGCGCCCTTTCTTAGCCACTAAGATTTCACTTAATATGTTCTAACGGACTTAGAACATAACCTATATTTTGATTGGCTCACGGCATTAATCGTTCCCACGGTTCAAATAAACAAACATCGCGCGCCCACAGTACTTATGCGCCAAATGTGACGTCACTGATTTTCATTCCTTACAAAACTCAATACAAAATGGCTGGCTATTTTGACATGGGGATTTCGAATCTTTGTTAGAAGATGCTACTTTAACTCAGCTATTGGATATACCAACGCAGCAATTGCTGCGTAATGACGACATTCTTAACTCTAGGTTTTCCGAACCTGTGTCATGTACGGAAATTAAATCAAAGTACTGACAGTACTGAAGGTTTCGGACCATATATATGTCGATTGTGACTATACAATACGGAAAAGGTTGGTAGGGAAGGACTGGTACCATTGATACATAGTAAGATCACCTCTAAAGCATTATTTCCTGAACTAAAATGGTGTTTAATGGAACTGTTTGTTAAAATTGACAGGTCATCTGAACATAATTGCTGTGAACTTTTCTGAAAATCCTGTCAGTGTTTAAGATATTGTTTAAAGAAATAAATTGATGACTAGTAGCACACAGTGCAGTTCCAATAGCTCAATTTGCCTGAAGTTTACTTAAATTTATATTTGAATTTAGTAAAGGGCCATTACTCTATTATTATTTGGCCGACGTTGGCGTCATATATTGTGCCTCATGCACCTATCCATGTAAATACCCCGTCAAATTTAAATGAAATCTGAGCAAGCTGTTCCAAGATATGACTTCTAACAGTCACATTTCCTATATGGCTATCTGAAAGCAACAAAGGGTCATATTTCTGCTACTCACTGGTGGATTGTAACAGTATTTGGCGTGCATCAATCACCTATCCATCTATACACTACAACCAAGTTTGGATAAATCATATATGCCATGTGAATCTAAATATCATACAGTTAACAAGATCTAATTGTAACAGAATATGTTGCAGAATGTCCCCTAAACGAAACTTACAACTGTTATTGGTGAGCAAAATATCTAAATTTCAACCAATAACAGGCCATTAGTGAGCACTTGGTTACATGGCAACCAGCACTTTTGAAACAACTGCATATATATATCCCTACTGACCAAATTTTCCGAAAAATCTAATATGTAAATTGTGACACATTCAGAGGACATTACTCCATTACCATGACAACCAAGTGTTTCAAAACAACTTGACTGAGTTTGGGATACCCAAATACCCCTAAATGCCAATTTTCAGCAGATTTGAATAACTAAACTTTTGACCAATCAGATCTCACCATTCAGTTTCCATACCAACAAATCATTTCGAAAGACATACCAATCAATTCTGAGTGTCAAAATATCCCGACATACCAATTTTCGACAAAATCGAACAATATCTGAATTTGCCGAAAAATGTCTAAATTTTCGACCAATCAGAGCCACCACTAAGTTACTATGGCAACCAATTCTTAAAAAAGACCTATAAATTAGTCCCGAGTGCCATACTATACCGTAATACTAATTTTTAGCAAAATCAACCAATATATGTACTTTCGAAACACAAACCAATTGATTTGGAGTACTCAAATATCCCATGATACCAATTTTCAGCAAAAAATCGAATGATATATAACTTCGCCAAACAATATCTAAATTTCGACCGATTATAGCCAACCATTTAGTTATGGTGATTTTCAAAAAATAAAAAGTGGGATGTACATCTGCATGTATTAAGCAATAATCATATGAAGTTTCATTAGGATCGGACAATTACTTAGTCTTACTGAGAAATGCTTTGGACAAGTTCATGACGAAAGAAGAAGAATTGGAAGAATCAGAATCGGAAGAAAGAATAATAAGAATAAGAAACGGAGCAAACACAATATGTCCCTCTACTTCATTTTGGGACATTATTGTATACCAGGGGTGAAAATAACAGCATGATTGTATGTTAACAAAGATTAATGCTGGGGAAAAAGCTTAGACACACACTACAAACAAAAAATTGTCAAGAATTATATACGTTCAGCATATGTTATAATTAACATTATGTAAAACATACAATAAAATAAGTCCACTTTATCTTTTTTATAACTACTAACTCTCTATAATTGGAGTAATTATCCTTAAATGCTTACAACCTGGTACCAAGTCTCCTAAGACATTACACACATTATAAACATGGATCTTATAGAACAGAAAATTCTATGATCAATATTTACTATGCTTGTCACACATTATGTAAAATATAATAATGCTCTTCTAAACTGAATATAAATACTTCTGATGCATTCAGAATACAGATTGCTTTTGAGGCTAAAGGTTATCCATATATCTCCGGAACGTTTCACTACGGTCCGTGCTCCTTCATGCAGAAGGGTCGGTGCCGAATATTCAACTATAACTACAGTAATTTAAATTAATTAAATTAAATTATAATAAATTTATTTATTATTTTATTTTACTTATTTTTTAATTTATTTTTATTATAATAATAAATTATTAACAATAAAAATAATAATAAATAAATTAAATTATTAAATTTTATTTATTTATTAAATAAATTACAGTAAATCAAATAATAGTTTATTTATTTTATATATTTTTTTTTATTTTACTCGTTATGGCGAGCGGACGAGTAGAATTTTCCAGGCTGTTACTACTTATTATGCAATGAATATTAAATTTACGTATTTCAAATAATAAATATGGACAATATTAGCCAATAAGCTCGATAACAGGTTTTTCTAATAAGAAAAATAATGCTTAAATTGTGGCCGATTTTAGGCTGCGAAATTCATATCCGCGGATATGAGTCATACCCGTCATATCGGGTGTCTATACTGTATCCTGCAATTTCCAGTCGTTATCTTCATTCCCATAGTTCGTGTGTAATATCACGAAGTAAATACAGACGGAGTGGCATCGAACTATAAACCGATACAATGTACTGAAACACTTGTCGTCGCTTACCTGTACATCGTTATCGCTAAAATAATCGATATCGAGCTCTCGGTTACTGATTTTATAGTGAGGCGATCGCGAATTTTTAATAAAAAAATGTCACCAATATCTGCGTAAGTTTCTCTACATTCATTATATATAGTCGGATTTTTATATAAATGGTTTTGTTAGACAGCTTAGACATTCATCTTCATTTTATGGAATTGTCAGTTTTCAATATGCGTGTGGCAATATTTTGTAACGAGTTAAAATGTTGCGAAATGAAGCTGGATGATAGACGAGTGCAAAATACAGAACACACACACACGAACAAGAAACCACTAATTAATCATGAAAAGATCCTATAATCTTTAGATTTTTTGGAATTAATGTTAGAATATATCAAATATAGTATAAAAACAAGAGTTAAAATCCTAGTTTTTTTTTTTTTAATCGACAGCTGTTGCACCAAGCAGTTTGCATGAAGGTGACAGAAACGAATCGCCATTCATGAGAAAAATAACCTTATACAGATCTGGAAAACTTACAGGAATCTGAAAAATAATATTCATCATGTAATAGTTTAAAAATTTAGTGTCAGGATGACCTTGAAATGATCAAATTAGAAACCCTACGTAAACCATAAACACAACTGGAAAACACGGTTCCTTTTTCATGTCACCTGTTAACCTACACGTGCGTTTGTGTTCAACAGTCATGGCCAGTTTATAGTTATAATAAAATATGGAAGGCGCAGCATTGTAGCTATTTAAGAAAGTAAACAAACAGTGAGACCTATCACATTCCATTAGCAAACAGAGCAGGCCCTACGCATTGATGAGAATGAAAAGGTTAAAATCCTTCATCTGTTCTATGCTGCCAAAATTCAAAACCTATCGAGTATGCATGTACAAAATAGTTGTAATGAAAAACGGAATGTGGGACATTGAAGGGATTTTATAAACTAACAAAACATGATTATATTTATTGCTAAAACAACACTTGGAAGTTTTGGCCATGGCAGAAACTGTAGAACCATATATATATATTATATCATAAGCAAACAGAGCAGACCCTGATCAGACGGTTCTTTTAGGAGCCGTCTGATCTGGGTCTACTCTGTTTGCAAAGGCGTATTTATGGAGTAAAGGGTTTTTTATTCAAAAAGAGCAGGGTATAATGTACATGCAATCATTCATGGTTAGTGTTAGTAAAGGTTAGTGAGGGATAAATGAAACATGAGACCCAATAGTTTCAATACATGTATTGTTATTCACAAAGTGAACAAATTCTTATTTATTCATTTGCATAAATATTATAAAGTATTTGGAGAAAGACAGAGTTCCAGACAACTGCGTATATCTTCTCCTCTAAACCTTATCTTGTGAGTACTCATTAGAATTAGAATTGGCCCGTCATGGTGATTCTAATGAGAACTCATGAGACGGGGTGGGAAAACAATTCAACTTTTTACCCTAGTTCTCAACCATATGGTTGCTGCCTAGAACTCTGTAAAGAGAAAAAATGATTATGAACACAAGTGAATTAGGTTAAATCATGCAGTGAATTTTCTCTCCATTTATTCAAAGTTAAGAATCATGTAAAAGTGCAGGTGACATGGTCTGATGAGCTGTATATCAAACTTTAGAAATGTTGATACAAACATTTAATAAAACTTCAACTATGATGAAAAAATGGAGAGGTGCTGGGAGATAAACCGAATTGTACTCACACATGAGTTAATATATGTTTGTATACAGATATTCCCAGCAGAAACATAGAGACTAGTTAATCCATATTTACACTATGCACAGAACATAAAAAGTGCATCGACACTAACACATTTCAGACACTTTGCAAATGATGACACTGTTTAACCCTTTCCTTTCTGCTCGCAAAAGAGCGAAATGGCAAAGGTTATATCACCAAATTAGAACATACAGACTTCTTCCATTTATCATATGAACATTGTCAATATCAGGCAACAAGATATGCCGACGTGTATTTCCTGGATATAGAGCTAATGCCTGACTACCACTTATATATTCAGACTTTCGTCATCTAACAGAAAGAATGTGGGTGACAACAATTCTGCCAGGAAAGTGTCCGATTCTGGTGTGTCTGAAACAAGAAACAAAATTATTTAAGAAAATATGTCTTACAGCACTACAAACGGTATACCCCCAGATCACTGTATCCGAAAGGCATATCCAGATCAACATTGTTTTTCAAGCTGGGAAATAGTCAAATTTTGAAGACTGATCAGGTCTAACACCTTAGAAGAAGGCTGATCTGGGTATATGGAGTACCATACCCTTTTAACCCTTTCCCTATTCTATGTTTATTCCAAATTTCAATACCTACTGAATATTCAAGGACAAAACAGTTATAACCGAAAGTGGAACATGGTAGCCATTTAAAAAAAAAATAAAGAAACAGATCTTTCAAATTCCATAAGCAAACAGAGCAGACCCTGATCAGACAACTCCTATAGGAGCCGTCTGACCTGGGTCTACTCCATTTGCAAATGCGTAAAAACAGGTTTATATGAGGCTTAAAGGAATGCCCGTATAAATTTCCAGCTGAACTTTTCGGAATTGGGAGATTTCTTTATTTGTTGGACACACCTGATATGTCGAATACTTTAGATCAACAGCATTTAAATTTTAATTCTCGTTCTATTTTAAGAAGATCTAGATATTAATTAAGATATACCGTCCCGTTGGAGTCATTTATGTGTTGTAAAATGGATGTACAGTACCGTAGCAGATCCGGTTTAAGTGTTTTATGATAGATCTAGATCATATAAATCTAAACTATCTTTTGAACTAGAATTCACCATTGTCTATTTTTTTTTAAATAGATCTCAATCGTTGGGGTTTAATTATATAGATCTAATTAGTCAGAATAGTTTTTTTCTATTTTTGGAAAAATAACAAATCAGAACTTTAGATAATTGGCACATTGTTTGGTATTTGTCTCATTTGAAAGCTTTCCTGTTGCGTAATAATTAATTGCTTTGTTGATAAGGAAGTGTGTGATAGATGGCAGTGCATGTGTGATCACTGACCCTTGTCCACTGCTGATAACATACGGGATTTAATGACCATCTGGCACATTTGATCGTTTCCTAGGTCTATTCTGCAAATTAGCAGTATTTAGACTGGGTTGGTAATGTAATAATATAGTCTCAAAATGTCTAAACAATTTATTTTCATGCAATCTAATTTGTTACTTTGTATTGTTAAAATCTTTGAACGCAGGAATCAAGAGAACTGACATTTAAAACACTGTAGACCCAGACTGTGTGCGGTAAAAATGACACAATAGCTAAAAAACAACCCTCTGATCAGAGTCTTCACTGTTTATTAAGCAAAATAATCTAGCAAATATAAGTCTTATAATTATAATGAATAAAATCTACAGTTAAACAATGATGGACCATTCCAGCATTCACAAATTAACAGAATATAACACCTTTGCTATTCATATCAGATTGCTCAAACAGAGACTGTTTGATCAGGGGGTCTGCTCTGTTTACTGAACACAGACTATTTAGGTTCCTTTTCCACACTTGCTAACTGAAAATAATTACTCATTTGTCACAAACAATATATAAATTCTATGGTATTTTTTTCAAAACCACTTTTAAAATTTGACTGTACATAGCTCTTTTTCAATCCACGATTATACGAGTATCGTCCAATTAATCGTTTAAAAAAATATACCATGCATTAATTCAACATATTTGTATTTCATCACAACTCACGTTGAATGAAAATAATATACGAGAAGTAAGCCTTAGTGTTTCCCGATTCCACGGTATTAGGAAAGCGATCCTCAGTGAAATGGCAATATAGCTAAAATTCGTCATTTTCACAGCTAAGTTTACACGTAATCTCTACACAAATTTCGATTAAATATGGACCATGCATTAGTCCATAGTCTTCAGAAGCACTGGACTAAGTATAAGCAACCACATATTTCAATAAACTTACTTTTATTATCAAACCATATGAAAGCTAAACTAATTTTTTCGACCATTGCCGCCATTTTGTCAACAGTTCAGACGCACTGAAAATAACAGGTTCATTTCCGCCTCCAAAAAAAACATCAACTAAAATATTTTGCACCATAAACAAGGACCCATGAAAGAAAGTAATACTTACCAAACACTTTCACATAAAAAATCTATCGATTCGAGACTTCAATACAGGTGAACTTCGTCAACAATAAGATGCTGCGCTCTGATTGGTTGATTAATTTTGAACGACAACATATTTGACCAGATCGACTCGATGCCACTCCGTCTGTATTTACTTCGTGGTAATATGTAGAGATTGACGATGTTCCGACCATTATTCATTACTGTTTTCTCCGTAACGTTGTCTGTACCAATCCGACAAATTCAAGAAATGCTTGTAGATTCAAAATATACGCCCGACTTTTAGAAGTCGATTACTTTCTGGGCCATTTTTACCGGCGCTCTGTGGTATATATTCGTACGAGACCAAATTTATCATATAACGTAGCATTTTACACGGCAAAATTATTGGTAATTGAAACAGTTGCATCCGCATTTTAATAATTGACACACATACCAAATGAAGAATTATCGATATCGTTTATCAAATGCATTGTACTTGGAACTATATTTTTGTCTAGGGGTGTTATCAAAATCACATTTTTGGCAAAATGAAAGTAGAAATACGGGTGAAATACACCCGTAGATAACTAAATCGCTTAATCGGCGCTACGTGATAAACATTCTGTCAACGTTAAACCGTTCAAAATGTCTGCATTTGGGCTAATGAACGTATGCATTGTAAGCATAAATTGATATTTCGTAGTATAACAGTGGTCTGATTGCGGATTATGGGATATGAATTTCTTTATAAATTTGCTTGGGGCATGCCCTGGGGATGCATTACTATTAGGTTTCGGAAAGTAGTCCGAAACCTAAAAACGGGAGGATGGGATTCTAATTTAAGAAAACAAGCAAACAATTGGACATTGAATCTGTGGAAGCAATGGGCCCAACGCAGGAATACAAGGACAGAGACACTGTGTGAGCTTGACTGCAAGCTAATACCTGAAGAAATTTGTGATTTAGACAATGTGCAGTTGGATTACTGGATGCAACGTTTCATTGTTACCTGAATGTTTTATAATACAGGCGTGTTAAACAAGACCATGACAGACAGTATACGATCAGAATTATAAAATTATTCAAGCAAACAGAGTAGACCCTGATCAAACAGGATTGTCTGGTCATGGTCTGCTGTTTGCAAAAACGTAATCTATATGAAGTAAAGGGTAAAACACAGAATAATATGTCCTTTTTGCTCATGTTTCGTCTGTCACGGAACGCAATGAAGAAAATATTCCAAAAAGGGAATTAATATGATAGATCTATAGAACATATAGGTAAATACTTCAATAGCTCTGATCTAATATTTCGACCACTAAGGGCCTTTTTCAAAGATTATCATGATAGTCTTTGAAAAAGGTCATTTAGTGGTCGAAATATTAAATCAAAGATATTCAAGTATTTATGTAATGGAACGTTAAGCAGTTTAGATCTCGAATCAGGGCCGCGTTTCTATGGTTTCTTTGCCTTATAAAAAACGCCGACTGCAATTTTGAGCCGGTCACCGTGAAGGTTAACAATGAGTTCCGGTTGTAAGATCGCCAAATACTAGTCACGAGGAGGCGGAGTTATGACAGCGCGTGCAGACACCACGCGAGGTCGAAATAAACAAAACTCTTAATGATTAAGTGATGTACTTAATGGATGCAAAAGGCAGTTTGATTGGCTGAAAATGTAGGTTATGTTCTAAAGTGGGTTAAAACATTCTCTGAGAATGACACGAAAAACGCGATCATTACCCACTGTCGTGTTCTTGAAGGCCTTCAATCTTTTGAATTATTTAACCATTCAGCTGCGGAATATCTGATCTAGATATACTGTCTGCAAACGCATATTAAATATTACGTAGTGCTAAACGTGGACTCCATTCAAAGGGATAAACTGACTAAAAATGTAATCAGCTGCAATATCTAAGTTGAGTTTTCTTTCTGAAGCAGATGGCAGGTTAGCCTTTACCTGGTGGATATTCATGTAAGAACTATTTAAATCGTGAATATTAATTACCTGAATTTTAATAATACATGTCTTAAAGAAGCCATTTGGTCTGGGTCTACATGTACTGTGTTTGCAAAGACGTTAAATGACGTATATAGAGAGCATAGAGCCATTGGGGAATCTATATTTATGTTATACATAAACAGAGCAGAATCAGTTTGACGGTATCTTGATTTTAAACGCCGAACTAGAAACAAGATGGCACCTCATCGTGATCCAGCTTTCGCATAGATTGCTTTACAATAATGTAGATCTTTGATTTAACCCTTTACTCGTTGAATATTCATGTAAGAAGTAATGGCGATATTTATAATGACATGTGAAAACATGACATTTTGTAATAGGCAGAAACTGTAGGATATAAACTATTATTACAGTAGTAAACAGTATTATAGGAGATACTATATATACTATACATAGTAGAATCTGTCTTAAGCGGCCATCAAAAAGAGGTCTAACTGTGGGTCTGTAAGGCAGGTTGTAGCTTAATGCAGATCAAAAGACCCATATGTTAAATAGATTAATAGCCGCTTAAGACAGATTCTACTGTATACACTAAGCAAACAGAACGCAGTAGCCCATAGACTCACAAGGGTCAATGTTGTTGGGTACTGGCTCAGTAGCCCGGAGACTCACAAGGGTCCACATTGTTGGATACTCGCTCAGTAGCCATGTACTCACAAGGGTCCATGTTGTTGGATACTGGCTCAGTAGCCCGGAGACTCACAAGGGTCCACATTTTTGGATACTCGCTCAGTAGCCATGGACTCATAAGGGTCCACGTTGTTGAATACTCGCTTAGTAGCTCGTAGACTTACAAGGGTCCACGTTGTTGAATACATGCTCAGTAGCCCGGAGACTCACAAGGGTCCACGTTGTTGGATACTCGCTCAGTAGCCCGTAGACTTACAAGGGCCCACGTTGTTGAATACTCGCTTAGTAGCCCCTAGACTCACAAGGGTCCACGTTGTTGAATACTCACTTAGTAGCCCGTAGACTCACAAGGGTCCACGTTGTTGAATACTCGCTTAGTAGCCCCTAGACTCACAAGGGTCCACGTTGTTGAATACTCACTTAGTAGCCCGTAGACTCACAAGGGTCCACGTTGTTGAATACTCACTTAGTAGCCCCTAGACTCACAAGGGTCCACGTTGTTGAATACTCGCTTAGTAGCCCGTAGACTTACAAGGGTCCACGTTGTTGGATGCTCGCCAAGTAGTTCGCTCAGTAGCCCGTAGACTTACAAGGGTCCACGTTGTTGGATACTCGCCAAGTAGCTCGCTCAGTAGCCCGTAGACATACAAGGGTCCACGTTGTTGGATACTCGCCAAGTAGCTCGCTCAGTAGCCCGTAGACTTACAAGGGTCCACGTTGTTGGATACTCGCCAAGTAGCTCGCTCAGTAGCCCGTAGACTCACAAGGGTCCACGTTGCTGGATACTCGCTCAGTAGCCCGTATACTTACAAGGGTCCATGTTGTTGGATACTCGCTCAGTAGCCCGGAGACTTGTCCATATTGTTGGATACTCGCTCAGTAGCCCGGAGACTCACAAGGGTCCACTTTGTTGGATACTCGCTCAGTAGCCCGTAGACTTACAAGGGTCCACGTTGTTGGATACTCGCTCATTAGCCCGGAGACTCATAAGGGTCCACGTTGTTGGATGTTTTTAACCGGACGTAAGTAAAAAAAGGTTCAGTGGAATTTGAGCAGACATTATGTTTTCAGAAGTGTAGTATTCATGCAGTAAAACATCTCTGAACCGGACGTACGATTTAGTATAAATATCAGTTTTTAAGACAGGAGGCAGCTTAATGCAGGGTGAGCGTCAGCATTGAGCAACCACCTGCCTAAATGTATCTAAATTCTCTCACCAAGAATTCCGGTTTAGAGGGGGTTTAGTATGCATGTACATGTATTTATTATTTAACTAGAGCCGCATGTTCTTATGCTACTTATCATTTACACAAAGTTCCATAGAAAAACTCCATACAATTTTTGAGAAATTGCTCCAGGCAAACAAAGGGCCATAACTCTGGTGTTCCAAGGTCAATGTGGATGATACGTCCAGGCAAATATCAATCAGGTTCAGTTGAAATTTAAATAAAATGAAAAACAAAAAGTTTAATTAAAATTGATTTGTATATTTGTGGGTGCCGGGGTGTAAACAAACTAAATGTGAGTGGACAATAGACAGTCGGTGAACTTAAAAGATTAGACATCGGACAATCTGTGTAAAAGTGTGGAAAACAGTCAAACAATTCAATAAAGAAACGGATTGGACAACAGGCATAGCCTATGTAAGTCCTCTCCAGTGTGAGTTATACTTGCAAGACCTCATTGATTTATGGTATTAAACAGTTATACACAATGTTTCATTGAAAATCTCCAAACAGTTTCTGAGATATGACTAATATGGATGAAAAGGAGAAGTATTTCACAAGGACCATACTTCTAGTGTTTCAAGTTCATTTCGATTGGCACTTGCAGGGCAGTATTTACTTATAGTTCTGAACATTTTCACTTAGTTTCAAAGAAAACTCCAAATCGTTTCTGAGATTGGACTCCAGACAGACAAAAAGGTTATTGGCAAACAAAGGACCATAATTCTGTTGTTCCAAGTTCAACAAGTGATACATGTACAGTCAATGCGGCATTTCCTCATGGTATTAAACATTTACACACATATTAATTACACGTGTATAATTCAAAATTGCTTAGAGATATGACATTAATTGTTTATCTAGAGATATGTTACATTTTCTGCAAAGGACCATAACTCCGGGGTGTGGAGTCCAATGTCAATGTGAATTATATTTACAGAGCAGCATGTTATTATGCTTCTTAACATTTTCAGAAAGTTTCATAGAAAAATATGATCAGTTTCGGAGAAATGACTACGGACAGACAAAAATGTTTCAGTTTTTGCAAACAGAAGGCCATAACTCTGGTTTCCCAGGGTCCGTATGAATGATACTTACAGAGCCGCATGTTCTTATGCTACTTAACATTTACACAAAGTTCCATAGAAAAACTCCATACAATTTTTGAGACATTGCTCTAGGCACACAAAGGGCCATAACTCTGGTGTTCCAAGGTCAATGTGGATGATACATCCAGGCAAATATCAACCAAGTTCAATTAAAATTTAAATAAAATGAAAAACAAAAAGTTTAATTAAAATTGATTTGTATATTTGTGGGTGCCGGGGTGTAAACAAACTAAATGTGAGTGGACAATAGACAGTCGGTGAACTTAAAAGATTAGACATCGGACAATCTGTGTAAAAGTGTGGAAAACAGTCAAACAATTCAATAAAGAAACGGATTGGACAACAGGCATAGCCTATGTAAGTCCTCTCCAGTGTGAGTTATACTTGCAAGACCTCATTGATTTATGGTATTAAACAGTTATACACAATGTTTCATTGAAAATCTCCAAACAGTTTCTGAGATATGACTAATATGGATGAAAAGGAGAAGTATTTCACAAGGACCATACTTCTAGTGTTTCAAGTTCATTTCGATTGGCACTTGCAGGGCAGTATTTACTTATAGTTCTGAACATTTTCACTTAGTTTCAAAGAAAACTCCAAATCGTTTCTGAGATTGGACTCCAGACAGACAAAAAGGTTATTGGCAAACAAAGGACCATAATTCTGTTGTTCCAAGTTCAACAAGTGATACATGTACAGTCAATGCGGCATTTCCTCATGGTATTAAACATTTACACACATATTAATTACACGTGTATAATTCAAAATTGCTTAGAGATATGACATTAATTGTTTATCTAGAGATATGTTACATTTTCTGCAAAGGACCATAACTCCGGGGTGTGGAGTCCAATGTCAATGTGAATTATATTTACAGAGCAGCATGTTATTATGCTTCTTAACATTTTCAGAAAGTTTCATAGAAAAATATGATCAGTTTCGGAGAAATGACTACGGACAGACAAAAATGTTTCAGTTTTTGCAAACAGAAGGCCATAACTCTGGTTTCCCAGGGTCCGTATGAATGATACTTACAGAGCCGCATGTTCTTATGCTACTTAACATTTACACAAAGTTCCATAGAAAAACTCCATACAATTTTTGAGACATTGCTCTAGGCACACAAAGGGCCATAACTCTGGTGTTCCAAGGTCAATGTGGATGATACATCCAGGCAAATATCAACCAAGTTCAATTAAAATTTAAATAAAATGAAAAACAAAAAGTTTAATTAAAATTGATTTGTATTGTGGGTGCCGGAGTGTAAACAAACTAAATGTGAGTGGGTAATAGACAGTCGATGAACTTAAAAGATTAGACATCGGACAATCTGTGTAAAAGTGTGGAAAACACTATAGACAGTCAGTGAACTTAAAAGATTAGACATCGGACAATCTGAGTAAACGCGTGATCGCTCGGGACAGAGTGGACGGTATACAGTCGGGAGACTTCTCGTAGTAAACACAAACACATATACATAAAACAAACGTTAATGTAAACGATTGATCTTATCACATGGATGATTTGAAATGAAAATTTGACTATATCTGTATGTATTATTTCATGTTCTTCTCATTAACATAACCGCCCAGTATAGGGCTATGATCTGTAAAGATTAGCCGAAATAAAGATTTTGAATTGAATTGAATTGAACACTGTCGGTGATCCTAAAAGTGTGGGCAATAGACAGTCAGTGAACTTAAAAGATTAGACGTCGGACAATCTGTGTAAAAGTGTGGAAAACACTGTCGGTGATCCTAAAAGTGTGGACAATGGACAGTCAGTGGTCCTAAAAGAGTGCAACCGACAGTCAGTGGTCCTAAAAGTGTAGACAACGGACAGTCAGTGATCCTAAACGCGTGGACAACAGATTATTGGTAATCTTAAAAGTATCAAGATGTTTTCAATGTTCAATGCTTAGTTTTTCACTGGTCAATTCCAATGTAAAAACTTTCATTTGGTCCGTAACTATGACAATTGAATTGGGTGGTGATGTTCTGGGATAAGAAAAAGTGATAATATAGCTTTACATCTATACATTTAACTTTTATAAATTTCAGTTTTGACTCATATCTGTATTATACAAATGGGGTGTCTTAGCCTTTGCACAATAGACACTCCTTTGCAAACAGAGTAGATCCATATTGGATGGCTCCTGAATGAGCCATCAGATCAGGGTCGGCTTTGTTGGTTTATGAATCGATATAGAATTGATTCTACAAATTCTGCCATAGCTAAACATTTCTGTACATGTATCAAAGAACCAGTTAACCCTTTCCCTGTTCTATATTTATTCCAAATTTCAATACCTACTGATTATTCATGCACAAACTAGTTGTAATGAAATATGGAAGGTGGAACATTTTAGCCATTTTAGAAACTAAAGAAACAGATCTATCAAATTTCATTAGCAAACAGAGCAGACCCTGATCAGACGGCTCCTACAGGAGCCGTCTGATCTGGGTCTACTCTGTTTGCAGGTGCGTGAAAACACTTTTATATGAGGGAAAGGGTTAATTCATATTTATACAATAATTATTATTTCTTACATGAATATTCATGGTGCTAAGTGTTAAATATAAATACGTTGGATGCAGGTTTAACTAAATGCTGTCATGATTTGCAAAATGGCAAAAGCAGAGCTACAGATACAGATATGTACCAAAATACTAAAATCGTCATTTCTCCACCAAAACCTATACTGTGACCATTTTTTAGAATCGTTTCTTCGAGACGATTCTAAAGAGTGGTTACAGTATAGGTTTTGGTGGAGAAATTCTTGAGAATTTTTAAATTTACAAATCTTATCTGGACCTCTGGCAAAATGTTATTAGCTACGCTGATTCAGGGCTAAAGTGAATCAATAGGATCTGAGAAAATTAATACGTCTCTGATAGATAAGAAATACCTACATCCATACCATATCTGATACAGTAGAGTCTCGCTAAAGCGGCCACATGATTTATTAACATAGGAGATTGTAAAAGCAGGTGGTTGCTTAATGCAGGCCAAAAGTGACACATGTACAAAGGCTCCTATATTAGCTTTCTGTATCACTGTTGTCCTGCATTATGCTACTCCTTGTTTTAAAAATCCAGAATTAAGACTTCCTTTGATTGGTTATATTACTGGTCCTGTAACCATTCCCTCATTTTGACGTCTTTTAAAGCATTTGTAAAAGTCACTTTTTGAAACATTTGTGATAAATAGAGCGTTTGCTCCATAGGATTAAATGCTCTAATTATCACAATCGTTTCAAAACTAAATATTTCTTTTTTTCTCGTAAATGCTCCTTTTCAGTGGATGTATTCAAAGAGGTTGAATGTAAAAATAGCCCATGGTGTAATGGGTTAACACATTCCCTTCTACTGATGCCTTTTTGCACCTCTGAAGAACTCATTTTTTGAAATCATTGTGATAGATAGAGCATTTGCTCCTATTTATCACAATGGTT
This sequence comes from Azorinus chamasolen, assembly GCA_963576725.1. Classification (NCBI taxonomy): domain Eukaryota; kingdom Metazoa; phylum Mollusca; class Bivalvia; order Cardiida; family Solecurtidae; genus Azorinus; species Azorinus chamasolen. The sequence continues at coordinate 59,616,343 of OY755247.1, read as the reverse complement.
TAAAAACTACACAACTCTAAAATTCACCTTTTCTATAGTTAATGTTCCTTTTCGGTAGGTTTAGTCAAAGAGGTTGAATCCAAAAATAGCCTAAAAGGTAATGGGTTAATGTATCAATCAGTTTATTCCAAAAGATACTGGTCTTACAGTCCTAGCACCCTGCCCAAAGTCTGCATGCATGCACAATGGTGACTAACAGATTCATCTTTGTCAGACAAATGTTCAAATACATGTACACACATTTTCATGCCTTTTCACACAGAGTAGACCAATATTAGATGTCTCCTATAGGAGTCATCTGATCGGAGTCTGTCCTAATTGCTTACGAAATTTTAATATATCTGACTCTACAGTTTCTACCAATACCAAACTTTCCGATGTGCATATGCCATTATAAAACTTCAGCTAATGAATATTATTGATGTCATTATTTCTTACAAGAATATTCAACAGGGAAAAAGGTTCTGAGGAAAGCCCAGGAAGCAGGAAATCATAACAGGATACAACTTGTCTTGACTTTTAATACGATTTTAACATAATATTATATAGACAAAAATAATAACAAAAGCAAAACTATCATTTTAACAAGAATGAAAAGAAAACGCTTAACAAAAGTGTGTGTTTAATTTCTGAAAACTGACTTATTCCATAATAGATTCTTATACAGTAAAACCCCTCTAAACCGGAATTTTAATAAAGGAGAATTTATATCCTTTTAGGCAGGTGGCTGCATAATGCAGGGTGAAAGTCCTAAAGGAGCTTTTTGTATGACTTTCCCCCTACATAAAGCTGCCACCTGTCTCTAAGACCGATATTTATACTCAATTAAATGTTGGTTTAGGGTGTTTTACTGTATTTCAAAACCTCGCTGTTTACAAATGCCAGTCAGGATTTCTCAGGTTTAACCCTTTAGATACGGGAAACATAAGTGTAGTCAGACATTTGTAAACAGAGCTGAACCATACAAAAGAGCTCCAAGAGAAGCCCAGATCACGGTCCTAACTGTTTGTCATACAAAATTCCTCTAGTAAATCTAAATCCTTCCATACTGAACAGACTCTATATTTAGAGGTTTATGGACTAATCTTGTAAGAGTATATTTTTAAAACACTGTATTATACATTAGTATAATACTTTAGGGTTATATTCAAATTTAATTTATGTTTTTTATTATTGGTACGCTTCATCCAGGAAATGGTACACATAGTCCTGGTACGCTACGGCAATGGTATGCTTCATCCATTTTCCTATTTAGACACTGACAGGCCATTCCATTTTGAATATTCAACATTCAATGGTTAAGATTCAATATTCATTATAGGGGGAAATTAACAATGACTAAACAACTTAAACTCCACATAAGAACTACTAAATAAAGAAATATAGGTTTTTCAAAATACAGATGGAAGGTTAATGCAGCCTGGAAGCAATACAGAAATATCCCCCAAGAGTTTTTTGCATTCCTTTCGTTCTGTAAGCAATCATCTGTGGGGAGGGGGCACTTACTAGAGACAATATGGTAAGTAAATAGTGCAGACCAAGATCTAACTCTTTGAACTCCATTTGCTATTGCACTAACTTCATTCATGTAAAATTATCAAAATTGAGCCAATTAGAATTACAAACCAATGGAAAGGGGAGACTACAAATCCTAATAATAAGGGTAAATGCATGACCTACATGGCTAGGGCCTCTCTATATAAACATTTAACTTCATCATGAAAATTGAGCACTCGAACATTTGCAAACAGATCCAAGATCAAATCAACTATCTCATTGGAACATGGCATCTGATCAGTGTCTTCACTGTTTGTGACTCATCAGAATACATACTTCTGGGCACTACTGCTGCAGACAATACTATCTCAAAAATCAAATTTTACAGACCTGTAGATAATGCATATCACACTTCTTGGCACTACTGCTGCAGACAGTACCATCTCCAATCAAACTATACAGACCTGTAGATAATATATATCACACTATTGGGTACTACTGCTGCAGGCAGTGCTAGCTCCAATTAAACTATGCAGACCTGTAGATAAGATATATCACATTTCTGATCTATTGCAATTTTGACTAGTCCTGATTCGATTTAAATTTTGAGAAACTATGAGCAAGTTTGGGTCCTGATAGGATGTCGAAAACACAAATATGTGTAAGGTCACCGATATCAGGTATAAGGTCACCGATATCAGAATAAGTATTTCAAAACAAGAGGGCCATGAGGCCATGAAGCGCTCACCTGAGATACCCCAGGGGCGGGGCCATCATTTGTACAACCTTGGTAGAGAACCACAAAGCAGTATGCCATTAATTAAAGGTCTAAGCCTTATGGCTTCAGAGAAAAATAATAGATTTTTCCCATGAAAAACTGATAAGCCAGGTCCAAGTTTCGCCCAGAGGGCATGGTCGTAAGTTGAACAATCTTTGTAGAGGACCATTAGATCATGCTACATGCCAAATATCAAAGGTGTAGGCCTTACAGTTTCAGAGAAGAAGAATGTTAAAGATTTTCCTATGAAAAACTGATAAGCCCTTGGGCGTGGCCATTTTTGGCCGGGGGTCATAATTTGAACAATCTTTGTAGAGGACCATAAGATCATGCTACATGCCAAATATCAAAGGTCTAGGCCTTACGGTTTCAGAAGAAGATTTTTAAAGATTTTCCTATGAAAAACTGATAAGCCCTTGGGCGGGGCCATTTTTGGCCCGGGGGTCATAATTTGAACAATCTTTGTAGAGGACCATTAGATCATGCTACATGCCAAATATCAAAGGTCTAGGCCTTACAGTTTCAGAGAAGAAGAATGTTAAAGATTTTCCTACGAAAAACTGATAAGCCCTTGGGCGGGGCCATTTTTGGCCCGGGGGTCATAATTTGAACAATCTTTGTAGAGGACCATAAGATCATGCTACGTGCCAAATATCAAAGGTCTAGGACTTACAGTTTCAGAGAAGAAGATTTTTAAAGATTTTCCTATGAAAAACTGATAAGCCCTTGGGCGGGGCCATTTTCGGCCCTGGGGTCATAACTTGAACAATCTTTGTAGAGGACCATTAGATCATGCTACATGCCAAATATCAAAGATCTAGGTCTTACAGTTTCAGAGAAGAAGAATGTTAAAGATTTTCCTATGAAAAACTGATAATCCCTTGGGCGTGGCCATTTTTGGCCCGGGGGTCATAATTTGTACAATTTTTGTAGAGGACCATTAGATCATGCTACATGCCAAATATCAAAGGTCTAGGCCTTACAGTTTCAGAGAAGAAGATTTTTAAAGATGTTCCTATGAAAAACTGATAAGCCCTTGGGCGGGGCCATTTTTGGCCCGGGGGTCGTAATGTGAACAGCGTTTCGTTCCCCCTAGCCACTGATGCTTCTGACAAAATTTGGTTAAAATCGGGTCAGCAGTTTCAGAGGAGATGTCGTTTGAAAATGTGGACGGACGCCGGACGCCGGACACAGGACGCCGGACGCCGGACAAATAGCGGTCACAATAGCTCATCCTGAGCCTTTGGCTCAGGTGAGCTAATAATGAAGAACTGAATATATGGATTTCATTCATTTCCATAAATTAATAAAACAAGCAGAAGAAAAGCGATACAGTTAACAATCAATATATACAAAATAATCGACAAATTGGACATTTAGAAAGAGAAGAAAGCCACCAACGTACATGTATATCAAATGCAAGGGTTGATGACTGAAGGTGACTTATAATGGTTTATATTATCTACATAACAAGCGTGATTTCAATATCACAGTGCCACCTACTCTAATATCCCTCCCAATCTTTACATCCTGAGACCATTTAAAGACCTTTACTGTCTAAACATCTGAATTGCATTTCAGTCAGGAAAATGTCAGATTTTAAAAACATAGCTATGCTGAAACTACCAAGAAATTATACACAGTTAGTGCAGAAGGTAGGCATATATAGACAGTTATACACAATTAGTGCAGAAGGTAGGCATATATAGACAATTATACACAATTAGTACAGAAGGTAGGCATATATAGACAATTATACACAACTAGAGGTTTTTGTCAAAAAAACGGATGTCTCCCCTCTAATAAAAACAATATGAAAAGGGAAATCACTAACAAGAGGGCCATGAGGCCCTGAAGCGCTCACCAGACATAACCCCAGGGGCGGGCCATATTTGACCACAAGAAATCATGTGTACACCCTTGGTAGAGAACCACAAGGCAAAGCAAATATGCCATTAATTAAAGGTATGGTTTCAGAGAAAGATAATATTTATATTTTTCCCATGAAAAACTGATAAGCCCTGAGGCAGGGCAAAGTTTCGCCCAGTGGTCAGGGTCGTAAGTTAAACATTCTTGGCAGAGGACCACAAGCCACAGCTACATATTTGTAGAGGATCATTAGATCATGCTACATACTAAATATCAAAGGTCTAGGCCTTACAGTTTCAGAGAAGAAGATTTTTAAAGATTTTCCTATGAAAAACTGATAAGCCCTTGAGCGGGGCCATTTTTGGCCCGAGGATCATAATTTGAACAACTTTTGTAGAGGACCATGAGATCATGCTACATACCAAATGACAAAAGTCTAGGCCTTACAGTTTCCGAGAAGAAGATTTTTAAAGCTTTTCCTATGAAAAACTGATAAGCCCTTGGGCGGGGCCAATTTTTGGCCCGGGGGTCATAATTTGAACAATATTTGTAGAGGATCATAAGATCATGCTACATACGAAATATCAAAGGTCTAGGCCTTACAGTTTCAGAAAAGAAGATTTTTAAAGATTTTCCTATGAAAAACTGATAAGCCCTTGGGCGGGGCCATTTTTGGCCCCGGGGTCATAATTTGAACAACTTTAGTAGAGGACCATAAGATCATGCTACATACCAAATATCAAAGGTCTAGGCCTTACAGTTTCAGAGAAGAAGATTTTTAAAGATTTTCCAATGAAAAACTGATAAGCCCTTGGGCAGGGCCATTTTTGGCCCAGGGGTCATTATTTGAACATTCTTTGTAGAGGACCATAAGATCATGCTACATACCACATATCAAAGTTCTAGGCCTTACAGTTTCAGAGAAGAAGATTTTTAAAGATTTTCCAATGAAAAACTGATAAGCCCTTGGGCGGGGCCAATTTTAGCCCGGGGTCATAATTTGAACAATCTTTGAAGAGGACCATAAGATCATGCTACATACCAAATATCAATGGTCTAGGACAGAATGGTTTCAGAGAAGAAGATTTTTAAAGATTTTCATATATTACCATATATGGAAAAAATGACCACGCCCTCTGGCTGCCATGTTTTTTGCCGGATCAAAATTCTTTTAACAACTTTTGAAGTCTATCAACTGAGAAACATTTTGGTGAAAACTATATTCAAATCGGACAAGTCATTCTGGAGAAGAAGATTTTTCTAGATATTGCGTACAGTTGCCATGGCAACAAGACCGATGGCCCCGCCCACTATCTTTTAACAACTTTTGAAGCACCCACCCACAGTATGTATCTGACCAAGTTTGGTTACAATTGGGCAGTCGGTTTCAGAGAAGAAGTCGTTTGAAATTGTTGACGGACAGACAGACGGACGTACTAACAAATGGGTAGTTGTGTGACTTTTTCCTTTGATCTTTTCTTGTGGGACTAGTCCCACAAGAAAAACTATTTTTGGCTCTAACTTTGGAAAAGAATGATCTGGAAGCTAACCCTAACCCTAACCCTATGTCCCACAACTGGCCAGGTTAATGTCACAAGAAATGGCCAGGTTAATGTCACAAGAGATGGCCAGGTTAATGATTTTACTTGTGTGACTAGTTAGAAAAAGTCACACAACTACCCATTGGTGAGTGCGGACAGACTGACAGACGGACAGACGGACAGACGGACAGACGGACGACGGACACAGGGGTATCACAATAGCTCACCTTGAGCACTTTGTGCTCTGGTGAGCTAAAAATGTTATGGTCTTGATGAATGATACTTCCCCTCATTATGCGTTTTCCACACTACATTTTTCAAGAAGAAAATGATAACAGCTAATAACTCCAAAAATACTGATACCAGATTTATGGCCCTTGTGCAAGACACTTACTTTCATTATGCTCTTTCCAAAAATAAAATGTCATTCCAATAGCATCAGTCGACCAGGAGTTATTGATCGGTCAAAAAATGTAACAAAGGGCAATAACTCCAAAAGTATTGAAGCCAGAATTATGGCCCTTGTTCATGACACTTTCTCTCATCATGCTCTTTCCATGTATGAAGTTTCAATACGATGGCAAGAGCCATGTAGGAGTTATCGTCCGGACAAGAAAGAATTAAACAGATGTACAAGGGGCAATAACTCTAAATTTATTGAAGCTGGAGTTAAGGATCTTATGCATGACACTTTCTCTTATTATGATCGTTCAATGTATGAAGTTTCACTCCAATGGCATGTGTCACATAGGAGTAATCATCTGGACAAAAAATTGTGATTGTTTTTACAAAGGGTAATAACTCCAATATTAGTGAAGCCAGAGTTATGGACCTTGTGCATGACACTTCCTCTTGTTATGATCTTTCCATATATGAAGTTTCAATCCAATGGCATGAGCCATATAGAAGTTATCGTCCGGACAAAAAAGTGTGATTTTATTACAAAGGGCAATAACTCCTATATTAGTGAAGCCAGAGTTATGTACCTTCTGCATGACACTTCCTCTCGTTACGATCTTTCCATATATGAGTTTCAATCCAATGGCATCAGGCATATTGAAATTATTGTCCGGACAAAAAATTATGATATTTTTTACAAAGGGCAATAACTCCAATATTAGTGAAGCCAGAGTTATGGACCTTGTGCATGACACTTCCTCTCATTATGCTCTTTCCATATATGAAGTTTCAATCAACTGGCATCAGGCATATTGAAGTTATTGTCCGGACAAAAAATTATGATATTTTTTACAAAGGGCAATAACTCCAATATTAGTGAAGTCAGAGTTATGGACCTTGTGCATGACACTTCCTCTTGTCATGATCTATCCATATATGAAGTTTCAATCCAATGGCATGAGCCATATAGGAGTTATTGTCCGGACAAAAAAGTGTGATTTTTTTTACAAAGGGCAATAACTCAAATAGTAGTGAAGCCAGAGTTATGGACCTTGTGCATGACACTTCCTCTCATTATGCTCTTTCCATATATGAAGTTTCAATCAACTGGCATCAGGCATATTGAAGTTATCGTCCGGACAAAAAGTGTAATAGACAGACGGACAGACGGACGGACAGATTGACAGACAGACAACTCTCACGAAAACAATATGTATCCCCCATATAAATATGGGGGGAGTCACAATTAGTACAGAAGGTAGGCATATATAGACAATTACAGCCACACCCCACTAAAGCGACCACTTTATGTCTTTAACCCTTTCCCCTCATATAAACACATTTTCACGCATTTGTAAACATAGTAGACCCAGATCAGACGGCTCCTATAGGAGCCATCTGATCACGGTCTGCTGTTTGCTTATGAAATAATATAAATATCTACGTTTACTGACATGGCCATATATTCCTGTGTCCATGTGCTATTATAATACTTAATGTAATTGATATGCATGATGTACTTTATTCTTACATATAAATATTCATGTAATAAATGTTTCACAAAAAGCTGATATATATATATATATATATATATATATAATCCTACAGTTTTTGTCTAAACCAGCAATTAACCTTATAATAAAACAAGAGGACCAAGATGGCCCTTAATCGCTCACCTGATTACCATAGATTTAAGATTTTTGCTGGGTAGCCCATGGGTAGGGCCAATATTGACCTTAGGGACAATATTATCATGAGCAGCAGTTCTGCAGAACAAGATTTTCAAAGATTTAGTATATTGATTATATCAAGATTGGGCTTAAAATGTGCTCTCTAGAGTCTAAGCTCTACAATAAAGGTGTAGTTCTAGGACTGGTCAGCCCGGTGTCAGGATAATGTGACTGGGTGGGGTGCCCTTGCCATGTACCTGCGGCAGGAGTACTCTAGTGAGGCAGCACTATAATTTGTCTCATGCGGGTGCCGTCTGCAAATAACTGAAATACTGTTGGTCGTACGTAAAACCCAAACTCACTCACTCACTCACTCTAGAGTAATTTTTCTAAGATTTGACCTAATGACCACTTTTTTATTCCCACCCAACCCATGATCACACTCAACCTTGGTATCACCAAGACAAACACTCTGAACAAGTTTGAGGAAGACTGGGCTGAAAATGTGGCCACTGGAGTGTAAACTAGATTTTTCTAAGATATGACCCAGTGACATACTTTTTGACCTCACATAACCCACTTTCAAACCTGTTTGAGATTTTATCAAGACAATCAGTATGAGTAAGTTTCATGAAGATTGGACTAAAATTGTTACCACTAGAGTGTTCACAAGGTTTTTCTACTGTTTGACCTGGTTTTTAACCCCACTTGACCCACTTTCGAACTTGTCCGAGATTTTATCAAGACATGTTTCATGAAGATTGGACTAAAAGTGTCACCACTAGAGTGTTCACATGGTTTTTCTACTGTTTGACCTAGTGACCTAATTTTTTACCACACTTAACCCACTTTTCAAACTCCTCCGAGATTTTATCAAGACAATCATTCTGACCAAGTTTCATGAAAATTGGGCTAAAAATGTGACCTCTAGAGGGTTCATAAGGTTTTCCTATTTGACCTAGTGACCTAGTTTTTAACCCAACTTGACCCACTTTCGAACTCGTCCGAGATTTTATCAAGACATTCATTCTGACCAAGTTTCATGAAGATTGGACTACAATTGTGACTACTAGAGTGTTCACAAGCAAATTGTTGACGACGGACGACAGACATTAAAGTCTCCCAAAAGCTCACCCTGAGCTTTGCTCAGGTGAGCTAAAAAAGTTTATAATAGATATTCATACAAGTTAATAAATATTCATGGAGTGATCAATTCACACATAAATGTTTATTAGGAGAAGGGTTATAAACAATCTGCAAAGCAATAAATATAATCTTTGAATAACATTAAATACATTCTCCTTGTTAAAGGAGTTATCACAGATTCATCAATCAATCAATTTTATTGCATTAAACATAATACAATGTTTATAGCAACTAATATCAATTACAAATGGATACTCACAGAAATGTCAATAAATCCACATAATTATGTTCCTACAAAAATACCCGGATACTATTGTTTGTGTCCAGCAAACAATAACAAGAAAATTCCATTCATAATTTCCAAGAACCTCTTCAATGTAGTAAACATGCTGACTGAATGGTCTGACTGACCCTAAGTAATTTTTTTGTCGTCTGCCGAAACTGTCTTCTGCTACAGTTTTCACAGGATACAACTGCTTTAAGCATTAACCTCATTAGTATACATACAAGAAGTCATGACTTCAAGAATATGCAGGAACTGAATTTTCATACTGGCCAATGAGTAAAGGATTTTGAGGTCATGGTCGAAACTGTAGAATCAAATCTATATTATTTCTTAACCCTTTCCCTCATATAAACATGTTTTCACGCATTTGCAAACAGAGTAGACCCAGATCAGACGGCTCCTATAGGAGCCGTCTGATCAGGGTCTGCTCTGTTTGGTAATGGAATTTGATAGATCTGTTTCTTTACTTTCTAAAATGGCTACAATGTTCCACCTTCCATATTTCATGATAACTATTTTGTCCAGTAAGTATTGAAATTTGGAATAAACATAGAACAGGGAAAGGGTTAAGCAAATATATCAGACCCAGATCCTGTAAGAGCAGTCCAATTAGGCTTTGTTCTATAATTATATTAAGTTAATTCTAAAGCTTTTGCCATGAGTATGGTTCTAGTGTTCATCTACTAGGAGCTATAATAAAACATTAATCTAATTAATATTCATGATGTTATTATTTCTTACATGAATATTCATTAGGCAAAGGTTTAAGTACAGCCAGAGGCATTTGGCAGAAGCATGTGTGTGCATGTTTAACTTACAAATGTACTCAGAAGCTTGTGTGTGCATGTTTAACTTACAAATGTACTCAGAAGCTTGTGTGTGCATGTTTAACTTACAAATGTACTCAGAAGCTTGTGTGTGCATGTTTAACTTACAAATGTACTCAGAAGTGCATTTCATTTTGGAATATCATCACTCCCACAAGGTATCACATTTTCATCTTGTCATATGTCCTTGTTGAATCTTACCCTGATTTTACAATGTAATATCTTTGAATCATCCTGCTATTCATTTAACTCTTTTACTCCATAAATGTTCCTTTCTATGCATTTGCAAACTGAGTAGACCCAGATCAGATGGCTCCTATAGGAACTGTCTGATCAGGGTCTGCTTTGCTTGCCAATGATATAGATATGATTCTCCAGTTTCTGCCATGGCAAAAATATCCTGTGTTCATAGGCTATTATAACAAATGTATCTAATTAATATTCATGATGTCATTATTTCTTACATGAATATTCATAGAGGAAAGTATTAAGTTTATGAATGCAGGAGACAAGTGTACTGTCATTTGCTAACAGTGTAGACCCGGATAGGAGGGCTCCTAAATTAGCCCTCTGATCAGGATCTACAATGCTTGCCATTAAAAATCTTCTTACAAAACAAGGCTTTCAGGCTTGCATGCACATCCCACATTCAACTGGCTAAAGCAACATGATGACAAAATTTACATTTTTCAGTACACCCATGCTGGACAGTAAATTTACATTTTTCAGTACACCCATGCTGGACAGTATATTTACATTTTTCAGTACACCCATGCTGGACAGTATATTGCAACTGAGGCCCAGATTAAATGCATAAATTAAAACATTTCTCCACAAAACCCAATGTTGTGTCTCTAAGAGACAAATCTAAAGAGTGGTGACAACACAGGCTGATGTAGAGAGATGATGGTTTTAATATTTGAATACAGTAAAAATCCCTTTAAACTGGACATTAAATTTGGTATAAATATCGGTCTTGGAGACAAGTGGCAGCTTCATGAAGGGTGAAACTCATGCAGAAAGCTCCTAGATGAGCTCCTTTGATTGCTCCTCTAGGAGCTTTCTGCATGACTTTCACCCTGCATGAAGCAGCCACCTGCCCAAAAGTATCTAAATTATTTTCTACTAGAATTCCGGTTTAGAGGGTTTTTACTGTATACAGCTTTATCCATTGCTCTGTTACAGAATGTTACCCTACTCTCCAATGTATTCTCACACACCATCTTCAATCGCTATGGATTTGTAAAGCTGAATACATTTAACACAATTAAGCACCAATTTGGTAGTAAACTTTAAATTAGACTCACAGAGTAGCAAATAGTTTAGACCCTGATCAAACTGTGGGTCTGCACTTTGTCAAAATACTTGCGTAAAGTATAGTAACTACCAAATGCTTTGACCCAATATGGGCATCAAACATTACAAATGAACAATGACGGCCCATGTTAGAAGGAACTTTGCTTTTAAAGATGTACATCACTCTATATCATCACCAGAAGTAAAGCGGTAGAAATACGGCATGTCATGGAAATCATGCTCTGAGGTCACATGACTTATTACTTGGCCTCTGAGTAGTGTGCGGCCATATTGGATCGCTTCACTGCGATCTTCACACAATCCAACCTCAATCAGCCAATCACAAAGGGCCGAGCCACAAAACACCCCACTGTATGTACGGAACCTGTACCTGAAATATAATAAAACATCATAATTCACTAACAATATACAATAGTTTTGAATAGATATGCACCTACCAGTATTATAAATACAAAACCTTGTACTTTACTTTCTTCATGTAAGTATTCAGACAGACAAATTTAGGTCAATAGTGCAGACCAACGGGTCTTTACAATTTTGTACTATATCAGTCAATTCAAAGTCATCCTAATGGTGCCAAATTGAATTTTGCAACTTTACAGTCTGTTGAAGTCAGAATTTTTACCTTAATTACAGCTGCCAATAGCAACCATATAATGAATAAGCACGGAGGTATACAAGAACAGGTGGTTGCTTAATGCATGATGAAAGTAATGCAGAAACTTCCTAAAAGAGCTTCCTGCATTTATAAATTTTATCCTGCACTAAGCTACCACCTATCGTCAAAAGCTAGAACTAGACTTAACCCTTTACTTTATGAATACACCTTTACAAACAGAATAGACCCAGATCAGATGGCTCCTGTAGGATCTGCTCTGCTTGCTTACACCGATATCTAGCACGGATTATTCAGTTTCTGCCATGCCTAAAAGTCCTGTGTTCATGTGCGGGTATAACAATTAATCCAGTCCATATTCATGACGTCTATATTTCATACATAAATATTCATGAAGAAAAGGGTTAATTTTTGTGGATGCTGCAGGCAGGTCTTACTGTAAAATATAGCATGTATAATGCATGTCTTACATTTGGTTTTTTCATTGAATAACATCAGTAATGTTGCTTACATGGCTAATGGACACTAAATTAGAGTTTAACCCTTTACTCATAAATATTCATGTAAGATAATGACATCATGAATATAAATTTAATTAATTGTTATAATAGCATATGGACACACAAAGTTTTTGCCACAGCTGAAACTCAGATCTATATTATATCAATAGCAAACAGAGCAGACCCTGATCAGATGAGGCCCTACACTGGCCATCTGATCTGGATTTACTCTGTTTGCAAATGCGTATTTATGGAATAAAGGGTTAACAATAGAGATAATTTGTAAGAACATGTCAAATGCAGGAAATGAGTGTGTTGGTATTTGCAAACAGGGCAGACCCAGATCAGAGGGTACCTCGGGGAGGTTCTGCATAGTTATTCCAATTAGAGCATTTCATACTGAATGGACATTATTTTTACTGATGGGACATTTCATTTTGAATATTCAGCATTCAAAGAGTTAAAAGTTTTCTAAAACATCTTAAATGTGCAGTTACCTTTGATTACTTTTAGGATATTTTTGTTCAATTTCTGATTTAGAATTCAGTCAAAGTGTCCACATATTTTGGATCCCTACGAGACAATTCACAGATGCAGGGTCTGCTCTGTTTGCATATGATATAATATAGATATGATTTGACAGTTTGTTCTATGGCCAAATATTCCCTTGTTCATAATTATGTTACTATAAAATTCCATTTAATTCACATATCATTATAAAATTCCATTCAATTCATATCCATAGTCATAATATCTTAATGAATATTCATGGAGTAAACGGTTAAATGTAATGATTAGCATTCATTTAGGCCTCTCTCCCAGCTTACTTCATGTCTTTCACAATGTCATCAACACAGTTTTCTTTATGGTACTTGATGAATTGGTCACATGTGTGTTTTTCTGCCTCAGGCATGTCATCTCTGGGCGGTATGTAGACAGCTTCCACGCCATAGAACAACCGGCGCCATCTGCAATAAGGCCAAGGGGGGAATGATCATAATTTATCAACCATGTTTAATGCTATATGTGACTTATGATTCAGTCAATTCAAAAGATTAACCTTTTCCCTCATACAAACGCTTCTTTATGCCTATGCAAACAGAGAAGACCCAGATCAGATGCCTCCTCTAGCAGCCATCTGATCAGGGTCTGCTCTGCTTGTTTTACAAATTCCTGTGTACATATGCTATTGTAAAACCTCAGCTAATAAATATTCATGATGCCATTATTTCTTACATTGATTTTGACCAGGGAAAGGGTTAAATTTACTAGTACAGTAAAACCTCTCTATAACGACCACTAAATTGTGTGAATTATTTTGTATTTAGGGCAGGTGGCTGCTTAAAGCAAGGTGAAAGTAAAACAGAACGCTCCTATAGCACTAAATACTTGATGTAATTTAGTGGTCTTTATAGAGAGGTTTTACTGTAATTTTTTGGCAAACAGTACGAACCCTAATCAGGTCCGACCTAGGTTACACTGATAGCAAATGCTGTTTACCTGTTACCTCATGGAGATTCCTTTCTGATGCATTTGCAAACTGAGTCGTTTGATGTCGGTGTATACTATTTGCAGGAGCTGTCTGACCTGGGTCTACCATGTTTGCAAAGGTGTGAAAAAGTGTTTGCATGAGGAGACAAGGTTAACAAGTATCTATATCAGTTAACTCATTTGCTCCCATGATCCCATATATGGGGCGTAGGCAGTGTAGACTGATCAGACGCCACATAATGCAGCTTCTACACCTGTTTGCTGATAGGAATTTATATATAAAACATTTAGGCAAGGCACTTTTTAGATAAAAATGGACTAATTCAATATCTAATTAGACTGTCGCAGGACAGCAAAGCTCACCTATTGTAGACCTTGTCTACAAAGATGAAGTCCAAAATATTTTCTATTTTAACTGAACTATATCAATGTTAAAACTACTGGCAAACTCTATTACAAATACCAGCTACCTATGGCAAGTATTTCATGTTGTATTAGTGCATCTTAACACTTACCCCAAAACTAACCTTGAGATTTCAGCCCAAAAAGCTAAGTTCAAAACAGGTGAAATTTTGACTAAAATTCAGTTTTATTTTAAATTTTATCTACACTACATCAATGTTCAACACACCTGGAACCTCCATTTCAAGTATCAGCTTCCTACCGCAAATATTACATATAGTATTAGTGCATTTCAACACTTACCCCAAAACTTTTAACCTTGAGATTTCAGCTCAAAAAGCTAAGCCCAAAACAGGTGAAATTTTGACTAAAATTCAATTTTATTTTAAATTTAAACTACACTACATCAATGTTCAACACACAGGAAACCTCCATTTCAAATATCAGCTTTCTAGGGCAAATATTTCATGTAGTATTAGTGCATTTCAACACTTACCCCAAAAATTAACCTTCCTATTTCAGCCCAAAAAGCTAAGCCCAAAACAGGTGAAATTTTGACTAAAATTCAATTTTATTTAAAATTTTAACTACACTACATCAATATTCAACACACCAGGAACCTCCAATTCAAGTATCAGCTTCCTAAGGCAAATATTTCATGTAGTATTAGTGCATTTCAACACTTAACCCAAAACTTTAACCAAAAGCAAAAGCCAACGCCGACGCAGACGCAGACGCCAACGCTGGGGTGATTCCATAAGCCCCCCTATTCTTTGAATAGGCGAGCTAAAAATGGAAGAATCTACTTGGAGCAAATGGGTTAAAGATTTAAATATTAAAACTTGATCTGTGTTTCTAACAGTTTTGGTCCTCATGAGGTGTGGAGTTACATGGCCTAGCTATCATCTGAGTACAACACTGCTTGAATGCAATATCATTTGCTGCTAACATGCAAAAAGTAAAGAATGAGAAGCAGATCTATAGTCTGTACTAATACTAACAGAATACAGTAAAACCTCGATTATTCGAACACTAAAATACGTATTATTATCGATCTTTAAGACAGCTGGCAACTTAATGCATGGTGAAAGTCATGCAGAAAGCTCCTCTAGGAGCTTTCTGCATGACTTTCACCATGCATTAAGCAGCAACCTGCCTAAAAGGGTCTAAAATCTTCTATAACGAAAATTCGAATAATCGAGGTTTTACTGTATATTGTTTGCTTACAAATAAAATACTTCATGTAATACAGTAAAATATACCTAGCTACAACCATTGGCTAATGAGCAATTGATCACTTCATGAATATTCATTAACTTCATTTTTATATTGTAACTTTTTCAACAGAAATTTTGCTTTAGACAAAACAGTAGAATCAGATTTATATAATTCTGTAACTAAACAGAGCAGACCCTGATCAGACAGCACCTAAAGAAGCTGTCCGATAAACAGAGCAGGCCCTGATCTGGCAGCTCGTAAAGAAGTTGTCTGACAAACAGAGCAGACCCTGATCAGACAGCTCCTAAAGAAGCTGTCTGATAAACAGAGCAGGCCCTGATCTGACAGCTCCTAAAGAAGTTGTCTGACAAACAGAGCAGACCCTGATCAGACAGCTCCTAAAGAAGTTGTCTGATAAACAGAGCAGGCCCTGATCAGACAGCTCCTAAAGAAGCTGTCTGATAAACAGAGCAGGCCCTGATCTGACAGCTCCTAAAGAAGTTGTCTGACAAACAGAGCAGACCCTGATCAGACAGCTCCTAAAGAAGCTGTCTGATAAACAGAGCAGGCCCTGATCAGACAGCTCCTAAAGAAGTTGTCTGATAAACAGAGCAGGCCCTGATCTGACAGCTCGTAAAGAAGTTGTCTAACAAACAGAGCAGACCCTGATCAGACAGCTCCTAAAGAAGCTGTCTGATAAACAGAGCAGGCCCTGATCAGACAGCTCCTAAAGAAGCTGTCTGATAAACAGAGCAGGCCCTGATCTGACAGCTCCTAAAGAAGTTGTCTGACAAACAGAGCTGACCCTGATCAGACAGCTCCTAAAGAAGCTGTCTGATAAACAGAGCAGGCCCTGATCTGACAGCTCCTAAAGAAGTTGTCTGACAAACAGAGCAGACCCTGATCAGACAGCTCCTAAAGAAGCTGTCTGATAAACAGAGCAGGCCCTGATCAGACAGCTCCTAAAGAAGTTGTCTGATAAACAGAGCAGGCCCTGATCTGACTGCTCCTAAAGAAGTTGTCTAACAAACAGAGCAGACCCTGATCAGACAGCTCCTAAAGAAGTTGTCTAACAAACAGAGCAGACCCTGATCAGACAGCTCCTAAAGAAGCTATCTGATAAACAGAGCAGGCCCTGATCAGACAGCTCCTAAAGAAGCTGTCTGATAAACAGAGCAGGCCCTGATCTGACAGCTCCTAAAGAAGTTGTCTGACAAACAGAGCAGACCCTGATCAGACAGCCCCTAAAGAAGCTGTCTGATAAACAGAGCAGGCCCTGATCAGACAGCTCCTAAAGAAGCTGTCTAATAAACAGAGCAGGCCCAGATCTGACAGCTCCTAAAGAAGTTGTCTGACAAACAGAGCAGACCCTGATCAGATGTCTGATAAACAGAGCAGACCCTGATCAGACAGCTCCTAAAGAAGCTGTCTGATAAACAGAGCAGGCCCTGATCTGACAGCTCCTAAAGAAGTTGTCTGATAAACAGAGCAGACTCTGATCAGACAGCTCCTAAAGAAGCTGTCTGTTAAACAGAGCAGACCCTGATCAGACAGCTCCTAAAGAAGCTGTCTGATAAACAGAGCAGACCCTGATCAGACAGCTCCTAAAGAAGCTGTCCGACAAACAGAGCAGACCCTGATCAGACAGCTCCTAAAGAAGCTGGAAGAAAGGAATAAAGAGTTAACATATTTTACATTACCTATAACAAATGCAACGATACAAGTACAATATATACCACCATACTCCTACGGTTCTTCACTATTACCCCACTACCTGATTAATATTCATGTAAGAAATAATGACATTATGAATATTAATTAGATGAAATTTAATAATGACATATTGGAAATTTGACCATGACAAAAGCTGAAGAATCAGTTCTATATTGATTCATAAGCATAACAGAGCAGACCTTTATCAGATAGCTCTTATAGGAGCTGCCGGATTTGGGTCTATTTGTTTGCAAAGTGATCAAATGTGACTATCAGATAACGGGGTAAACAAGCAAAGTGATAATAATTTGTATTCAAAAATCTAAACATAAACTATGGCATGCTATATGAGTAACAACCACAACTGTTTAACCCTTTCCCCCATATAAACGTGTGTTTTTGCGCTTGCAAACAGAGCAGACCCAGATCAGACGACTCCTATAGGAGCCGTCTGATCAGGGTTTGCTCTGTTTGCTTATGGAATTTCAAGTTTGTCCAGAAAATTAGAGTCAACTGACAAAGGTTACTGATCTTGGTCTACACTGTTTGGAAATACCAGTGCATGCGTGTTCCACATTTAATGGGTTAAAAATGTCTTTCAGTAATTCTGCCCTAATCCCACCATTTGTTAGTATGCATATTCAGACCATCCACAATAGTTTGTTATTATGTTGACAGGACAGAAATAAAGAATCTCTCGCGAGTTGTCTTTTAAGATCACATGTTCCTAAACGAGCCTTTGGCGATTCTTTTTCACACATAACTGAAACAGTGTAGATCACACATAACTGAAACAGTGTAGATCTAGATCTATTTTCGCCCTTTTAATGACATGTAAACATCGGGTTTTCCATGTTTGACATGAAATATGACGTATGACGTCATATATATTCTAAAGTGTTCTTACAAGTGTTACTGATAATAGAATCTTAACCCATTTTCTAACCCGGAGATAAGGGAAGTTATGTGAGAATACAAGTAGCTATATAAATTTTGTCAGTTTAAATCATGCCTATTTATATATATATGCAGCAAATTCCACATGAACCTGCCAGTCATTCAATACTAAGCAACTTTTGTCAGTCAGTTGACTCTAATTTTCTAAAGTGTCCCCACCCCCTTCCAAAAAAAATAATTAAAATGTATGGATTGTGACAACTGACAAGAGACATACTCGTTAAGCATCTCAAACTAAACTGTTGCCAAAATTTATCACAAACTCAAACATAGTGTTGAAAGAGTAGAGAAAGTTCCTATTTGCTATCATGCTAATTTGCACAATACAAAACCTATCTATGGCGCACAAGTGACTGTAAGCATACACTATAGAACAAACAAACCCTGCAAAAAGCAATTTGTGAACAAACTACAAGTTATCGTATATATATTTTAACAATACACATGACCCATTGAATGCTGAGTATGTCAATGTAATAAAGTCTATCATTGTCTAACCCTTTACACCATGAATATTTATGTAAGAAATCAAATTATGAAACTATGAATATTATTATGCTGAATATTTACAATTACATATACATGTAAACACGGCAGAAACTGTACAATCACATCTATAGTGTTCCATATGCAAACAGAGCAGACCCTGATTAGACAGCTCCTATAGGAGCCATTTGATCTGGCTCTACTCTGCTTGTAAAAGCTTTCAAAGGTATATCTATGGAGTGAAGGGTTAATATCAATGTCCATTCAGTGTGAAAAGATTCAATTTGCAAGTGGATATTGAATTACACACAGTGAAAACCCTGATCAGAGGGTTCCTCCAGGAGCTCTCTGAAAAGACTCAGCACTGTATGCAAATATCAGCAGAGTCAAAGGTAAGAGGCATATCTCAAGCAATATTTGCTAATATTGTCATCAATTTCTCTACCAAACCCTATGTTGTGACGACTACAGAGTCTAGAGTGGTCACAACAA
Source organism: Azorinus chamasolen (assembly GCA_963576725.1). Taxonomy (NCBI): domain Eukaryota; kingdom Metazoa; phylum Mollusca; class Bivalvia; order Cardiida; family Solecurtidae; genus Azorinus; species Azorinus chamasolen. The sequence goes on along the minus strand of OY755247.1, from coordinate 59,597,138 downwards.
AGGGTTTGGTGAAATTCTTAACAAAATGCTTAATTTTTGTATCTTATCCTTGCCTGTGGATATCAGTTAACTTGATCCTAGCAGTCAAAGGGTTAAACTTGGCCAACGGTAGTTACCTATCTAGCAGTCGGGTGACACCAACACACCATGAGCTAGAGAAAAGAAATCTTGTTAATAGCTGCACACAAAGCTGTGTTCATTCTCTGTTCATTCTCTGTTAATTCTTTGAACTTAAACATTGAAGTGAATGAGAAATGAAAGAGTCTGTATCCAGTTAAGGTGCTAACTATGAATCACATTAGGATCGAAACTATTCAACAATCTGTATTCTTTAAAAGAAACTGAAAACAATTCAAATTTTAATTATACTGAACAATATATTTTTGGAGAAACAACTTCCTTGTATTATACAAATAAAATGCTGAAAATATAATTTAACCTTCTGCACTCTGAGTAATTGTCATCTGCAAATATTTCCATCTGCTTCAATTCTAAAAGTATCTTTTTCTTCCATGTCTTTTCAACAATCAGTGTTAAGAGTGACAAACAGTTTGAATCCTGATGAGACGCCGAGTTACTCAGCATCTCATCTGGATCTAAACTGTGTGCAACAGCTTTCGTCAGTAGAGTGCTAAAGGTTAAAGCTTTCAAGTTTTCATCTCTCATAGTAAATCTCACAAACTGTCAAAACTAGAACTATCACTAAAGGTGATGAATACCCCCACACGGCAGCCTAGATTGCAAATCCAAGTTTTGAACATGTAACAGGACCAAACAACAAAAATACCCAAAGTTCAAATAGAGAAATTCTGTAATTTATGCCAAGTATCAAGTGAATCAGGTTGAAATTGAAGGAGGAGTTCAAAGTACAAGATTTTGCCTGCCAATTTCAAGGCCAAAGGTCAAGGTCAAGGTCACAGAGACCTGAAATTTGTGTCTTGCACATGTACTACTCCTGAGTAACATTTGTGCCAAGTATCAAGTAAATCAGGTTGAAAGTGAAGGAGGAGTTTGCCGTACAAGATTTTGCATGCCAATTTTAAGACCAATTTCAATGCCAAAGGTCAAGGTCACAGAGATTTGAAATTTGTGTCTTGCACATCTACTACTCCTGAGTAACATTTATGCCAAGTATCAAGTGAATCAGGTTGAAAGTGAAGGAGGAGTTCAAAGTACAAGATTTTGCCTACCAATTTTAAGACCAATTTCAAGGCCAACGGTCAAGGTCAAGGTCAAGGTCACAGAGACCTGAAATTTGTGTCTTGCACATCTACTACTCCTGAGCAACATTTATGCCAAGTATCAAATGAATCAGGTTGAAATTGAAGGAGGAGTTCAAAGTACAAGATTTTGCCTGCCAATATCATAACCAATTTCAAGGACAAAGGTCAAGGTCAAGGTCACAGAGACCTGAAATTTGTGTCTTGCACATCAACTACTCCTGAGTAACATTTATGCCAAGTATCAAATGAATCAGGTTGAAAGTGAAGGAGGAGTTTGCCGTACAAGATTTTGCTTGCCAATTTTAAGACCAATTTCAAGGCCAAAGGTCAAGGTCACAGAGATTTGAAATTTGTGTCTTGCACATCTACTACTCCTGAGTAACATTTATCCCAAGTATCAAGTGAATCAGGTTGAAATTGAAGGAGGAGTTCAAAGTACAAGTTTTTGCCTGCCTATTTCAAAACCAATTTCAAGGCCAAAGGTCAAGGTCAAGGTCACAGAGACCTGAAATTTGTGTCTTGCTCATCTACTACTCCTGAGTAACATGTATGCCAAGTATCAAGTGAATCAGGTTGAAATTGAAGGAGGAGTTCAAAGTACAAGATTTTGCCTGCCAATTTCAAGACCAATTTCAAGGCCAAAGGTCAAGGTCAAGGTCACAGAGACCTGAAATTTGTGTCTTGCACATTTACTACTCCTGAGAAACATTTATGCCAAGTATCAAGTGAATCAGGTTGAAAGTGAAAGAGGAGTTCAAAGTACAAGATTTTGCCTGCCAATTTCAAGACCAATTTCAAGGCCAACGGTCAAGGTCAAGGAGACCTGAAATTTGTGTCTTACACATCTACTACTCCTGAGTAACATTTATGCCAAGTATCAAGTGAATCAGGTTGAATGTGAAGGAGGAGTTCAAAGTACAAGCTTTTGCCTGCCAATTTCAAGACCAATTCAAGGCCAAAGGTCAAGGTCAAGGTCACAGAGACCTGAAATTTGTGTCTTGCACATCTACTACTCCTGATTAACAATTATGCCAAGTGTCAAGTGAATCGGGTTGAAACTGAAGGAGGAGTTCGCCGTACAAGATTTTGCAGACAGACCGACCGACCGACAGGCTGATTCCAGTATACCCCCCTCAAACTCTGTTTGTGGGGGTATAACAATGATGGATGCCTATAGGTCAATTCTGCACCTTTTGATATCTCAATGAAACTAGTGGTGTAGCAAATATTGAAGAGCCTGATCAATTGCTCCTTCAGTGATCTGGGTCAGTGTTATTTACCGAAGTAGTTTTCTGGTTGATTACTGAGAGTAATTATGGTTTAACTATTCTTTTAACACTTTCCCTGTTCTATGTTTATTCAAAATTTCAATACCTCATGGACAAAATAGTTATAATGAAATAAGGAAGGGTGGAAAGTGTAGCCATTTTGGAAACTAAAGAACCAGATCTATCAAATTCCGTTAGCAAACAGAGCAGACCCTGATCAGACGGCTCCTTTCCTTTAGGAGCCGTCTGATCTGGGTCTTCTCTGTTTGGGTCTTCTCTGTTTGCAAATGCGTGAAAACACGTTTATATGAGGGAAAGGGTTAATATATGAGAAACAGAAGAAAGATAAGTAGTTTAATCCCTTCTCTGTTGTATGTAAGTGATAATGACATCATGAATATTTATTAGCTGATTTTTTTTAATAATGGTATGTGTACACAGGATGTTTTGGTATTGATAGAAACTGTAGAATATAGATTCTATAGAATCTATTATAGTTTCATAAGCAAACAGAGCACATCCTGATCTGGGTCTACTCTATTTGCAAATGCGTGAAGTAGTGTTTGTATGAGGGAAAGGGTTAATTGAAGATATATCATTACAAGCAATGCATGTTAAATGGGGATTGATGAAGTGGAGTTTTATTTAGGCATGATTTATTTATCATATATTTTCTCAATCAATCTACAACGGACAGCCAGAGGTTAACAAGTACTCATCACTAGCTCCTTATTGGTATACTGTAGAAAATATCAAACAGGGGCAATAACTCCTGGAATAATAATTGGATCCAAATGAAAATTGTAAGTGCATCCGTTCCCATGATAGTTACAATAGAGAGGTTGAGAATTAACACGTATGGGTACATGTAGCCAACATATTTTGTGTACACGTCATCATGACGTCGCTGCTTTTCGAGTTTAAACATAAACAACATGTAGAAGGCTCTTTAATTGTACAATTTATTGTTTGTTTTTATGTCAAAGATTGATGTTTAGATTATATATTCTAGTTTTAGCATTTCTTTGATCATTTTTACATCATTATCTAGCAGCATTTTATTCAATATGGATTTAGAAGTACATGTACATTCTTCACTTGAAGAGGATAATAGGCTAAAGTGTTTTCGATACTTTTTCCAACTTTTCCGAATGCTCGAAAGCAAGAGAAAATCATTATCAGAACATAAATATCTCGCCATGACAACTGTATATGGCGTAAACACAAAAATGTAATCAAGCTACTTTTAGCACTGGCATGCTTCGGAAATTTACACATAGCTCTACACAATCATTTATGAGTATGTCATTCAAATCAAATTTTCACATTCCCATACCTGTTGATTTTCAATCTCTCAAAAAATCTCGAACTTTTACTAAAAAGTGATACAAAGTGGCAGAAAAGAAACTCAGATATATTTCAAAGTTGTGTTTACAGGCAGTTTGATTCCAATTGAGGGGGAAAGGGGTTGGGGTTAACTATATTAAGTATAGCTAGTATACAGCTGCTCGAATGAAGACTAGGGTGGTTTGGTAATTTTTCACAAGCCAACAAGCCAGCTGACAGTTGTGACCATGTTTTTCTTGCCATGGAGCCAGTTGTGACTGCTTGTTATATAACCAGAAATTATGTTTATGTATTTGGCTCGTTTGTTGTAGTACAAGCAGTGAAATGAAAGCCTTTATACTACCAGTGTATTTTTGAATGAGCAGTGAGGTGATTGTCTTTATACTACCAGTGTGTTGTGGTACCAGCAGTGAGGTGATAGCCTTTATACTACCAGTGTGTTGTGGTACCAGCAGTGAGGTGATAGCATTTATACTACCAGTGTGTTGTGTTGAGTGAGTGAGTTGGGTTTTATGTCCGAACAACAGTATTTCAGTTATTTGCAGACGGCACCCGAATGAGACAAGTTATAGTGCTGCCTCACTGGAATACCCCTGCCGCAGGTACATAGCAAAAGCACCCCACCCAGTCACATTATCCTGACACCGGGCCGATCATTCCTAGAGCTACCCCTTTAATGTCAAGCATAGACAAGAGAGCTACTAGTACCAACTTTAAATGACTTTTGGTCTGTCGCGGCCGGGGATCGAACCCACGACCTTCCGTACTGCAGGCGAACGCTCTACCACTGAGCCATGCGGCCGGTCTCAGTTTGTTGTGGTACCAGTAGTGAGATGGTAGCCTGTACGCATCCAGTGGGATTATTAGAATCAAGCATGGGTTTTGTTAAAGACGGGAGCTTCTATACCCAAGATTGGTCTGTTCCCAGTCGGAAACGACCTTTAGTGAGTTTCTGACAGGAACATACCAACGAGAGTATAGAAGCCCCCGGATTTAACAAAAACCCATGCTTGATTATTTTTCTCGCTTAAATAGTAAATACACCCCAAAAACCAAGTAAATTAATAGAGTTTGTAAAGTACTACTTTCCATTGCGTAGTGTGACTTCCATATCCAATAGCAGCAAACAGCTATATATCTAGCCAGATGCCAAATGCCGTAATTTGTGATGACATTACCATACACCTCACATTTTTGCGTAAAATATAAATTGCAGTGGGTCTAAAAACTATGTCTTAGGTTAAATAAATAGGCTTTCAAAATGTTTATAATGATAAACAGAATTTCAAATTTTTTACGAATTACTTATTAAATTTTAATTCATAAACTTGTGGACTAATTTGGAATAATTCTGTAAGAGTTACTTCCCTTGTAGCAGTTTCGCCTAATCACGCGTATGAATGCACGAGACTAGGGGTGTTTCAGATAAGGATTTCTAGTACTTCCAGTTTTAGTGACTCAGGTTATCTAACACACATGAGAAGCGAGAAAGTAGTCTTTATATTACCAGTGTGTTGTGGTATGAGCAGTGGGATGGTAGCCTTCAGGCACAGATTTAGAGGGGGCGTTGCCGGCGTACACCCTTCTCCCCCCCCCCCCCCCCCCCCCAAATTGCCAAAACAAACTTTTTTTAGTAATATTTTAGATCTAGATCTACTACAAATCATTAAAATAATGATTTCATCTGAGGTTTTATATTTCCCTCACCAAATTACGCTCTTTTTCCACATGTATTAAAAATACAATATTTAATTTAGTAATGTCATCAAACATAGAAATCTACCCCTCTCCCCTTCCCCTCCAAAAAAATTCTACCCCCCCCCCCCAAGCTGTGAGATGGTAGCTTTTATCCTACCAGTGTGTTGTGCTACCAGCAGTGGGATGGTATCCTTTATATTACCAGTTTGTTTGGTACCACCAGTGGGATAGTATCCTTTATATTACCAGTTTGTTTGGTACTAGCAGTGGGATAGTATCCTTTATATTACCAGTTTGTTTGGTACCAGCAGTGGGATGGTATCCTTTATACTACCAGTGTGTTATGGTACCAGCAGTGGGGTGGTATCCTTTATTCTACCAGTGTGGTCTGGTACCAGCAGTGAGATAGTTGCCTTTATCCTACCAGTGTGTTGTGGTACTAGCAGTGAGATGGTTGCCTTTATTCTACCAGTGTGTTGTGGTACCAGCAGTGAGATGGCTGCCTTTATTCTACCAGTGTGTTGTGGTACCAGCAGTGAGATGGTTGCCATTATTCTACCAGTGTGTTGTGGGTACCAGCAGTGAGATGGTTGCCTTTATTCTACCAGTGTGGTGTGATACCAGCAGTGAGATGGTTGCCTTTATTCTACTAGTGTGTTGTGCTACCAGGAGTGGGATGGTATCCTTTATATTACCAGTGTGTTGTGGTACCAGCAGTGAGATGGTTGCCTTTATTCTAACAGTGTTGTGTGGTGTGGTACCAGCAGTGGGATGGTACCCTTTATATCACATGTGTGCTGTGGTACCAGCAGCGGGTGGTATCCTTTATACTACCAGTGTTATCGTACCAGCGGTGAAATGGTGTCCTTTATTCTACCAGTGTGTTGTGGTACCAGCAGTAGGATGGTATCCTTCATTCTACCAGTGTGTTGTGGTACCAGCAGTGAGATGGTTGCCTTTATTCTACCAGTGTGGTGTGGTGCAATTGTGGTAGCGAGATGCTTAAAGTCAGCTTTATGAAGGTTGTCTTGAGAAACTGCTGTTAACCCTTTCAAAGCTGAACATTAAGAGTGGAATGGCCCATCAGTGTTAAACTTTAGAGTCCAATATGTGTGAAAGGCTTAAATTTACTAGTGGATTTCGAATGACAAACAGTGCAGACCTAATCAGAGGATTCCTGCAGGAGCCCTCTGATCTTGATCTACACATTTTGCCAATGACAGCACGTGTTTGTCCTGCATTCAAAGGGCTGAGGAACATTATGATATAGTATTTCATATTTCGGGTTGACACCAATTAGGTATAACATTGGGGTTTTATTTAGCTATTCAAATCAGGTTAGCAAAGCATTTCTCACTTGGATTTACATGTATACTTCAGAGTTTGCTTAGTTTAGGGGTCCGCAACATTGTTCTTTAACCCTTTCCTCCATAAATACGCCCTTATACACCTCTGTAAAAATAACCTATTGAAACCATTGTGATAAATAGAGCAGTTTCTCCTACAGGAGCAAATGCTCTATTTATCACAATGATTTAAAATTACGAAAGTCTAATTTTTTCCTTTTCTCCAGTTAATGCTCCTTTTCGGTAGATTTATTCAAAGTGATTGGATCTAAAAATAGCCTATGAAGGAATTACTTTGAATGCTGAGTTATTCCACATGATTGTGGAATGGTCCATAAGAATTTAACTATGGACTTCATTCAGTAAGAATGGCTTAACCTTATCCTGCTATTTCACAGCAGAATAAGGAGTTAGATTTACTAGAGGATTTTGAAAAACAGACAGTGCTTCTAATCTGGGTCTACACTATTTGCAATGACAGCACAACCATTTCTGGCATTCAATGGGTTAAAAAGAGGTCTGTTTTTGCAGCAGTATAGTCGTGAATAAAGATTTTGTAGGAATGTATGCAAAATCAAAATCTATAATCATGAGCTTAGTTTAGCTTGAATAGAAACAAACTGTAAGAGAAAAACAGGTTTGCTACTGGGGATAATACACCCAACCAACCTCTTTATTCTCACTAACACTTGAACAGTTGGTTATCTTGAGAATTATAGAAAAAACACCTTTAGCCACAAGCAAAATGAGGCATAATGCTGGGTGTTAGAGGCAGATGGTAGCTGAATGCAGGAAGGAAGTTATGCAGAAGGAGCTCATGTAGTACAGTCTCAAAACGTGTACAAGTAGTATGCACCATAAAATGTAATCAAGAACACCAAATTGCAAAATCAAATTATCTGCTAATTAGCTATCATGAATCCAATCTGGCAAAACAAGTATGTCATGCCCTGTGCTTTAAAATGACAACCACTTTTATGACTTCACTAAAACAAATAGCAGCTAAAACTGTTGGAGAAACGGACTCCATAAAGCAATTGGAAAATTCTAGAGAAACACCAGTTTAGTAAGCATTAATGACTTTCTATACAAGAATCCATGACAAGGTTTATTTTTACAGTAAAATCTAAATATAAGAAAACAAGTTTTTATCTTTAGAACAAAGCATAGTGTTTAAACATGAATCAATATGGTAAATTTCTTACACCCTGAACCAGTCTGAGAAGCAAATAAAAATGTTTGAAACATTAACTAGTTTGAGATTATTGTCAGAGAAACCTGGGGAATCTTTTAAAACTGGAACCTGTTGCAAAGCCAGGGAAATCTTGTACAAATGGAACCTGTCTGGATGCCAGGGATGTATATAAAAATTTGACCCAGTCTAGGAAGCCAGGGAAATATTTTGAAACTTCAACCTGTTTGGACGCCAGAGATATATAACTTGAACCAGTCTGGGAAGCCAGGGAAACCTGTTTGGAAGCCAGGGATATATACATTAAAACTTGAACCAGTCTTAGAAATAATAGCAAATATTTTAAACCTTGCACCAGTCTGGAAAATATTTTACTGTACCCTCTTACCAAGGTACAAGTCTGTAAAATAAGTGTTCTTATTAATACTTATCATGGCATTAGTGAAAAACAATAAATTATTTATAGTATTTTTTTAAAACTAGAAAGGTGTTCCTCTGAACACTTATGTCGCCTGCCTGTTTACTGACCCTCCTCCCAAAAATGTTAAACTTGACACAATTGCAGTACATGTATACATGTAAATGGGTATAACATAAATCCAGCTATGATGCTATGTAACTTGGAGCATGATCTATATGTAAGAAGTGTGAAACTAAGACAAAACAATAATGAGAATAATGACCAAAGTGTAATATGTGAAGTGTAACTTTAACAGCATCAGTAGAACAGGACTAATTGGCAGGACAAAAAAAATGAAAAAGGGGAATAACTCCAAAAATACTGAAGCTAGAGCTATGGAACTTGTGCATGACCATTCCTCATATCAAGCCTGTTCCATGTGTGTAGTTTGAATTCAATGGCATTTGTAGAACAGGACTAATTGGCCAGAAAAAAAATGTAAAAAGGGAATTAACTCCAAAAATGCTAATGTTAAGAGTTATGGACCTTGTGCATAACAATTCCTCTCATCAAGCCTGTTCCATGTGTGAATTTTAAATTCAATGGTAACAGTAGAGTAGGAGATAACAGGCCGGACAAGAAGAGTGTGATGCCCGACGACGGAGGATAACATGATCCCTATATGTCTGCCATGTTTTAGTTCATTGATTCCCAGTAACATTTGAAAAATGTAGGTTGTTGTAAGATTTAAATGGGAAGTAAGCTGACCAATATATATTATTCATAATGGTTCCTTATTTATCCTAAATATTTTGAAATCAGATATCCTGTCTCCATTGGTGTGTAAAATTGAATTATTCAATCAGGGTTACAGATAAGGTTTTGGTGCAATTGGGTATTTACTCCTTGATTTTTTACAGAATTGGGTATTTGCAATTTTTATTGGGTATTGACAATTTTCATAATTGGGTATTATTCATATTCTAATTAGGTATTAAAGAAATTATTTGCTTATTGCTATATTAATTTGCTTTTTGTTACTCATTATTTTGAAAAACAATTGCTTTTTCCACAATACTCCCCTTATCTGTAACCCTGTTCAATTCAATTTTCCACCATTCTGATAACTAAAATTTAGTAGGTGATACAGTAGTAAACAGTGAAGATACTGACCAGTCTGCTCCCCCAGGAACAGTTTGATCTAGGTCTGCACTATTTGTCTAGGTTTGTCAGTCCCAATACTTGGGATATCTATGATAGTTCTTATGTTGATGAAGATATAACAATACTGATATTATAACAGTTACAACTTTTACAATTTATCCATAGTCCTGTTGAATATTCAGGTCAGAAATACTCATATCATGAATATTTATTGGCTGAGTTCTTAAAATAGCATATGTGCACAGTACTTTTTTGTATTCGCAGCAACTGTTTAACCAGTTCTATTATAACTTCATAAGCAAACAGAGCAGACCCTGATCAGATGGCTCCTACAGGAGTCATCTGATCTGGGTTTTCGCTATTTGCAAAGGCATGAAAAAGGGTTTAATTAAAGGAAATGTCTCAGAAAAAATATAACACTGTCAATTCAAAGAAAACATATCGGGTCATTAAAATCGATATGTAGAACCTGATATTGTTAGTAACTTAGAACAAACAACTTACACAACGACTATTTCAGCCTAATCAGTTACCTACACAATCAGCTGACCTGTCACAATGTTAACACAGTCAGCTGACCTGTCTAAATGTTAACTCAGTCAGCTGACCTGTCTCAATGTTAACTCAGTCAGCTGACCTGTCTCAATGTTAACTCAGTTGCTGACCTGTCTAAACGTTAACACAGTCAGCTGACCTGTCTAAATGTTAACACAGTCAGCTGACCTGTCTAAATGTTAACACAGTCAGCTGACCTGTCTAAATGTTAACACAGTCAGCTGACCTGTCTAAATGTTAACTCAGTCAGCTGACCTGTCTAAACGCTAACTCTTTCCATGATACCTGCCAATTCAGGATAACCTATGCCAACAGTTTGGATCACTAACTAGATCTGTCTCACATGGGGATCTAAAGAAACTGACCCTCTAGGAATTTATACCAGATGATAACTGAACCCTTCACTTCATAAATACCCCTTTAAACACATCTACAAATAGAGCACACTGGGATCAAGCAGCTCCTTTAAGAGTCACCTGATCAGAGTTTGACCTGTTGCTTAATAATAATAGAGTGTCTGCCATGGCTAAAAATCCTGTGTGTATATGCCATTACGAAAAATCGTCTAATTAATACTACATGAATATTCATAAAGTAAAGGGTTAAAGATGGCTTGAGTTAATTCTATAAAGGTAAAAATAGCACTAAAATCTGTGAGGCTCTGTCTTGCTGTTGTAACTATAACAGAAATCGCTTTACAAACCTCATGAATAAAACATCATCAAGACTTACCTTCTTATACAAGGCAGAATCATAAGCCGTGTGTCAAATCCAAATATTGCAAACACTACAAGGGACTGAAATGACAAGAAATATATTGAGATCACTGATTTGAAACAATTAGTTATTAAGTGAAAACAAGAGATGTCACAGTCACGTGACAAATGCCCCCAAAAATTGTACCCTGTGACCTTGACCTTTGACCTATGGACCAGGGAGTTGACACATTGTCTTTGAGTGGTGAACATTTGTGCCAGGTTCCTTTGAAATCCATTCACAGATAAACAAGTAATTATACCCTGTGACCTTGACCTTTGACATATGGACCAGGGAGCTGAACGTGACACATCGTCTTTGTCTGGTGAACATCTGTGCCAAGTTATATTGAAATCCATTGATAGATAAAGATGTTACAGACCGGATACCAAATTTGTGACAAAGTAATTGTACCCTGTGACCTTGACCTTTGACCTATGGACCAAGGAGTTGAAAGCGACACATCATCTTTGTCTGGTGAACATTTGTGCCAAATCATATTGAAATCCATTGATATATAAAGAAGTAACAGACTGGACACGAAATTTGTGACAAAGTAATTGTACCCTGTGACATTGACCTTTGACCCATGGACCTGGGAGTTGAACGTGACACATCGTCTCTACCTGGTGAACATTTGTGTGAAGTTATATTGAAATCCATTGATAGATGGAGAAGTTACAGACCGGACACGAAATTTGTGACAAAGTAATTGTACCATGTGACCTTGACCTTTGACCCATGGACCAGGGAGTTGAACGCGACACATCGACTCTGTGTGTTGAACATTTGTGGCAAGTTATATTGAAATCCATTGATAGATGAAGAAAATACCGACCAGACACGAAATTTGTGACAAAGTAATTGTACCCTGTGACCTTGACCTTTGACCCATGGACCTGGGAGTTGAACGCGACACATCATCTCTGTCTGGTGAACATTTGTGTCAAGTTATATTGAAATCCATCTATAGATGAAGAAGTTACAGACCGGACACGAAATTTGTAACAAAGTAATTGTACCCTGTGACATTGACCTTTGACCCATGGACCTGGGAGTTGAACGCGACACATCGTCTCTGTCCGGTGAACATTTGTGTGAAGTTATATTGAAATCCATGGATAGATGAAGAAGTTACAGACCGGACACGAAATTTGTGACAATTTGTGTGAAGTTATATTGAAATCCATTGATAGATGAAGAAGTTACAGACCGGACACGAAATTTGTGACAAAGTAATTGTACCCTGTGACCTTGACCTTTGACCCATGGACCAGGGAGTTGAACGCGACACATCGTCTCTGTCTGGTGAACATTTGTGGCAAGTTATATTGAAATCCATTGATTGATGAAGAAGTTACAGACCGGACACGAATTTGGGACGGACGGAAGGACAGACGGACGGACGGATGGACAGACGGAAGGACGGACAATGCGACTACTATATGCCCACCGTTGGGGGCATAAAAATACAATTAGTCAAACAAAACATGAGCACCGCATGTCGGTGCCAATGCTCGTCTGTCCTGACATTTTAAGGTTTTATTTCCTAAGTTGATAAAGGGGCAAAATTTTGTAAAAGAAAAAGCCCTACAGAGTTATTGCCCTTGACCAGGTTATAACCATTGTGATGGTAAACAAGTGTGTGAAGTTTCATAAAATTTGGATGATTAGTAAAGAAGTAATCACCAAGGTTGAAATTTCCAGATGACGACAAATGATAATGCGGACGCCGGAAAACAGACTAGCTATAACAAGAGCGCCGCAAGCGGGTGCGAACGCTCATCTATTATCATTTTGGTATGTGTGGACAGGCCTTGTCAAGATGAACATGCATACCAAAAATGAAGGTTGTAAATGAAAAATTGAAGAAGTTATGGTCAATGTTAAGATTTCGGACGACGACACGGATGCCGGAGTTTCGACAACAGCTCGTGATTTCTTCCAAACAGACGAGCTAAAAAGGACAAAATTATCTGCAATATAATGTAGGCAAAAGACAATGCTTTCAATTGTTCTCCTAAAAATTGTTTAATAAAAGTAATAAATCTTGATTTTAAGCTTCTGAAATGCAATTATGAATATGTGTAAAGTTTGAATGGTACTGCTCTACTGATGGTGAAAATGTAACAAAAAGTTTTTCGACAACAAGAACTACATCCAAGATGTACTCTCTTGGAAAAACAGATGAATTAGCCCATTCCCTTATTATATATTTTGATGCCTCTATAAAAGTCACTTTTTGAAACCATTGTGATAAACAGCATCTGTTTCAAAGGAGCAAATTCTCTATTTATCACAATGGGGTTTCAAAACTACACAATTACAAGAGTGTTCGGAGGAACACATGTGTCACCTGCTCGCAGTTGACACAAAAACTTATTGTTAATATGAAAAAGGGGAATAACTAAAAAAATATTGATGCTAAAGTTGTGGTCCTTGTGCATGACACTTCCTCTCATCATCCATGCATGTTCCATGTGTGGAATTTGAAAGCTCTATAATGATTATTTTAGAAATGACAGCCAAAAAAAGAAAGTGTGACAGACAGACAGACGGACGGACAGACAGACAGACAGACGATGGAAAAGTGATCCCTAAGTGACACACTGCCTCTCGGCAGGTGACACAATAAAACTTTCCTTTTTGTAGTAAATGCTCCTTTTCAGAAGTTTATTCAAAGAGGTTAGATCTAAAAATAACCTATGAGGGAACGAGTTGAAGAGTGAGATTGGGGCTAAACTAACACTGTCCAATGAATTGCTTTGTATGGACAGACAAAGATCACTTACCTGCCCATAATTGAAGAAGCCATCTAGAAACTCTATCTCTACATAAATGCCGGAAGTTCCCTTGTTAAACATTCTCCATGTACATAAAAATATACCCTGAAAGAAATATTTATATAATTACATATCCAGTAGAACCCCTCTAATGCGACCACTTAATGAATAAACAGAATAAATAAAATAAGCAGGTGGTTGCTTAATGCAGGACAAAAGTAACGCAGAAAGCTCCTCTAGGAGCTTCCTGTATTACATTTGTCCTGCATAAAGCTACCACATGCCCCTACCACCTAGAATTATACCTCTTTTAAAAATATACCCTGAAAGAAATATTTATATATAATTACTTTTCAAAGTAAACAATGTTACATATATATCAAAGACTTGTACTGAAAATTAATTGCAGTACTTTTTCTAAATATTCCAAAAAAGTAAGAAAGGTCATTTAACTCTGCTCTCTTTTAACCAACACAGTACACCCTGATCAGACAGTTCCTACAGGAGGCATATGATCTGGGTCAGTGTATTTACTTATGGAATAATTAACATCTGGTTTTACAGTTTCTGCCAAAGAAATTCCTGTGTTAATGTACATTTATAATATTAATATAATCAATACTAATGGTGTCATATTTATTCACAAAGAAAAAGGTGTTAATTGTAGTATTACATGTATAGTAAAACACAGAAACTTCTGACATCACAAACTGGTACGAAGACAATTAGACAGAAACCGTCCAGGAAACTCAACTCATACAGTAAAACCTCGCCAAATCAACACTAAAAACACTAAAATAAGTATCAATGTTGATCTTTAAGACAGGTGGCAGTTTAATGTTGGGTGAAAGTCATGCATAAAATTCCTCTGGGATTCACCATGCGTTTAGCTACCACCTGCATTTAGCTGCCACCTGCGCCTAAAATGTTCCCAATTAGACATTACCAAAAGTTTAGTTTACTAATTAGAATTGTCTCATAGTGTAGTCAATTATGGATTTGGTGGAGAGAACAAGAAATGAAGAAAACATCGCTGAAAATATAATGAGTATTGCATCAAATTATATTCAGGCCAAGTATATATGGGAAGTAACTGTGATAGTCAACTCATAATACACAACACACTGACCTCCCTTGATGGCTATCTTTTATGACACAACACCTTTTCTCTAAACTACTATTGGCCATAGTGTATATTAGACTTTCATTTTTTTTCTTCCAACTATTTGGTTCCATCCCAGTAATTTTCATTGCCAAAAGCACATCTGTAATAAATCATTTGGAACCATCTGATCCCAAGTTTCAAAGCTGGATAAAAATTAATCATTACCCTATCTATGTAAAATCTAACTTTGATTCAATTACCGTTTTAACCCTTTTCCTTATGAAAATTTATGTATGAAATAAATCATCAAAATCAATTAGCTGAATATTTACAGTGGCATTCTGGAAAAAACTGCAGAATCAGATCTATAACATTCCATAAGCAAACAGGGCAAACCCTGATCAGATTGTTCCTACAGGAGCCTTCTGATCTTGGTCTTCTCTGTTGCAAAATGTTAAAAGATCTTGGTCTTCTCTTTTGCAAAGATGCTATAAAACTTATCTATGAGGTAAAGGGTTAACAAACTGTTAGTCTGTGATCAAACAGTTTGGAACTTGATGAGATAAAGAGTTTCTTGTCAGATCATGAATGCCACGTTACCCAAAGTCTCACGTTACTTAAAGTCTCACGTTACCCAAAGTCTCACGTTACCCAAAGTCTCATGTGGATTGAAGCTGATTGCAAACACAAGTAAGGTCATGTGACAAGTGGGTGATAAACCTACCGTGAACATAGACACCTGCAGGACCAGCAATAAGATGATGAAGCGGCTGGTCTGGTACTCATCCCAAGGATTAGAGACAGGTGTCTTGACCTTGACCTCTCTTTCAGGGGTCTCCTCAACCTAAAACACATTAATTACAGTAGAACCTCTCTAACGTCACCTCATAATGATCCAAACTGTCCTACACTCTGCTTGCTGTTTAACCAATATTGATTAAGAACTACATTTTTGTGAGATCGTATCACTACAACTACATTTTTGTGAAGATCGTATCACTACAACTACATTTTTGTGAAGATCCTACCACCACACATGTCTTAAGTCCTAATTCGTGACAGTCATTACAAATCACATAGCTGACAATATAACACATTCTAACACAAAACGTGCTGTTCTAGTCCCGCTAGACCACGTATTAACAAGGCAATTCTGGTGCTCACGCGCTGTTGTTGACCAGTTTTAATTATACCTGTTTGGGGCCTAAGGTAAACAATGGACGCAATTGCTATAGCGTTTGAACGGTGTGAGTATTTAAGGGACACCAACAATGAACTGCTTTTAGTGATAGACATATTGAATGAAATTCTGTGTACAATCATGAATTGAAGTCAGAAAGAAAACAGTGGCCCGGAAACAGCATAAATCAAACGAAGTGTCAAAGATGTGTATAGTTTTGCTGCCGTAGTTTTGCTTGTATTTGGAAAAATTAAATTGATGCAGTAAAGCAGAAATGGGTTTTATGCAAGAATAGCGTTAATACACATTTGTTTTCAGGCAATAACATCTGCAGTGTCTCTCGGGAATGTTTTTGCCCTCGCCCTTCGGGCTTGGGCCAACAACATTCCCTCGGGACACTGAAGATGTTATTGCCCGAAAAAAACGTGTATTAACCCTCTATTCTAGTATCATGTATGTGACAATACAGATTAACATCATTAAACAGAAATTATTCAAGGTTCTAGAATGGGCCTCATAACTACAGCAGATTAAGTACCATTAAGAAGATGACAATTTCACCAGAAATTTAACAATTTGAAGCATTGACTGGATAACGGTATTTGCATGCTAGCAAACAATTTGGATCAAAATGAGATGCAGGATCAAAACTCATGAATTTTTCAAAAAAAAAATAAGTTCGAGAATTCATGAAGTCATTATCATTTACATGAATATTCATGGGAGTCAAGGGTTAACCATAACAACTAACCTGCACAAGTGTATTAATTGTGTGATAACACCGCAACAGCCCAGCACATCTCTGTCTCTGCTGGTAGCTACACCTGCCGGACTGACATCGGCTTTCCTCAATCACGTCTTGATACATCTCTTCACTAGAAGAGCTGGCCGTGCTCAACACGCTCTCTGTGCGAGGCAGGTCTGTTTGTATGTTACTCGGAAACGGCACTATGTCTTCTATATTCGTATTACTGTTGTGTTCTGTTAAGCACAAATGCAGAGAACTAGATATAAAGGGAAATGTTTAGGAACTCTAGGTAAAATATCTCTCCACAAAACTCTATTTTACTGCTACTCATTAAAATCAAAGGTGATTCTAATATGCAACAAGAGAGGTTACTTCTTTATCTCATGTCATCTGATCAGGATCTAAACTGTTTGACACTCTATCAACAGTTTTTCAAAAGCTTGATTGAATCGAAAATGGTCAAATTTGAGTAGACATTACATGTTTACATGTGGGTAAGGTTTAAATGTGACATGTTGATGCCCTATATATAAACAGCTCACCTGTTTTGTTGAGGTGACTGGCATCACAGTTTTCAGTGCAGTTGGTACATGACCTGGGTTTGTATCGTCTCAGTTTCTCATCCTCGTGTGTCTCATTTGCTCTAACAATCTTCTTGGTGACCCTGGGTGAGGCAATCCTTGGTGACCCCTCTGTAAAAGGACAATCTATATTAACCCTTTCCCTGTTCTATATTTAGGCCAACTTCAGTACCTTCTGAATATTCATTAACAAAATAGTTATAAAGAATTCTTGAAGGTGGGACATTGTAGACATTTTAGAAAGTAAAGAAACAGATCTATCAAATTCTAATAGCAAACAGAGTAGACCCTGATCAGACGGCTCCACTAGGAGCCGTCTGATCTGGGTCAACTCTGTTTGCAAATGCATAAAAACACGTTTGTATGAGGGAAAGGGTTAACCCTTTATTTCAAATGAATGACTTTCATGCTTTTGCAATCGAGTAGACCCAGATCAGTGTATCCTGTATGATCTTAAAATTTGTATACCAGTAAGCAAAATATTCCTTGCAATTTTACATTATAGATATTACATTAATGCATTTTCATTAAGTAATTAATTCATGCATATAACCATTATGTTCTTTAGGTAAAGAGTTAACCGATCATCACCTCCACTTCATCTTAAAATTTTCTGTGACTGAATTTTAGGGTCATTTTGAAAGGCTATTTCTGATCTGACCTTGAGATAATAATTTGTAAAGTAAACAGTGCAGTGTCTGATTAGGTTTATCTGGGATCATTCTGAAGAAATGGAAAAAATAGAGATATCAAGATTAATCTCAAACTTGCCCCAACACCAGGACCCATAACTGTAGTGTTACTTGTTCAATATAAAACTTAACATCCTAATAAACATTTATATCAGATTTGGTGACTCTAGGTCAATTCCAATGCAGCAGTGCTTGCCAAAAGGCTTTCAGGATGTACAAGGTGTCTCAGAATATCTGATACGATTACATACCAGAGCAGTTCTATCAGAGGCTACACCATTTGCTACTTTGTTAGTCTAAATAAAAGTTATCAAAACTGTGTAAGCAGTGTAAGCAGTGCCAAGTCTATTTACTCCGCTCTACAAACCCATGAGGAGTGATTGGGTGTCTGGACAGTTAGGAGTAATCACGGTATTCACTGTACAAACCCATGGCGATATAAGATTAGGTGTTTTGAATACTGAAGGTAACTATGGTCATTTGATATACATTATTTCTTAGAGGGCAAAGATTTAGGTGTTACCTGGTAGCAGTCTTTCCCTGGCAGACACATCATCATCCTCATCCATTTCTGATGTCTTCTTCCGTGTTTTAACTTTGACAATCTGGTCTTGATGGTGACGAGAATTTCTTTGGCGCAGAATGAGGAACACTATATTGATCAGGCTGCACACAGACAGAACTATTACAGACACTAAAGCCTGAAACGTAGACACAATATCAAAATTAATGTTAACCCTTTCTCTGTTGAATATTCATGTTAGAAATACTGACATGTTTGGTTACCAAATGCTTCACAGTATCAAATAAATTGACAGGTGCAAGAATAAAGTCTCATTACCTGTGCAGTATAAGTATTAAAGAACAAAGATAACTCTTTGCATGTTAGCTGTTAATTTGTAATTACCTATATTTGTGCAAACAGTTTGGCTCTAGATGAGTGGTGTTGTAACACAGCCACTCATCAGGACCCAAACTAGTTAGCACTCTGACATACATATTTAGCACTCTTAACATACATATTTAATTATTTAGCACTCTCACATACCTATTTAGCACTCTAACATACATATTTAGCACTCTCACATACATATTTAGCACTCTAACATACATATTTAGCACTCTCACATACATATTTAGCACTCTAACATACATATTTAGCACTCTCACATACATATTTAGCACTCTCACATACATATTTAGCACTCTCACATACATATTTAGCACTCTAACATACATATTTAGCACTCTCACATACATATTTAGCACTCTAACATACATATTTAGCACTCTAACATACATATTTAGCACTCTCACATACATATTTAGCACTCTAACATACATATTTAGCACTCTAACATACATATTTAGCACTCTCACATACATATTTAGCACTCTCACATACATATTTAGCACTCTAACATACATATTTAGCACTCTAACATACATATTTAGCACTCTAACATACATATTTAGCACTCTAACATACATATTTAGCACTCTTAACATACATATTTAATTATTTAGCACTCTCACATACATATTTAGCACTCTAACATACATATTTAGCACTCTAACATACATATTTAGCGCTCACATACATGTACATATTTAGCACTCTCACATACATACAATGTATTTAGCTCTCTCACATACATATTTAGCACTCACATACATATTTAGCACTCTCACATATATATTTTATGACAAGAAATGGAAGAAAAATAACCCTTGTTAATGCAAAGAATTAACCCTTTACCTCATGAATATTCATGCAAGAAATGACAACATGGGTATCTATTACTGAAATTTTACAAATGTCTATGTACAAAGAATGTTTTGGCCATAGAAGAAACTAGAATCCATGCTTATAAAGCTTTTAGTTGAGTCTGAGTTTTGTTCTCAAGCTTTTGATTGGTGAGATTTGAGTTCTCAAGCTTTTGATTGGTCAGATTTGAGCCATAGGCTCAAATCTGACTAATCAAAAACTTGAGAACGAACTCAGACTCAACTTAAAGTTTTATAAGCATGGACCCAGAATAGGGTCTAAATATTTCCATAAGGAAATAGTATAGACTCTGATCACACAACTCCGACAGGAATTGTCTGATCTGGTTTTACTCTGTTTTGCATGTCTCAATGGGTTAACATGGGTTAAAAGCACAATCTTACAGTCCCCTCTGATCAGGGTCTACTCTGTTTGCTTTTGACATTATATAGATCTGATTCTACAGTTCTTACATGAATACTGAAGAGGGAATGGGTTAATGACTATTCATGAAGTGATAAATTCATGCATATAATTATGTTCATTAGGGAAAAATTCTAAGCTCTTGTCATACCTGGGAAGAGCCATAGTGAAAGGACGGATCAATCTCATCATTCATGTGGTGCTTTCCAAATATCAGCAACAGACCGGTACAGAGTAGTGGGAACCTGTAGAATAAACAATACAATATATCAGCAACAGACCAGTACAGAGTACTGGGAACCTGTAGAATAAACAATACAATATATCAGCAAAAGACCAGTACAGAGTACTGGGAACTTGTAGAATGAACAATACAATATATCAGCAACAGACCAGTACAGAGTACTGGGAACCTGTA
Source organism: Azorinus chamasolen (assembly GCA_963576725.1). Lineage (NCBI taxonomy): Eukaryota > Metazoa > Mollusca > Bivalvia > Cardiida > Solecurtidae > Azorinus > Azorinus chamasolen. The sequence continues at coordinate 59,576,491 of OY755247.1, read as the reverse complement.
GAATGAACAATACAATATATCAGCAACAGACTGGTTTGAGTACTGGGAACCTGTAGAATAAACAATACAATATATCAGCAACAGACCAGTACAGAGTACTGGGAACCTGTAGAATAAACAATACAACATATCAGCAACAGACCAGTACAGAGTACTGGGAACCTGTAGAATAAACGATACAATATATCAACAACAGACCAGTACAGAGCACTGGGAACCTTTAGAACTGGAAAATTGTGTCTGTAAGACACAGCGATGCCCCAGTGGTGGTGCTTGCCTAGCTGCACGTAAAGTTCCTAAGTCATTTGACCTTGACCTTGGACTTGCGGGCAGCATAGGCTGGGTGTGCAATGAAATACGGATGGTGGTTTATGTGTATATGCAATTCCATGTCAATAGCTATAGTGGTTAGTGAGATATAAGACAATAAACAAGAGGGCCATGAGGCCCTGAAGCGCTCACCTGAGATAACCCCAGGGGCGGGGCCATTTTTGACCACAAGAAATCATGTGTACAACCTTGGTAGAGAACCACTAGGCAAAGCAGTATGCCATTACTTAAAGGTCTAAGCCTTATGGTTTCAGAGAAAAATAATATTTTATATTTTACCCATGAAAAACTTATAAGCCCTGAGGCAGGGCTAAGTTTCGCCCAGTGGTCAGGGTCATAAGTTAAACATTTTTGGCAGAGGACCACAAGCAACAGCTACATTTTTGTAGAGGACCATTAGATCATGTTACATACCAAATATCAATGGTCTAGGCCTTACAGTTTCAGTAGATTTTTAAAGATTTTCCAATGAAAAACTGATAAGCCCTTGGGCGGGGCCATTTTTGGCCCAGCAACAGATCGTACAGAGTACTTGGAACCTGTAGAATAAATGATACAATACATATATATATCAGCAACAGACTGGTATAATGTACTGGGAGCTTGTAGAATGAATTATTCAATATATCAGAAACAGACTGGTACAAAGTACTGGGAACCTGTAGAATAAACAATACATTACATGCATATCAGAAACAGACGGTACAGAGTACTGGGAACCTTCAGAATGAACAATTCAATATATCAGAAACAGACATGTACAGAGTACAGAGAACCTGTAGAATAAACAATACATTACATGCATATCAGAAACAGACCGGTACATAGTACTTGGAACCTGTAGAATAAACAATATAATACATGCATATCAGCAACAGACCAGTATTGAGTACCAGGAATAAACAATACAATTTACAAATAGAAAACATTGTACCATTTCCATATGATGACTATTTGTGATGAACGTTAGAAGACATGTTGGATCAAGACAGGAGGCATGTTGAACAAATTAGCTCTCTGGTCCTGTTTTGAATTTTGAGTATGAATATTGAGAATGCCCTTGATGTGATTGTGAAACACTATGCCCAGATATGACCTTTGACCTTGATGCATGACCTTGACCTTAATAAGTCACCCCTAAAAATATTCCCCTCCATAAGTTGCACATGCATGCCGACTTTGAAGTATGTATGTTCAATGGCGACAAGATACTAGTCAACGTTAAAGTTGGGGATAAACCAACCAACCGACAGACAGACAGTGCAAAAACAATATGCCCCACATGGAGGGCATAAAATTTAAGTTAATGAATATTCATGAAGTGAAAAAAAAACATATAAATGCTCATTAGGGAAAGAGATAAAGGCATATAAAAGGAAATCATTCTTTGATAACTAAAGCAGACAGCATCTGTTTCAGAAAAACATTACTTAATAGGATTCTGAAATTATCTCAAGTGCATGACTTTATTGAAATATCCCATTTATTATCTCAGGCCTCCCAATAGTAGCAAGCCTATAATTCAGACTATAGATATGATTCCATAGTTTCTGCCATTGTAAAAAAAAATACTTCATAATGATTATGCCATTAAAAAGTTCAACATATTGATATTCAATTCATTGTTTCTTACATGAATATTCATGAGGTAAAGGGATATTTAGCATTGAAAAGATTAGTTAGTATAAGGAAATAAAATTCGACAATTATTAAAAACTGAATTTTCAAAATTTATGTAAGGGCTGTCTTATCAGGGTCTGCCCTGTTTGGCTTATCTCTTACATATTCTCTACTGCTTGCCAGGGAAATCAGTTTCTTATTTTACATAATTTATCTTCATACAAAATTTCTTAAAAAATTAACTTCATAACATGTGGAGTCATGCATGAATACTTATCTCAAAAGTAATTATGACAGTGGAAATCAAATCTGACTCACAGGCATGCAGACACACTCATGGACTGATGAAGAGTGGTAATGCATAATCTTTACTCATGAATATTCAAGCTAGAATTAATGACTGTATGAATATTAATAAGCTCAATTCTTATAATAGTGTAATGAAAAAGGTGAGTCTTGTCCATGGAAGATACTGTAATAGCTATATGATATGGGTCTGTTCTGTTTGCTTATAAAATTAGGTTTGTTTTATATAGATCTGATTCTAACAATTTTTGTCTGGACAAAAATATCCTGAGTTTATATGCCATTATAAAAATCAGCTAACGAATTATCACAATATCATTATTTCTTGTATAAAGTGAAGGATTCAATTAAACATTCTAAGCTTACCCAATACCCAAGAAGTAGAGCCAGACTTTGATTCTCAGGACATAGCAGAGACTGCGGCAATGGAGGAAGTAGAGGACAACAGAAATGACTGCTGCCTGACACCTGGTGCTGAACACACCGACCAATAACACGATAAACTGCAAGTAATGCTGCCACATCACCTTGGAGTCTAAACCGTCATAGATTATCATGCCAATACAAGACAGCATCTGAAAAATAACATTACCGACTTCAGCAGCGAACTCTTTACACTGAACAATCATTCAACAAGAAACATGGCTAAGCCACAATATCAGATTTTCAATCATTCATTTCAAGTATACACTACAGTAAAACCCTGATGGTTTGAGCACTAAAACAAGTACCATTATCAGCCTTTAAGACCGGTAGCAGCTTAATGCAGGGTGAAAGTCACGCAGAAAGCTCCACCAGTAGCTTTTAACATGACCCTGCATTAACCGCCTTTCCTTCATACAAATGCTTTTTCACGCCTTTGCAAACAGAGCAGACCCATATCAGATGGCTCCTGTAAGAGCCGTCTGATCAGAATCTCCTGTTTGCTTATGAAATTAATCAAATTATGATAGACTATTCAGTTTTTAACAATACCAAAAAGGCATCTGTACATGTATATGCCACTGTAAAAATAAATTCTAATATATATTTATGATGTAATTATTTACATAAATATCAGGGAGGTGGCAAAGCATTTCTTTATTCTTCATTATTGAAACTTCGAACTATCGAGTTTACACTGTATGTCTTGGGTAATTCTTTGCTAAGGAGTGATTATACTAGGCACAAGATGGTTGTTAAACATCTCTTCAATGCTAAATCAATATTAGTCTCACTCTGAGCATTTAACCCTCCACCTGACACAGTAGACCCGAATCAGACTTCTCCTGTAATAGCCTTCTTGGCCTACTCTGTTTGCATGTTATATAATATAAATTTGATTATATAATTTCTGCTATGGTCAAGAATTTCCTTGTTCATAATGCCATCATGATATCAATATTCATAAGGTTATTATTTCTTACATGAATATTCATAAGGTAAAGGGTTAATAGGGAAGAACAGTAGAATTAAAGTGATGTGCTTAAAGTATTCTTGTCTCTGTTGTAGGAACTTGTTTGTGTCATTGTTTATAGCACTGGAAAGTTTACTATCAGGAAAATAAAATTCAACAATTATTTAATACTGAATTTTCAACATTTATGTCATTGAGCTTATATTGTTATTTATACGTAACTATACAATTTCTATTTGTTTATATATATATGTTCATAAAAGTCATTATTTCTTACATGACTATTACTGAAGTAGATCTAAACGGTTAAGACACCAATGTTCTATTATCAATAAGTAGTTGCTAATGATCAAATAATTCACAATTTTATAATTCTCTCACCTGACCCAGAATGAGCAGTATCAGGAAGTGGTGGGGCATCTTCTTGAACTTACGACTGAATATCAGCAACGCCAATACCCACACCTGTAAGACAAAACATTAAAACATGAATTAATTACATAATCATAAACCCTTTACTTCATAGTAAATATGCCTTTCTACAGCTTTGCAAACAGAGCAGACCCAGAAAAGATGGCTCTGTTTTTGTTTTCTTATGAAATTATAATACATGTAAATATGATTCTACATGACTCACAATTACTGTGTTCATCATGTGCCATAGTTTAAATTTACTCTGATTATTATTCATGTTCATATACAGTAAAACCCCACTAATGCGACCACCAAAAAGGGGCATAATTCACAGTGGCAAGGGCAGGTGTATAGGAGCTTTCTGCATAACTTTCGTCCTGCATTAAGCAACCACCTGCTAATGAAAACAGCCATGTTTGTTTAAGTGGTCGCATTAGCGGGGTTCTACTGTATCATTATTTCTTACATGAAAGTTCATGGAGTATAGGGTAAAATGAATATAAAACGACATCATGTTTTGATAACTAAAGCAGACAGCATATTATGCTTCATAAATAAGTTATTTAGGGTTCTAAAATTATCTCCAGTAAATGACTTATGCTCTTATTATCTCGAGCCTTGTACTTATCATCTGTTACACTCAAATGGTTAACCCTTTCCCTGTTCAATATCCAGGAAGAAATAATCACATCATTCATATTTACTACTGAACTTTTGTAATGTAAGATTTTCAAGGGAATTTTTTGCCTTGACAAAAACTGAAGATTCAGATCTATGTCATGTCATAAACAAACAGAGCAGGCCCTGATCAGATAGCTCCTACAGAAGCTGTCTGATCTTGGTCTGCTCTGTTTGCAAATGCGTGAAAAGGTGTTAATATGAAGAAAAGGGTAAATTGGTTGATAAAACTTGTTAATCCTTCTCATAACAAAAAGTACCATCTTCTCATTATGATCAGCTTCCCCACTAAATATGAGTACAGTAGCTTGATCAGAAACCAATTAATGTACAGGTTGGTTTATGACCGCTTACTTCCATTGTGGTCCTTTAAGTTTCACTGTGAATTAGTACTTATCTATGCAAACAGGATAAATATGAGACACCAAGGAACTCAGCACCTAGTAAGGTTCAAACCTGACACGCTGAATTAATTCGGAGAAGAAAGAGTAGGTAAATTAAATTTGAAAGACAATAAATTTTGCAGACAACAAGTACTTAGCATACCTCATACAAATGCACTTTTACACACCTTTGCAAACAGGGTAGACCCAGATCAGACGGTTTCTGTAGAAGCCATCTGATTAGGATCTGTCCTGTGTGCTTATGAACTTATGACCAATCTGACTCAACAGTTTCTACCAATATTCAAAAACGAAAGAGTTAAAATACTCCATGCTAAAGGATGTCCCAAGAAGCAAAGACTTTTAGTCTGTCTCGCTGTTGACTACTTACATTGCAGACTAGAGATATAACACTGAGATCAAATGATGTCCCAAGAAGCAAAGACTTGTAGTCTGTCTCACTGTTGACTACGACCGTCATCATCTTTGCCGAGGCAAACATCAGAGGGGCCGACAGGAAAGTACACACAACCATACCAGTCGCTATCTGTAAAATATATTGACCAATACAATGTGAGCTAATGTCTTTCTTTACTACAAGCAGGCTTGTGGATAAGATGTGTACTGATCTATCTCTTAGTTCTCAGCCAAACTCTCTATTTACAAAACACCATGTCCATTCACACAGAAAGTGTCATTGTATTGAACATGTTGTTGTAATGAACATTAAGTTGAATATATTCAAACATTTTTGTTTCTAAAATTCATGTCAGTATAATGAATATTCCATGATATTGAATGTTGTTGTAACAAGAGATCACTGTATACTTCTTATCTACTATTATACAGCGGGCGAATTGATAATATCCTTTGTAAACAGTGTGGAATCAGACTGGAATCGGTTTATAAGACTTATCGTTAGAACCCATTCTGTTTGACACTTTACCAGATAGATATACCTTTCCATGCACTTGCAAACAGAGTAGACCCAGATCTGACAGCTCCTGGAGGAGCTATATATATATATATATATATATATATATATATATATATATATATATATATATATATATATATATATATATATATATTACATGTAACATGCTTTAATTTATGCCTTGGAAGTATTATCCCTTGCTCTATAATTTTGATAAATTAATTTTTATTCATAATCCAGAGGAATTCTACCAGTTTTGAATACAAGTAGAATATTAAGCCTTGTTCACTGCGAGATAGTGAAAGCTTTATAATAAGACCAAATTTCTTCTTCTACACTTATATATAAACAGAGGTATTTTCTTAACTCTTTACCTCATAGATAACCATTTGATGCAAATTTGATACAAGAGTGTTCGAAAGAACATGTGTGTCACCTGCCAGCAGAAGTGTAACCAGTAAAGCATGACAAGCAGATGGTCAGACAATGATGTAGTCAGCCCTAAGCATCATCCTGCTAAAGCAGGTGACAAAAACCAATCATCTACAAGATATGGATGGACATATGAATGTAAATAGGTAGCTTGTTCACTACCAGCTGTCCATTAATTTTGACACAGAACAAGTTTTCAAATATTTGCGGGACACACATGTACTGGCATTTACAAACAGTGTAGACCAAGATCAGAGGGCTCTTAGAGAAGCCCTCTGACCAGCGTCTACACTGTTTGTCATTCAAACTCACCTAGCAAGTTTAAAGCCTTTCATACTGTATGTTTCTATCATGGTTTTACATCACTTTAACTATTTTTCAGTCATATCACAATGTCCAGCTAATTTCAAGTGGAGGAAGACCCCAGAAGTATGGAACAAACTGCATTATTTCATGCCAAGAAGAACATCCAGGTAGAACTACTGACCAACCACAAACCAGCTGACTTCCTCACATAACGTTTAGCCCTTTCATACTGACTGGATTCTATAGTTAACCCTTTCCCTGTTCTATATTTAGTCCAATTTTTAATACCTACTGAATATTCACGAGCAAAATAGTTACAATGAAATTTGAAAGGTGTAACATGTTAGCCATTTTAGAAACTAAAGAAACAGCTCTATCAATTTTCCTAAGCAAACAGAGCAGACCCTGATCAGACGGCTCCTCCAGGAGCCGTCTGATCTGGGTCTACTCTGTTTGCAAATGCGTGAAAACACGTTTATATGAGGGAAAGGGTTAAACACTGACTGGCTATTTCATTCTGAAAATTTATTGTTGAAAGAGTAAATTAGGGATCGCTGTATAAATATTCATTATTATTGTATGAATATTCAATATCTTAAGACATACTTACAATATCTTGAGCAATGGAGAACTGACTTGCATACAGGAAGACGGATGGGGCCGTGGGAAAGGTGCCGTACAGGAAGCCGTACATACTGAGGGAGCGAGAGTTATTTACCTCCCCCATCTCTAGAGCACCAACCACCTGCCATGTGATCAGGGGCAAGAATAGGCTGAAAGGAAAGTAACATAGTTGTAGATAAGAGATGTAATGTATTCTCCTTAACCCTTTCCCTAATATACATTTGCAAACAGAGTAGACCCAGATCAGATGGCTCCTAGAGGAGCCATCTGATCAGGGTCTGCTCTGTTTGCTAATAGAATTTGAAAGATCTTGTTCTTTACTTTCTAAAATGGTTACAAAGTCCCACCTTCCATATTTCATTATAACTGTTTTGTCCATTAATATTCAGTAGGTAATGACATTAGGCCTAAATACAGAACAGGGAAAGGGTTAATAAACACCCCAACTCTAATAAATGCACCTTTTCTTCTGGTGGGACACTAACCAATAATAGAACAACATAATCCTATATGTGTAGTAATAGTAAACACTCTTTTTTCCGAATGTTCAATCATTTGACCTTTATCAAGAAACAATTCTGCATGAATTCAACTAAGTGGTCTCCAGTATGATAGATATATTGTGATTTCAAATGTTTGGAAAGCAAACCAACACGATGTTTGAGTTTAACCATTTATCTGATCGAGATGGGAATAGTTTTTAATAGAAAATGTCATCTTATTCATATTTGGAAGCAGAACTTCCTTTCAGCAGTGTTATCAGAGTGTAATAGTTTGGATCCAGAAGATGATGTGCCTACTTACTCTGCATGTCATCCAGATCTAAACTGTTACCAAAGCTTGTATCACAGATTGTAGGTGGCGGTGGTCTAGTGGTAACGCGCTTGACTATCAGTCCGGAGGTCCGGGGTTCAAATCCCGGTCCCACCCGGAAATTTCAGAGACGCTTTTCAGTGTCTCCCACCCGCATATACTCTCCACCCAGGGGTGAAAATGGGTACCTGTAAGGGTCACTCGCCGGTACTGCGGCTGCATGATTGCGCCATATGTTAGCAGTGCTCAATATTGTAGGCCAATGACTCAATGATCAGGGGAGTAAATGTACAGTCGGCTGAATGGTCATTCGGACTGAAAGTAGACTATAACTAGGTACTTTACTTTATGTGCTCTAGTTGCCTAAAGAGTAACTACAATGGCCATTTAATATCATACAATATTGACTATAGCAGGTTTTCACTTACGTTTTGGCACTAATCAGAAGCAATGGTACAACAAAACTGATCCCCAGCTGACCTTGAACTTTACCCACCAGACTGAGGCCCAGGTAGAACAAGGCTGTGGCACTGTAAGCATTCCCTGCAAGTCAAATAAAACACTACTAAAAACATCACCGTTAACAACAAACTTATATGTATGTCAGTCACAAACACTTCAGATATCACTGTAAGCATTCCCTGCAAGTCAAATAAAACGCTAGTAAATACATCACCGTTAACAACAAACTTATATGTATGTCAGTCACAAACACTTCAGATATCACTGTAAGCATTCCCTGCAAGTCAAATAAAACGCTACTAAATACATCACCGTTAACAACAAACTTATATGTATGTCAGTCACAAACACTTCAGATATCACTGTAAGCATTCCCTGCAAGTCAAATAAAACGCTACTAAATACATCACCGTTAACAACAAACTTATAATTTTTATTATTATGTATGTCAGTCACAAACACTTCAGATATCACTGTTAACATCAACCTTACATAAAAACAGTTTAGATATTACTGTTAAAATCAACCTTGCATGTTTGTCATTCACAAACAGTTCAGATCTCACCGTTAAAAACAATCTTATATGCATGTCGGTCACAAACAGTTCAGATATCACCGTTAACAACAACCTTATATGAATGTCAGTCACAAACAGTTCAGATATCACTGTTAACAACAACCTTATATGAATGTCAGTCACAAACTGCAACAACCTTATATGAATGTCAGTCACAAACTGTTCAGATATCACCGTTAACAACAACCTTATTAGAATGTCAGTCACAAACAGTTCAGATATCACCGTTAACAACAACCTTATTAGAATGTCAGTCACAAACAGTTCAGATATCACAGTTAACAACAATCTTATATGCATGTCGGTCACAAACAGTTCAGATATCACAGTTAACAACAATCTAATATATGCATGTCAGTCACAAACAGTTCAGATATCACAGTTAACAACAATCTTATATGCATGTCGGTCACAAACAGTTCAGATATCACCGTTAACAACAATCTTATATGCATGTCGGTCACAAACAGTTCAGATATCACCGTTAACAACAACCTTATATGCATGTCGGTCACAAACAGTTCAGATCTCACCGTTAACAACAACCTTATATGCATGTCGGTCACAAACAGTTCAGATCTCACCGTTAACAACAATCTTATATGCATGTCGGTCACAAACAGTTCAGATCTCACCGTTAACAACAATCTTATATGCATGTCGGTCACAAACAGTTCAGATCTCACCGTTAACAACAATCTTATATGCATGTCGGTCACAAACAGTTCAGATCTCACCGTTAACAACAATCTTATATGCATGTCGGTCACAAACAGTTCAGATCTCACCGTTAACAACAATCTTATATGCATGTCGGTCACAAACAGTTCAGATCTCACCGTTAACAACAATCTTATATGAATGTCAGTCGCAAACTGTTCAGATCTCACCGTTAACAACAACCTTATATGAATGTCAGTCGCAAACTGTTCAGATATCACCGTTAACAACAACCTTATATGAATGTCAGTCGCAAACATTTCAGATATCACAGTTAACAACAACCTTATTAGAATGTCAGTCGCAAACAGTTCAGATATCACCGTTAACAACAACCTTATTAGAATGTCAGTCGCAAACAGTTCAGATATCACCGTTAACAACAACCTTATATGAATGTCAGTCGCAAACTGTTCAGATATCACCGTTAACAACAACCTTATATGAATGTCAGTCGCAAACTGTTCAGATATCACCGTTAACAACAACCTTATATGAATGTCAGTCGCAAACAGTTCAGATATCACAGTTAACAACAACCTTATTAGAATGTCAGTCGCAAACAGTTCAGATATCACCGTTAACAACAACCTTATTAGAATGTCAGTCGCAAACAGTTCAGATATCACAGTTAACAACAACCTTATTAGAATGTCAGTCGCAAACAGTTCAGATATCACAGTTAACAACAACCTTATTAGAATGTCAGTCGCAAACAGTTCAGATATCACAGTTAACAACAACCTTATTAGAATGTCAGTCACAAACAGTTGAGATATCACAGTTAACAACAACCTTATTAGAATGTCAGTCACAAACAGTTGAGATATCACAGTTAACAACAACCTTATTAGAATGTCAGTCACAAACAGTTGAGATATCACAGTTAACAACAACCTTATTAGAATGTCAGTCACAAACAGTTGAGATATCACAGTTAACAACAACCTTATTAGAATGTCAGTCACAAACTGTTCAGATATCACAGTTAATAACAACCTTACTAGAATGTCAGTCACAAACAGTTCAGATATCACAGTTAACAACAACCTTATTAGAATGTCAGTCACAAACAGTTGAGATATCACAGTTAACAACAACCTTATTAGAATGTCAGTCACAAACAGTTCAGATATCACAGTTAACAACAACCTTATTAGAATGTCAGTCACAAACAGTTGAGATATCACAGTTAACAACAACCTTATTAGAATGTCAGTCACAAACTGTTCAGATATCACAGTTAATAACAACCTTACTAGAATGTCAGTCACAAACAGTTCAGATATCACAGTTAACAACAACCTTATTAGAATGTCAGTCACAAACAGTTGAGATATCACAGTTAACAACAACCTTATTAGAATGTCAGTCACAAACAGTTGAGATATCACAGTTAACAACAACCTTATTAGAATGTCAGTCACAAACAGTTGAGATATCACAGTTAACAACAACCTTATTAGAATGTCAGTCACAAACAGTTGAGATATCACAGTTAACAGCAACCTTATTAGAATGTCAGTCACAAACAGTTGAGAGTTCTACTATGGAAAAAAAGTCAAACAGGGAGAGCAACATACGAAATGACACCGCACCAAACACCATCAAACAAGAAACGGTATAACCACAAGACAAAGCTAACAGGACATATAACCCTATATCAAGACGAAAAACATTAAACATTAAGCATATTAAACAACAAAGTTGGCCATAGGCTGAAAGCAGGAGTACCGCCTTGGCACGGTCAGTAACCAAAATCAGTTCTAGATACTAAGTCTACATATAGGTATATTTCAGCATTTCTTAATCCTTTACTCGGAGATCTATAACTATAAGACATGTTGGTCCTTAACCCTTTCCCTCATACAAACGCCTTTTCACACCTTTGCAAACAAAGCTAAAGGCTCTTGTAGGAGTTGCTGATCAGAGTCATGTATGCTTATGAAATTATATAGATCTGATTCTACAGTATTTTGTCTGAGCCAAAACGTCCCTGAAAAATATAAATTACAAAAACTAAGTTCATGTATATTCATAAAGTGACCAATTTATCCGTAATGGATTAATAAAGAATGAAGTTATGCAGAAAGTATAACTTTCCAGTTATGCATAAAGTATAACTTTCCAGTTATGCAAAAAGTATAACTTTCCAGTTATGCAGAACGTGTCACTTTCTAGTTAATACTGTTATGCAGAAAGTATGTTTTCTGTATAATTTTCATCCTGCATTATGCTACCACCTATATGAAGCACAATAATATTTGGTCCGAGTGATCATTGTGGTGAGATTTACTGTGTAGGCATTGCAATTTCTCCAGAGGTCAATCAGTGACCCAGATAAGATGTGTAAATTAATATATTTTCAAGAATAGCTCCTTCATTTGTGACCATTCTTTAGAATTGTCTGAAAGATTATTCCAAAGAGTGGTCAGAACATAGAGTTTGGTGGTGAAATGGTACTTGAATGGTATTTGAATAGCACCTTTATCTATTGCTCTGGGTCCATGCTTATAAAGCTTTTTAGATGAGTCTGAGCTCGTTCTCAAGCTTTTGATTGGTCAGATTTGAGCCTAAGGCTCTAATCTGACCAATCAAAAACTTGAGAACAAACTCAGACTCAACTAAAAAGTTTTATAAGCATGGATACTGGTCAATAATAAACTCCACTTACCAAGCACATCTAAAACATCATTGATGACAGCGGGCATCTTCTGCTTGAACAGGAAGTTTCCTATGATGCCGATAAGCACCATGAAAACTATCGGATTGGTGAGCACGTCCTTGATCACATGTAAGATGACAACCAGCTTGCTCTGTCTGTGACCGGTGTCCTGGTTTCGCTTGTGTACCTCCAACAAGGTAAAGCCAATAGGGTTGAGGATGACCAGTGAGATGGGGGCCACCAGGTAGATGTACTGCAGGTAGTCCGGGTTGGTCTCCTCATACAGAGCCTTCACTGTAACAAACCAGATCCACATTAACCCTGTACCTAAGGAATATTCATGTACTAATGACATCATGGATTTTTTGTAATTGGTTATGAACATAGGTGGTTCTTTTGGCCATGGCAGTCACTGCAGAATCAGAACTACATTAGTCAACAAGCAAAGAGAGCAGACCCTGACCACACAGCTAACAGACAGCAGGCCTTGACCACACAGCTAACAGACAGCAGGCCTTGACCACACAGCTAACAGACAGCAGGCCTTGACCACACAGCTAACAGACGAGATATCAGAACTACATTAGTCAACAAGCAAAGAGAGCAGACCTTGACCACACAGCTAACAGACGAGATATCAGAACTACATTAGTCAACAAGCAAAGAGAGCAGACCTTGACCACACAGCTAAGAGATGAGATATCAGAACTACATTAGTCAACAAGCAAAGAGAGCAGGCCTTGACCACACAGCTAACAGACGAGATATCAGAACTACATTAGTCAACAAGCAAAGAGAGCAGACCTTGACCACACAGCTAAGAGACGAGATATCAGAACTACATTAGTCAACAAGCAAAGAGAGCAGGCCTTGACCACACAGCTAACAGACGAGATATCAGAACTACATTAGTCAACAAGCAAAGAGAGCAGACCTTGACCACACAGCTAAGAGAGGAGATATCAGAACTACATTAGTCAACAAGCAAAGAGAGCAGACCCTGATCACACAAGTTATCTGATCTAGGTCTACTCTGTTTTCAAAGGTACCAAAAGGCATCTCTATGTAGTAAACAATGATGGGATATTCCACATTGAATATATGCAGCATTTAAATGATGGTCTTATAGTTGAAGCTAATGAGTGCTTGAGAAGAGGACAATTCTAATAGTAGGGTTCTGGTGGTTCCCTCATAATAATTTTGCCTTTACTCCATGAATATTCATGTAAAAAATACTAACATCGTGAATATTAATTGGTTTAATTTGGTATAATAGCAAATGGACACAGCAAGTTTTGGCCATGGCAGAACCTGTAGAATCATATATATATGAAGGAAAGGGGTTAAGAGAGCAGCTTGTAAGTACTTGAGAAGAGGACAATTTTCATAGTAGAGTTCTCAGGGTCAAAGCCAGGATAAAAGTACCCTCATAATTTTGATGCAATACATTCCTTTTACCTACCTGTAAATAGTGGAGACCCAGATGAGACAGCTCCTGCAGGAGCTGTCTCATCAGGGTCTGGACTATTTACAAGTTGATTGTGCAACCAGTGCACTCCACAGCAGTGATTGCACAGCGAAATACTTGTACACAGTGAAGATATATGTAATTATAAAACAGGACATGGGTAAAGAAGGAGAAATGCATTTTAAAATTCAGCAAGAGAAGGGTTAACAATCATACAAGAAATCTTATAATGAATATTCATTGCCTGCATTGTTATAATGGTGCACTATAAACGAGGGAACTTTTGACTGATCTAGAAACTTTAGAATCAGTTCTATAATATTCACAAGCAAACTGAGAAGACCCTGGTCAGTTGTTTCCTATATACGTCTGATCTGGTTCTACTCTGAATGCATCAAAAGGTATCTATATAAGATAAAGGGTTAAGATTGCCAATGTGGTCTTCCTCAATTCCTCAAAAAAAAAAATTTCTTTTCATATGAAATATTCTAAGAGTGTCCAACAGTTAAGATCCAGAAGAGACACTGCTTTACTCTGCATTTACATTTGGATCCAAACTGTTAGCAATTAAAGTAGGTGTGAAAATTGAGAAAGCTTGTATAATTCATGTAAAGGGCCTGACTAAAACATTTCAATAAACATGCACAGGACTGGTATCATATTTATTATTATTTACCAGATGATAAAACAGGAGTTGTTCAGTCCTTCAACTATTACATATCCTTTCAAATAGAATTGTACAAAAAGGTTTAATGCGTGCCTTAACACTTAGAAAGATGAATATTCAAAGTGGAATGGCCTGTGACTATTTAGCCCGTTCCTCATGACTATCCATGTAAGAAATAATTACTTGAGCAATTTCTATTAGCTGTTTTTTTTAATACGGCTTATGAACACATATGAATATTTGGCTGTGGCAGAAACTGAAGAATCAGATCTGCATTATTCCATAAGCAAACAGACCAGATCCTGATCAGACAGCTCCTACACTACCGCCATCTGATCTGGTCTATACTCTCTTTGCAAACTTGCCAAAGACATTAACAGTTGTATCTCTTAGGTGAAGAGTTAAGGATAAATGAGCCCATTTAAGTATGCAGGGATTAATTTTGCTGAAGGATTTTGAAAGACAGCACCTCTAACAGCCCTTCCATCTGGGTCTGCACTGTTTGTTAGTACACTCATTTGTCGCATTCAAAAGGGCATGGGGCTATGTTAAAGCCCTTAAAAAAGATTGTGTCTTATCACATTATAAACAGACATAGCTACACCAGCTGTCTGATCTGGGTCTACTCTTTTAGCTAATGTGTAAATATGCATCTTGATCAAGTAAAGGGAAAGCTCTAAGTAAAGTAAAGTGAAGTAAAGCTCTAATCTCAAGGACAGTTATATAAACATAAACAAGGGGCATACTACAGTGTATATTGCTATATGCATCAGAGGTTCAGTGTCAGGTCAAGGAGCAGACATTACACCCTTGATGACTATGATTGTGGTCAAGAGGCCTTCATCTTGTTATACCTATATGAGACCTATATATCAAACTCTTTGAACAACCTAGTATGTAATTGCAAGTTGAAAGGAATTTGGAAATGTAAAAAAAATCAATTTTGCGAATGCTTTTAAAGACAATTACTTGTCATGAAAGAGGTAAACACTTCTTCACCATTCGCTTGCTATTCATGTCAATATACCTACCTGTAAATAGTGAAGACCCAGATGAGACAGCTCCTGTAGGAGCTGTCTCATCAGGGTCTGCACTATTTACAAGTTGATTGTGCAACCAGTGCACCCCACAGCAGTGATTGCACGGCGAAATATTTGTACACCGTGAAGATATATGTAATTATACAACAGGGCATGGGTAAAGAAGGAGAACTGTATTTTAAAATTCAGCAATTCAGAAGGGTTAATGCTGCAAAGTTGCTGTTCAACAAAAATGTCACTTTCATTCCATGTAGAAAACTTCTCCAATTTCTTTAAAAACATAACAGTCAAATTGCCAAACCGTTTTGGTTCTGATAAGAAGCCACTAGGCATTCTATCTGGATCCAAGCTGATTGAAAAAGTTATTTCTTATCAACTTAGTATTTAATTCATGAATATTCATATGGGTGCATGTACATTAATTTGCTGATTTTCTTTTGACATTATAAACAATGGAAATGTTGACCATGGCAGAAACTGCAGAATTAGATAAGCAAACAGAGCAGACTCTCCTCAGATCTGATTTGGGTAATTACATGTACTCTGTTTGCAAAGGCATATCTCTATCAGGTAAAGCCATATATAGGTTAAGCCATATTATATGTACCCTTGTCACGTTGTGGTAAATGTGATCATAACACTAACACAAGAAAATTACCATAAACCTTTAAATGTGGGAGATGTGTGTACTGGCATTTGCAAACAGTGTACACCCAGATCACAGGGGTCCTACAGTAGTGGTTTGATCAGTCTGTACTATCTGTCAGTCAAATCCTTTTCGCAAATTTAAACCTTCATACTGAATGTACTCTATTGTAAAACAAACATGGGTCATTCTGGATTGAAAATTCAGCATTGAACAGGTTAAACACTTGCTGTAAAAGAGACTGGTACTGTAGCTACCCAAATATTAGGAGTCACTCTCCTCCACCTCTCTCTATTGGTTTGTTACGCTGAAATCTGTACCATGTAGGTACCCTTTAAACAAAACAGACAAGTACATACTGTTGATCTTGGTTTGTACCGAAGTTTGCCAGGGGGAATATTTAGGGTAATTAATACAGCTTTTCCTACAATATTATAGATGTTATCTTCCATCAGATGCAAGATGCATTTAAACCTTTCCTCCATAAATACGCCTTTCTATGCCTCTGTTAAAGTCACTTTTTGAAACCATTCCTTAGAAGCAAATGCTCTATTTATCACAATGGTTTCAGAACTACACAATTCTAAAAATGTCCTTTTCTCTAGTTAATGCTCCTTTTTGGTAGATTTATTCAAAGAGGCTGGATCTAAAAGTAGTCTATGGAGGAAAAGGTTAAGTTAAACTCTTTACCCCATGTAAGAAACTAGAATTGTTTTGAAACAAAAACTGGTGTCTCCCCCCCCCCCCCCCCCCCCCAGCGCGTGGACAACATTTTCCAAAGTCCTATAACTCTGCAGAAAATCATTGAACCGGAAAAGGAATAAACTATGCACAACTAGGCATATTGCTGATCAATCCTATTAAGTTTCATGAAAATCCGATAAAAATTTTAAGATTTTTGGGAAACCCTGCAGACAAAATGTTCCATTTAAAAATTTCAAAGTCCCATAACACTGCAGAAAATCATCAAACCACAACAGGAATAAGATATTCAAAACTAGGCATGATGCTAATCAATCGTATGAAATTTAATGAATATCAAGATAAAGGTTTTGGAGAAAATTTCAATGTAAAAATTTCAAAGTCCCATAACGCTGCAGAAAATGGGAGGCAATCATAATATGATAGATTGGATCCAGATAAGACGCCAAATTACTCGGAGTTTTATAAGGATCCAAATGCATGTCCTTGAAGAATAGATCTGCAAACTGAAGCAGACAACAATTATTACTTATACAGATGCAACATTACTTAGCGAACATTGATTTCTTGTATATATACCTGTGTTTTACTGTTTTGTATTTTGTATGAAACGCTTTCTTTTGAGTGCCTCAGGGTAGATTAGTCTTTATGACTAATTGATCTACCCTCATTAAATAAAGTATTTCATTCATTCATTCATTCATTTCATTCAATATTCAATAACTCCAATATTATTCAAGCCAGAGTTATGATACTTGTGCATAACACTTGAGTCCATCATGCTCTTTCCATACATGAAATGTCATTCCAATAGCATCAGTAGAGCAGGAGTATTTGACTTGACAAAAATGCAACAAAGGGTAACAACTCCAAAAGTATTGAAGCCAGAGTTATGGCCCTTACACATAACACTTCCTCTCATCATGCTCTGTTAATGTATGAAGTTTCAATCAAATAACATGTATTTAATTAGCCATGTAGGTGTTAACATCCAGACAAGAAAGTGTGAATAATTGACCTTGAATTGTGACCATGACCTTGAATTGTGACCTTGACCTTTGAAGAATGTGTCTGAGTCCTGCTGTCTGCACATCGCCTTGTTATGGAGAACATTTGTGCCACAGCATTTTGAAATCCTTCCTAGGGTTTAAGAGATATGGAGTGGACACGAAGGGTGTGGCTAAAAACAATTGACCTTCAATTGTGACCATGACCTTTGACCCACATACCTGAATTACGGTATGCCATTATAAAAACAATGCTTACAAATATTCATAAAGTCATTATTTCTTAACCCTTTACTCCATTAATACGCCTTTCTAAGCCATTGCAAACAGAGCAGACCCAGATCAGACGGTTCCTATAGTATGATATATACAAACTTTGCTCTGTTTGCAAAGGCATAGAAAGGCATATTTATGGAGAAAAGGGTTAAGCAAAAAGAGCAGACCCTTATCAGACAGCAGCTACTACTGGGTCTACTTACTTCTATAACATAGAAAGAGTTAACCCTTTCCCTCATTTAAACACCTTTTCATGCATTTTCAAACAGAGTAGGCCCAGATCAGACGGCTCTTATAGGAGCCTTCTGATCAGGGTCTGCTCTGTTTGTTAATGGAAATTGGTAGATCTGTTTCTTTGGTTTCTAAAATGGCTAAAAATTATGTTTCACCTTCAATATGTCATTACATGTATATTATATAACTGCTTTGTTCATGTATATTCAGTAAGTATTGAAATTGGAATAAAATATAGAACAGGGAAAGGATTAAACTCTTGAACACTGGATGAATAGTCACGCATGTTGCTGCACATAAGGAATAATTAATTAATTCAATTCATATATCAAACTCAATAAAATAAGGTAAGCTATTCCAATTTGACATTAATAATCTGATATGTTACATATGAGCAAACAAAGTAGACCCTGATCACTGATCAGAGCTCTCCTACAGGAGTAGAAAGTAGTGTAGAACCTGATCAAACTTTCAGGAGCAGTTTGATCTGGGTCTACACAGTTTGTTATGTTGAATAATCAGGGTAATCAAGGTATATATATGCACTTTATATATATATATACTCTCGTACAGCTGCTCCTATAGGTTCGGCTGATCTACGTCTAATCTATTTGCAACAACATGAAAAAGTTTGCCTGAGGAAAATGGTTAACTCTTGGTACGTTTGTGATGAATAACAGGAACCTAATACATGTATATTGAACAAGAAATCTTGGTTATAAACATGCGTATGTGTGTCCCCTCCCATCAAATTGCAGTATGATATACTCATTATAGGAAGCCTCCTTATCAAATATCAGGTAATCATGCCTGGAAATCATTTGGTCAACCAACAGATCAACACTGACCAACAGTTTTACAGATCAAATCTTATCCAACAAACTAGTCTAGACTTCCTAACTGCATTTAAAGTTATTGACATGTTTTATAACCTCTGGAATCAATACAAAATTTCTTGCCCAAGGGCCAAATCAATGCACATTTCAGCCACAAAGACTGAAATAAATCCACTATCTATTAATCCTTTCCTTCATATAAACACCTTTTCACACATTAGCAAACAGAGTAGACCCAGATCAGACAGCTCCTATGGGAGCCGTTTGATCAGGGTCTGCTCTGTTTGCTAATGGAATTTGATAGACCTGTTTCTTTACAGGGTTCCCACAAAACAGAAAAAATAAAATTCCCTGACTTTTCACTGACTTTTCCCTGTCCAAATTTCATTTTTCCCTGACCCCATGTTAACAGATAAAGTTTAATTGGTCATCTATGAGCATGATCAATAAATGTTGGCCTCTGTCCTCCCCATCAGCCTATCCTTACCACCTCTCTTTATGACAACTATATATACAGCAGTAGTGAATTGATCATTTTAAAAAAAATGTTTTTGCCTTTTTTATTTTTAATTGCTCAATATTGAATGTTACATGCAGGATGCCAAACATGTCCTAATATGCACCCAAAGTATAAAGTATCTTTTCTACCTCTCTTAACTCTTTCCTCCATGATTTTTTATTAGAGACTCCATCTACTATGAATATATAATTAAGTAAAATTTTATTTTTTTAAAGCAAAGTTAAGAAATATTTTGACAGTAGACTACAGTAAAAACTCAGATTTATGATGTTTTTTTAAGCAAACAGAGTAGACCCTGATCAGGCAGCCCCAACAAGAGCTGCTTGATATGGGTCTAGTCTGTTTGCAAAGGTGATAAAATGTGTATCTATGGTAGAAATGGTTAATTTTTCAGTTTTTCTGTGTAAGCTGAATTTTTAAAATAGTATGTCATACAGTGTGTAAGACACTGATACAGCATGCTATAAAAATGGGGTCAAAATTGGCCCTGCCCCAGGGCTGGCTAGTTTTCTATAGAAACACATGGTGAAAACTTTGGAAATATTCTCCTCTGATTTTCTGGTGAGTGATATTAGGGCCTTTCAGGTCCTCTTGTTTTGCAATTTAATCAAATTTTGCATCACTTGGGATGTTTTTCTCAAATTGGGGAAAACGTCCTTTTAATGGGTCTATGTAGATGCCAGAAAAGGGTCTACATTTTCACTTTTTTCATAATAGCAGACCAAATATTGCTGCCCTTACAAGTGAAGACAGTACAGTAGAATGTCGAATATCTAGCACCGCTGCCCAGCCTGTCCTTACAAGTGAAGACACTGCAGTAGAATGTCCAATATCTAGCATTGCTGCCCTATTCTAGCACTGCTGTCAAAAATGGATGCTGGAGTCTTGCAGAGGTGCCAGAATTCTCCAATGATTTTGTTTTAACAGACTTCATGACAGAACTAGAGGTTTTTGTCACAAAAACGGATGTCTCCCCTCTAATAAAAACAATAATAGCTAATAACTCCAAAAATACTGATAACAGATTTATGGCTCTTGTGCATGACACTTACTTTCATCATGCTCTTTCCAAAAATAAAATGCCATTCCAATAGCATCAGTCGAACAGGAGTTATTAATCGGCCAAAAAATGTAACAAAGGGCAATAACTCCAAAAGTATTGAAGCCAGAATTATGGCCCTTGTTCATGACACTTTCTCTCATCATGCTCTTTCCATGTATGAAGTTTCAATACGATGGCAAGAACCATGTAGGAGTTATCGTCCGGACAAGAAAGAATTAAACAAATGTACAAGGGGCAATAACTCTAAATTTATTGAAGCTCGAGTTAAGGATCTTATGCATGACACTTTCTCTTATCATGATCGTTCCATGTATGAAGTTTCACTCCAATGGCATGTGTCACATAGGAGTAATCATCCGGACAAAAAATTGTGATTTTTTTACAAAGGGCAATAACTCCAATATTAGTGCAGCAAAAGTTATGGACTTTGTGCATGACACTTCCTCTCGTTATGATCTTTCCATATATGAAGTTTCAATCCAATGGCATGAGCCATACAGAAGTTATCGTCCGGACAAAAAAGTGTGATTTTTTTTAAAAAGGGCAATAACTTCTATATTAGTGAAGCCAGAGTTATGTACCTTCTGCATGACACTTCTTCTCATTATGCTCTTTCCATATATGAAGTTTCAATCAACTGGCATCAGGCATATTAAAAGTTATTGTCCGGACAAAAAATTATGATATTTTTTACAAAGGGCAATAACTCCAATATTAGTGAAGCCAGAGTTATGGACCTTGTGCATGACACTTCCTCTCATCATGATCTTTCCATATATGAAGTTTCAATCCAATGGCATGAGCCATATAGGAGTTATCGTCCGGACAAAAAAGTGTGATTTTTTTTTACAAAGGGCAATAACTCCAATATAAGTGAAGCCAGAGTTATGGACCTTGTGCATGACACTTCCTCTCATTATACTCTTTCCATATATGAAGTTTCAATCAACTGGCATGAGCCATATAGGAGTTATCGTCCGGACAAAAAAGTGTGATTTTTTTACAAAGGGCAATAACTCCAATATTAGTGAAGCCAGAGTTATGGACCTTGTGCATGACACTTCCTCTCATTATACTCTTTCCATATATGAAGTTTCAATCAACTGGCATCAGGCATATTGAAGTTATCGTCCGGACAAAAAGTGTGACGGACAGACAGACAGACGGACAGACGGACATCCTAACAAATGGGTAGTTGTGTGACTTTTTCCTTTGATCTTTTCTTGTGGGACTAGTCCCACAAGAAAAACTATTTTTGGCTCTAACTTTGGAATAGAATGATCTGGAAGCTAACCCTAACCCTAACCCTATGTCCCACAACTGGCCAGGTTAATGTCACAAGAAATGGCCAGGTTAATGTCACAAGAGATGGCCAGGTTAATGATTTTACTTGTGCGACTAGTTAGAAAAAGTCACACAACTACCCATTGGTGAGTGCGGACGGACGGACAGACGGACAGACGGACAGACGGACAGACAGACAGACAGACAGACAGACAGACAACTCTCACGAAAACAATATGTCTCCCCCATATAAATATGGGGGGAGACATAAATACTATAAAATTTGGATGTGAAATATACAAAGCTAATCAAAGATGTATAAAGATGTTCTCTTTGATTTTATGGCTGAATGCATGTAACAAAAATGTGACGTGTATTTTGACATGATAATCTTTGAAAAAGGCCTTTAATCGTCAAAATATTAGATCAGAGCAATTCAAGTATTTATGTATAAAGATGTTTGGTTTAGTCAAAATTGAAGAAACTGCCTTAGCCTTTTATTTTCATTCTTTCTCCTTTTTGACATATTTCCTCAGCCTTTGGTTCCAAAATTCCCTGACTTTTCCCTGACTTTTGCCAAATTTCAAATTTCCCTGACTAATTAAAAAATTCCCTGACTTTTCCCTGACCTTGAAAAAAAATCTTTTTTCCCTGACTTTTCCCTGTCCGTGGGAACCCTGCTTTAGTTTCTAAAATGGTCACAATGCTCCACCTTCTATATTCATTACACATATTTTGTCCATGAATAATCAGGTATACATTGAACTTGGGACTAAATATAGAACAGGGAAAGGGTTAAACCTTATCCCTTTATCCGTGACCTAATTGGCATTTGCAAACTGCATGGATCCAAGTGAGATGCCAAATAACTTGGCATCTCATCAGGTTACAAGCTATTTGACACTCGGTCAATGATTTCTCAAAAACTATCAATCAAATGAAAAACAGTCAAAATTGCACCAGATCCAGGTTAGACAGCTCCTGTAGGGTCTACTCTGTCTGCTTATGAAATGATATCAAATTATTGTACAGTTTCTGCCATAGCCAAAGATGCCTGTGTTCATAATTGTTATGCTATAATATAAAAATTAATCTAATCAATATTCATAAGTCATTATTTCTTCGACTCTTTGACACCCTTTGCAATCAGCTTGGACCCAGATGAGACAAATCAGTCTCATCACAATCCAAGCTGTCTGGCACTCAATCAGCCCTTGTTCAAAACTTGAACCAAATATAAGAATTAAAAACTTGTTCATAAAGCTCCTATTTAATTAAGGAGAAACTTAAGAAAATTCCTTAGTTTCTTGAATATCCCGAGAGTGTTCAGAGGAACACATGTGTCACCTGCTCGCAACTGACACAAAAACTGTTAATATGCCGGAGTGAAATCAGAACAATGGGGAATAACTCAAAAGGTATTGCATGCAGATTGATGGACCTTAGTTACATCAATGATCCTCAATGAGAGGAAGACACATGTGGAATTTGAAAGCTCTATAATGAATAGTTTAGAAATGACAGCCAAAAAAAGAAAGTATGACAGACAGACAGATGGACAGACAGACAGACACAGAGAGACGGACAACGGAAAAGTGATCCCTAAGTGACACACTACCTCTAGGCAGGTGACACAATAAAATCAATACAAGTAAAAAAATTCAGAAAAATAAAGCTGTATATCAAATATATATTTAACCAAATATTTTAGAAGTCATTGAATGAAATTTTATTCTATAGATTTGCTATAGATGTAGACAGAAATTATTTCCTTAAGTTGTCCTATGGTTTAAATAATCCTAAGGAGCTTTATGAATATGGGCCCTGATTCTATTTTTTGTCATAAGCAAAAACTTCCCTTAAAGGTCAAGTAAACAGATTGGGTTTTCGTCAAATTCTGATAGTATACAATTAGTTAAACACCAAGCTGTAGAAAATTCTTACCGTTTTTATCTTGTTTTGATTTAAATCGAGTTTTTATTGTACCGCTAACCGTGCATTTTGAAAATCAATACATGATTATCTCCCTTTGCGTGACGTCACTTGTGTACATGCCAGACAGGGATCCCATTGACAGGGAGGAATGTACACAGAAACTTAACCTTTTCCTGAAAATGAACGCCTCTGCAAACAAAGTAGATCCAGATCAGAGCCTACATGAACCGTCTAATTAGGGTTTGTTCTGTTTGCTTACACAATTAGATAAAATCGAACTCAACAGTTTCTATAAATACCCAAATTATTTTCACACTTTTCCAGACATTACGTCCATGGATTAACCATAGAAAGTGACACTTTATCGAGATGGGGAAACTATTTATGGGGGTGTGATGTTTATTTTAGGTGTGAAATACAATATATTAAACACATGTCTTTTAATTTTGTTAATTCTAACCCTTTTCTTGCTGAATTTTAAAATACATTTCTCCTTCTTTACCCATGCCCTGTTGTAAAATTACATATATCTTCACTGTGTACACGTATTTCGCTGTGCAATCACTGCTATGGAATGCACTTGTTGCACAATCATCTTGTAAATAGTTCAGACCCTGATGAGACAGCTCCTGCAGGAGCTGTCTCATCTGGGTTTTCACCATTTACAGGTAGGTATATTGACGTGAATAGCAAGCGAAGAGTTAAAATTTACTTTACCTTTCAGTGAATTTACACTATTCATAAACTATAATTTTAAAATAGGATGAGGTTAGGACCAAGACCATTAGCATATAGTGTAGATTCAGATCAGAGGGACCATTTGAGTCCCGCCCATGAGTTGGGTCCAAACAACTTTTAGACAAAACCAGACATCTTTAGATGAATTTCGTATTTAGGCAAAGTTGGTTCAGATGAAATGGGACGTTCTCATTACTATGTATAAATGTACGTACTTACGAGAAAAAAAAAGAAATTCCACCAAAATACAGAAAAATAGGAAATAATTTATTTATTTATTTTACTCTAATATTTGCAATACCAAAATGATGCATTACTTTCAGAAAATCGAGTAAAGGTTGAAAAACCAAAATATGTATTTTGTTGAGAAAATGAGAAAAAGGTGGATCTTGGTAACAAATGGTTGTCAGTGAATGACTAATTTTTTTATTGATATGTTCATGTTTCTAAAGCTTGTGAATTATGTTAAAATGACTGGGCCCACTACAAATAAAAATGTCTATAGAAAAAATATGGTCAACACATTAAAACTGTTACTACATTTTTTTTTATCATAATGTTACAGTATACTCGTATGTGCAATTTAATTATGTTTTGTAGGGAAACAATAGTAAACATAGCCATTAGAATTTCTCTATGAATGAATGTGTTAAATGGCCTTAGGCCATATTGTAGTATATTGTACTAAGCCATATTACACACGAATGCCCCATGCAGGGTCAATTGTCTCCAGATGTCAGTTATCATAGTGACCCACTAGGGGACAATGATTAGTACATGACCATAAAACCCGCATCCTGTATATTACGTATTGTTGCATTCCTTTATGTAGCTGTGGTAACGTATCAAAAGAATCAATCATTGCGGTCATGGTGCCTCAAAGTTAGTTCGGCATTATGTAGGTAATAATCAGTAACACTATAAAACGCATCCAATAAACAATTCCGTAAATTACAGTAATCCAGAATGACTTTTTTCCTTTGGATTAATGGTCAAAATTGTCCAAGTTCCAAAATTGCAAAAAGGATCATATTTATGATAAACTATTTCCCTGATGAAAATATATGTGTGAGTAAATTACTTCACGAATATAAACCCTTCATTCCACGTGCCTGTTTATGCCAATGCAAACACAGTAGACCCAGATCAAACGTATTGAAACAAATTTATAAACATAGTAGATCCAGATCAGAGAGCTTCTGTTGTAGCTCCCTGATAAGGTTCTTGTCGATTTGCTTATGAAATAATATACCGGTAGGTCTGGTTGTACAATTACTGCCATAGCCTGTGCTCATTATATCATTAACTCTCCATGAAATAATTATTTCTTACACAAATATTCATAAAGAAGATCTAAAGGTTTTTTCTTCACAATGTTAACTTTTCAAATGGATCATTGGCTCTGACAGATCAATTAGGATTAGATCAACAAAATTTCATAAGCAAACAGAGCAGAACCTGATCAGACAGCTCTTACAGGAACTGTCCGATCTGGATCTACTCTATTTGCAAACACGCGTGAAGCCGTTTATTTAAGAAGAGAATGATTGGGAAATTGATTAAAAGCAAATTAGGTGTCTCCTGCCAACAGTGCTAAATCGTGTTTATTAATCATTGTTTCTCTTAAGAATATTTATTAAAGATTTCATGACCTCATGAATATTCATTACAGGGATTACAGAGACGCTAGACAACCCTGATCGAATCTAAAGAAATAAGTCTACGGATTAAGCAATTAGAGCAGATCCTGATCAGGCAGTTCCTGCGTGATTTGGGTTAACGCTGTTAACAAAACGTTTGTATAGAAAAAATTTCCACGAAGAAAAAGCCCATTAACCTACAGTGCTAGACCTAAGTCAGATTTATAACAGAATGTAGCATATCCTTTTTTTATAATTGTAGACCCAAGTCATCGACTGCACTATTTTCTCTAGTATAAATTTCACTGAAAACAGCCATCGAGACAAAATGTAAGCTGACCCAATATAAATCACATCACGTTTTCTTGAACTTCTCGTCTTTTGGTAATTTAAATAATCCTATTTAGTCTCTGTCGGATTAGGAGCTACACCCATAGGCAGGGATATACACATATGCAGCACAAATTACCATTTTTAGCACTCAAAACGAAGCAGAAGTACATTACGTGCGATTCTTTTCTATACGATATATAGTTCGACATTTATGGCGAATGTTCATCAGTGACGTCATCACAAGGGAGATAAGCGAGCGACCAAAATCAGCCAGTGCTTACTTATCGGTGATATATGACAGCTGCTATGTGCGATATGACTGTATTTTTTGTGTTTTCGAAACTACGTCGTACAAGGTACCCATTTGTCAAATATTTACGAAAAAGTGTCCTGCCTGTTTACTTGACCTTTAAACATTTTACACTTTGAAAATTCAGCTAATAAATATTCTTGATGTTATTATTTTATACTCGAATATGGAACAGAAAAGGGTTAACCCTAATCCCTGAGGACCGTCTAAGTGCGATCTGACTCGCATTTGGACCCAGATGAGAGCCACTGTGTAACTCGGTGTCTCATCAGGATCCAAGCAGTTTGACACTTGGTCATTAG
This sequence comes from Azorinus chamasolen, assembly GCA_963576725.1. Classification (NCBI taxonomy): domain Eukaryota; kingdom Metazoa; phylum Mollusca; class Bivalvia; order Cardiida; family Solecurtidae; genus Azorinus; species Azorinus chamasolen. The sequence goes on along the minus strand of OY755247.1, from coordinate 59,548,827 downwards.
TTTCTCAAAAGGTTGACTGAATCAGAGTAATCAAAATTACACCAGATCCAAATTGGAGCAGACATCATTTTATACAGCTGGGTAATGTATAAGGGTTAAAGTAAGTTGGATGATATGTGGTGTTTTTCAGTGTTATATCTGGATACAAACTGTTTATACAGGTGGGTAAGGGTTAAAACCACTTGGATGATATATGGGGTTATACAGTGATACACGAGGTTTACAAAGGTTATCATACTAATCTGTAAGTGACATCTTAACTTTTATCCTGTTACAGTATAAGCCATTGTGAGATTATATCTGTAAAACAGATTGCATCCAGATGTAATGGTGATTATTTCGGCATCACCTCATCAGGATCCAAACTGTTTGACACTTGGATTGTATGTTTGTAAACAAAATATTATAGCTTATAGCTTTTTTCTTTTTTCAAATACAAACAAGTCAAGTGTTATTAAGTGGCTGATATTTACTCGGCATGCTAAAGGTTAACCCTTTCCCTGTTCTGTGTTTATTAAAAATCTCCATACCTACTGAATATTCATAGACAACCTAGTTATGTCATAAAATATGGAAGTTAGAACATTATAGCCAATTTAGAAACTAAAGAAACAGATCTACCAAATTTCATTAACAAACAGAGCAGACCCTGATCAGATGGCTCCTATAGGAGCCATCTGATCTGGGTAAGGTCTACTCTGTTGGCAAATGCATGAAAACGCGTTTATATGAGGGAAAGGGTTAAACAGTGAACACATAGATCTATAGCTCTACAGCCAGACAAATTTGACAGTAGGCAAACAAACAGGTGGACAGGTTCACTGCAATATGCTACAGTCAACCCTATACTCAGCATTTATACCGTTAACCCTTTCCTCCATTAATACGCCTTTCTACGCCTCTGTAAAGGTCACTTAATAAACTTAATAAAACCATTGTGATAAACAGAGAATTTGCTCCTAAGGAGCAAATTCTCTATTTATCACAATTGTTTCAGAACTACACCATTCTAAAAAAATCCATTTCTCTAGTTAATGTTCCTTTCAGGTAGATTTATTCAAAGAGGTTGGATCTTAAAGTAGCCTATGAGGGAATGGGTTAAATGCCTTTGCGAACAGAGTACACATTTGCAAACAGAGTACACTCAGATCAGATGGCTCCTGCAGGAGCTGTCTGTTCCGGGTCTACTCTGTTTTTATATGAAATTATAATGATCTAAAACTACAGTTTCTGCAATAACTATTCCTGTGCTCACATGCCATTAAGAAACATTCTTCTGATTAATATTCATGATATTACATGTATTATTTTTTTTCATGAAAATTCATGGAGCAAAGGGTTATGTACATAAGTTTGTGTACTACTCACATATAGGATAGCCCAAGGCAAAGTCATTGCTCTGTGTCGCAAATATCGCAAACAAGCCTGCATATCCCAAATGGGTGGGACGTCTTATCAACAGTGTCAGTATCATCACTCCAAAGAACACTGCAGTCTTCGAGATTCCTATTCCTAGCAGGAAGTACCAGTTCACGCTGTCGAAGTTTAACTCGACCATGTTCTTGAAGAGAAGAGCTGGTAAACAGAACTTCCCAACAAAAGTCCCAATACCTTTCCCTTGAGATGATGTTATCAGCTTTGCTCTCCCTGCTATGTATCCTGCTAGAATTATAGCAAAGCACTGAAATATAGCCGGGTACAGATTGTCTACAGCCACATCACTTGGGGTCCCACTGGTTCCATTCTTGCTTGAGTTCAAAGCTGTCATCTCCATAGACGATGGTTCCATGTCTGACAACATGATGTAGGCTGTACTGAAGAGTCTATTATGAAAAGTGATGGATACCAAATTCAAGTAACTTGCTTGCTGTGGTTACAAGCAAATGCATTCATGATGTCTTCTTACTTTAGTAGCTGAAAAGAATGAAAACAATAATAAAGTTTGAGATCATTTCACAAAACAGAACACTATGTAAACCATGGTCTGCAAAATTTGCCATTTGCTTCATTTGTTTTAGCTTTTATATGCTATACATTCTATAACCTTTTTCCTCATCCAGACAACTTTTGATATTTTTGCAAACAGAGTAGATCCAGACCTGATGGTTCCTGTACGGGGCTGTTTGATATGAGAGAAAGGATTAACGCAACATGAGTCATACTGAAAGATCCTTTGGGATATTTCACTGTGTTAACCCTTTCCCTCATGTAAACGTGTTTTCACGCATATGCAAACAGAGTAGACCCAGATCAGACGGCTCCTAGAGGAGCCGTCTGATCAGGGTCTACTCTGTTTGCTATTAGAATTTCAAAGATCTGTGTCTTTACTATCTAAAATGGCTACAATTTTCCATGATCCATATTTCATTATAACCTTTTTGTCCAAGAATATTCAGTAGGTATTGAAATTTGTAATAAACACAGAACAGGGACTGTGTTAAGCAGTCACTTTGCCTAAAATGAACAACCAGAAGTCTTTCTTAACTAAAAGTCCTGTTAAATGTATCCTGCACTCAATATTCTGATCATCAAAATATTCTTTTGAAATATAATATGACAACAAACTCCTGCACTAGCTTTTCCTCCAAAATACTAAAATATCTAATTTGAATGCCATGCATCACTTATTTCTATACTGAGATGAACTTATTTTATGGTTATAAACTGCAAAAGCAACAAAACAACAAAAACAAAGATTTTTGTAAACTGATCGATGGAGCATGTTCTCCATGACAGTGACAAAAGTTACATGCATAAACAACTGAAGGTTTTCATAACTACACTAATTACCCTAGATGTATTCCAAAACATTAAACACTTCACAGTATAAATACATCCTTCTACAATTTTAAAAACAGAGTAGATTCAGATCAGATGGCTCCTGTAGAAGTCATCTGATCAGGGTCAGCTTATAATCATTTGCTTATGGAATAATACAGATCTGATTCTACAGTTTCTGCCATGACCAAGCTCTTGTGTATTCATTAGCCATTATAAAACTTAATGTAATTCACATCAATGATGTCTTTATTTCTCACGTGACTGTTCATGGAGTAAAGACTAAAAGAGTACAGACCCAGATTAACCCATTACCTCAAAGGCTATTTTTAGATCCTAACTCTTTGAATAAATCTACCGAAAAGGAGCATTAACTAGAGAAAAGGAAATTTTTTACCATTTTGTAGTTTGAAGACATTGTGATAAATACAAATGTAGAGCATTTGTTCCTATAGGAGCAAATTCTCTATGTATCACAATGGTTTCAATAGGTGATTTTACAGAGGCATAGAAAGGCGTATTTATGGAGGGCAGGGTTAAACAGCTCCATAAGTTGTCAAACAACTTTTAAAACCCATGGTGAGGGGAGATTGAGTGCTCAATACATAACCCTCTACTCCATGAATATTCATGTAAGAAAACACATACCTCATGAATATTGATTAATTAATTAATTATTCTTGCAGAACTGTATCTATGGAGTAAAAGGTTACAAAAGAATAGTAGGAGAATTGAAACAGACATGAAATTGAGAGATTTAATTAGAATACTTTACTTTAACCCTTTAAAGAGGAATGGCCCAGCATTGTTTACAAATACTGTGAGTCCATTCAGTATGAAAGGGTATACTTTGTGAGAAGATTTGACGTCAGACAACCACTTGCAGAACCCTAACCAGAATGCTTCTCATGGAGCCCTTTGATTTGCCCCAAATTGGGTTTACAAGGTTTGCAAATGCCAGTACACATGTTTTCTCTCAATCAAAGGTTTAAGCCTTAAATTACTCCATAAATACGCCTTTCTACGCCTTTGCAAATAGGAGCCGTCTGATCTGGGTCTGCTGTGTTTGTTTTTGGCATAATATAGAACTGAGTCTACAGGCTCTGTAATGATGAAAACTTCCCTAAAAAAAGAAAAGAGGGGGTTACAGACTTTATTTTTGAGTAATTACAATGAAATAAACATAAGCGTGCTTCCTGCCTTTTACATACAGGATAGTACAAAAATCATGACATTGGTGATATTTTCGTAAATTTCTAAGAAACTTATCCAAGAATTTTTTTCAAATTTTCACATTTTGTGCTTTAAGTATCCTTAACATGAAATCAAAAAGAAATATGTGGGTTGCAGGCTTCGTTTTCAAGTAATTACTTAATTTATCACCTAGTGGTAGTGATCTCCCATGAAAATTATGCCAAAATGGGCGACGTCTTATGACATCACATTGCTATGACGTTGTACCAATTTGTTTATTATACTCCAGTACCAGATTTTCCTGTTTGATTTTAAGTTTTTATACGTTCGGCTAAAATTATATTTTAGCAATTTTTTCGTGTAATCAAAATTGTTGATACATTTAAGGTTTGTAAATGTTGGTCGAAATAAGTCGTTCGAAATTAGTGTCATCCACAATATTGGTACCAGTTGTTTCCTTTGTAGAGAGTATTCGGTGCAAACAGCTGCGCAGAACTTACTACCGAAATCGTCTTTAAGATATATGAATATATGTACATGTACAACTTTGTGTGTTAATCCATTTATACTCAAGATGGATAGATTATAATTCTAACTATTTACCTAATGAATATTCATAAAAGAAATAATGACATCATGAATATTTAATTCTTTAATTTTTATAATGGCATAATTATGTACTCAGAAAGTTTGGTATTGGTATACGTAGAAACTGTAGCCAGATCTATTATTCTCGCTTCTCAGTGGTGCTAGATAAGCTGAGTTACTAAAAATAGCCGTACTAGAAATCCTTATCTGGAACACCCCGTGACTAGTGTATTCATACGCGCGATTGGGTATAATCAATACAAGGGAAGGACTTCTTACAGAATTATACCAACATTTCTATAGGCAACGACCTTATGAATTGAAATTAATATAAGTAATTAGCATGAATATGAAATTCTTTTTATCATATAAACACTTTAAAAGCCTATTTAATTAACCGAAGACGTTGTTTTGTAGTCACTCAGTCATTTATATTTACGCCAAAACGTAACGTTTGTGGTTGTCATAACAAATGACGTCATTAGAGGGTTAATACACGGTTTTTCGGGCAATAACATCTGCAGTGTCCCGAGGGACTGTTGTTGGCCCGAGCCCGAAGGGGCAACAACATTCCCGAGGGACACTGCAGATGTTATTGCCCGAAAACAAACGTGTATTAACGCTATTCTTGCATAAAACCAATTTTCTGCTCTCCTGCATCAATTTAATTCTTCAAAATACAAGCAAAACAACGTCAGCAAAACTATACACTTCTTTGACACTTCGTGCTTTATGCTGTTTCCGGGCCACTGTTTTCTTTTCGACGTCAATTCATGATTGTATCAAATACCGTTTACATGGAATTTCATTCAATATGTCTATCACTAAAAACAGTTCATTGTCGGTGCTCCTGGAAATACTCACACCCCGGCGTTCACCTAGTTTAGGCCAAAACGCTGTAGCATTCGCGTCCATTGTTTACCTTAGGCCCGTAATAGGTATAATTAAAACCGGTCAACAACAGCGCGTGAGCACGAGAATCGCCTTGTTAATACATGGTCTAGCGGGACTACAACAGCACGTTTTATGCAAGAATTTGGTGTCACCCCTAAAGTTATGCTGCGGTCTGTTGCTATTAGATATGGAAGTCGTATTACGCAATGTAAAGTAGTACTTCACAAAATTCGTTAATTTTCTTGGTTTTAGGGCATATTTCAGCGAGAAAAATAATCAAGCATGGGTTTTGTTAAAGTCGTGGGATTCTATACCCTCGATTGGTCTGTTCCTATCGGAAACTCGCTAAAGCTCGTTTCCGACTGGGACAGACCAACCTCGGCTATAGAAACCCCCGTCTTTAACAAAACCCATGCTTGATTCTATTATAATTTCATAAGCAGACAGATCTAGAGTAGACTTCGATCAGACAACTTCTAAGTTCTATAGGAGCCATCTGATATGGGTCTACTCTGTTTGCAAAGACGTGAAAATACATTTATTTGAAGGAAATAGTTCTCACACACTCACACATGCTTTTGCAAACAGAGTAGACCCAGATCAGATGGCTCCTGTAAGAGCCGTCTGATCTGGGTCTGCTCTGTTTGCTTATGATATAACACAGGGTTTTACAGTTTTTGCCATGGCCAACCCTGTCTCGATGTGCCATTATAACAATATATCTAATAAACAATAAATGTACATGATGTCATCATTTCTTACATGAATATTCATGGAGTAAAGGGGTACTCATAGTTTGTCCAGAACTTACCTATAGGACTTACAGTATCCAAATATGAAAACCAATTGCTGACGTCCAGCTGACCACTAACTGACTGCATACTTTCCCCGACTGCAACACAACCAGGGACAGTACAGTATTTGCCCTTACAATGCTTACTGTTCAAGTGGACCCAGTCCAGAGTCTCATGCCCATTCTGGAGGTTTAATGTCAATTCTGGAGGGATAGTGTTTTCATTAACTATTAACCTGGGTCTACACTGTTTGCAAAGGCTATTTATCACTGTCTCCGCACAGAAAGGGTTTAAGCATCAGTGTGTGACAAGAGATATGGAACATCAGCTGATATCAATACCTTATGATCACTGTACACACATCAGTAAATCTGTCAGATGTTATCAATACTAACTTATTCAGGTAAGAGATACATATAATGACATCATGAATATCTATTAGCTGAATTTTTATAATATAAACTGTCAAAGTGAAATTTTGTTTTGATAAAAACTGTAGAATCGGAGTTCTATATAATGTCGAAAGCAAACAGAGCAGACTGGTCAGATGGCTCCTATAGGAGTCATCTGATCTGTCTGCAAATGTGTGAAAAGGCGTTTATATGAGGAAAAAGGGTTAACCTTTTACCTGGTGGAGATGTCCTTTGTCTATCCAGTCAATGAAAGATATATAAAAGATATACAATAGATATGAAATCGTTAACTGGAAGGAACTGCATGATTGTCTATTCCAGTCAATGAAAGATATATATAAAAGATATACAATAGATATGAAATCATTAACTGGAAGGAACTGCATGATTGTCTATTCCAGTCAATGAAGGATATATAAAAGATATACAATAGATATGAACTCATTAACCGGAAGGAACTGCATGATTGTCTATTCCAGTCAATGAGAGATATACAATAGATATACAATAAATATGAAATCACTAACTGCAAGGAACTGCATGATTGTCTATCCGGTCAATGAGAGATATATATATACAATAAATATGAAATCACTAACAGAAACGGAACCGCATGATTGTCTATCCAGTCAATGAAAGATATGCAATAGATATACAATAAATATGAAATCACTAACTGGAAGGAACCGCTTGATTGTCTATCCGGTCAAAGAGAGTTTGATTCCTACAACATATCCCACCGGCTGCAGTGTTGAATGGATTATAATTGTTTAACCCTTTTCCTATTGAATAAGTACTAACCTAAGAAATAATGACATTATGAATATTAATTAGCTGAATTTCTATAATTACATATGTACATGAATGTGATTGTTTGGTATTGGTAGAAACTGTAGATCTATTATAATTTCATAAGCAAAAACAGAGCAGACCCTGATCAGACGGCTCCTGTAGAGGTGTACAGGTCTACTATGATATCATAGAAACAGAGCAGACTCTGATTAGAAGATTCCTACAGGAAATCGCTTTAGTATGAAAGAAAGTTAAGTAACTTCACACAAGACAAGCATTAAATACATGTATAGCCTCTGAATATCAAAAGATGGATACATGTACATATAGCATTAATTAGCATTAATTAGTATTTACCTTCACCCTTTACCTCATAAATATTCATGTAAGAAATATCAACATCATGGCCATTTATTAGCTGAGTTTTTATGCAGGTATATCAACACAGGATGTTTTGTCCATGGCAGATTGGGAGAAACTGTAGAATTAGATTTATATCATTCCATAAACAAACTAGTCTGTCTGCAAATGTGTGAAAAGGCATTTATATGAAGGAAAGGGTTAAACGAAACTACATGAAAATGAATAGGAAAATTGTGTAAACTGCTCTTTCAGTTTGCTGCCAGGTCTTTCTTTCATGCGCACAATTTATGGCAATTACATGCAATACGGCAGTTTCATGTCAAACAAGAGCACCACCATGCTGCTATATAACATCCTAGAATTGTTTAACGTTAACCACCATGCAAGAATTGACCCTATCCCTAATGAACGTTTGTGCACGAATTAATCACTTCATTAATAATAAATATCCTTTAAATTTTGAATTTCAACAATGTAACACAGCTACAAATAAAGGTGCATACCCAAATACTAAAATCATCATTCTCCATCAAACCCTGTACTGTGACCATGAAGAGATGATTGTAAAGAGTGTTTGGTGGAGTTAGTATTAACAATGTTTAAATTTATGCATCTTATCTGGACCCCTGATGTAAACGGTTTAACCCTGGTACCCTGTTCTGTATTTAGGCCAAATTTCAATACCTACTGAATATTCATTAACAAAATAGTTAAGAAATATGGAAGGTGGAACATTGTAGACATTTTAGAAAGTAAAGAAACAGATCTATCAAATTTTATTAGCAAACAGAGCAGACCCTGATCAGTGGCTCCTCTAGGAGCCGTCTGATCTGGGTCTACTGTGTTTGCAAATGCGTGAAAACACGTTTATATGAGGGAAAGGGTTACGGAATTTTTTGTCTTTAATAGACAAAAATTGTGGAATCAGATTTATTATATACAGACCATTTTGTGATGTCTACACAGGTCTGCTGAGCCTTTACGTAGCTGTCCATTATAGATAAGGGTCTGCTCTTCTACCTGCTTATGGAACTTTATATAGCCCTCATTCTACACTATGATAATGTGCCACAATCAAACATTCCATTTTTAATGATACTTTAAAATAGTTTGGCTTATTAATATTGACATGACATACTTATTTCTTTCATGAGTATCAAACAGGAAAAGGGTTAATATTCATGATTTCAGTTTTCCTTTCATGAAACTTCATGGAGTAAAGGGTTAAATCAGTTTTATGTGCAAAAATATCCCAATTAAATATCCCAATTAAATATCCCAATTAAATATCCCAATTAAATATCCCAATTTATTAAAATGCATTTTCCCTAAAATTGCCACGAAAAGGTTTGATATAATAATAATTCTATAAGCACAGTTTGAATGAAGCAGACCTTAATCTTCGACACGATTCTAAAGCGTGGTCATAACATACGGTTTGGAGCAGAAATGATAACTTCAGTCTTTGAATGTATGCAACTTTATCTATAGTCCTGTCTTAGTATGTAACCAGTACAAAATACTGTCAGATACATGTACCATATTACTCTTAAATATTAGTACACATAGTCACATACACATTTTTTTCTTAATATTTATTCATTACATTTACAGTAAAACCTCTAAACTGGACATTAAATTTAGTATAAATATCAGTCTTGGAGACAGGTGGCAGATTAATGCAAAGTGAAAGTCATGCAGAAAGCTCCTAGAGGAGCTTTCTGCATGACAACCACCCTGCATTAAGCTGCCACCTGCCTAAAAGTATCTAAATTCTTCTTTACTACACTTCCGGTTAAGAGAAGTTTTACTGTATTTCACTTCACTGATAAAGCAAAATGGCATTTAATGGATAATCATAATTTATCTTTTTATGAACATTGTTATTTGCTCAAACTCGGTAATTTCATAAAATTCAATTTTGTTTACAATGTTGGCTTATTATTGGCATATTGCAGTCTATTTTCCACTTGTAGGAGAATGGTGACAGGTTCCAAATAGGGGAAATACTGCGTCATTGCAATGGAAATAAGACTTTTTTATTTATTTCCCTTAAAATTATTTAAAGCTTTTACAATAATCCATGATCTTGACACTCTTAACCCATTCCCTCATAGGCTATTTTTAGACCCAACCACTTATTTGAACCTCTTTGAATAAATTTACCGAAAAGGGGCATTCACTAGCAAAAAGGAAAACTTTAGAATTGTGTACTAGTACAGAAACCATTGTGATAAACAGGGCATTTGGTTCAGGGCAATGGTTTCAAAAAGTGACTTTTAAAGAGGCATCAAAAGGCGTCCATATGAGGGAATGGGTTAATCTGTGGGTTAAAATGTTCCTCATTTTGCAAACAATGCAGACCCAGATGAGACAACTTCTGCAGAAGCTGTCTTATCAGGATCTACATTGTTTGTCTGTATAAATCTGTTTGACTTCGAAGATGGGAAATTCATTTATTTCATCATAAATAGAGGAAAAATCCGAAAAATATATATATTTTGAAGAGGGGAATAGAGCAAAATTCTGCCCAAAATTGGTCATAATGAAAGCAATGTAGGGGCAATAGTTATCTGACATCTTATCTGGGTTGAGGCTGTTTGCAAATGTGAGACTGAGACTGTCTATAACAATAATATACCATAAACCCTTCTAAACCTGACATTCAAATAAGTATCAATTCTGGTCTTTTCCTGTTCAATATTCATGTAAGAATTAATGACATCATCACAACATTTATAAGCTGAATTTTTTTTTTATGAAATTTTGCTCTAACAAAAAGTGTAGAATCAGATGTATATCATGTCAAAAGCAAACAGAGCAGACCCTGATCAGATGGCTCCTATAGGAACCATCTGATCTGGGTCTATTATGTTTGCAAATGCATGAAAACATGTTTATTTTAGGTTAAGATAAGTGACAGCTTGATGCAGGGTGAGCTTTCTGCATGATTTTCTTCCTGTATTAAGCAACCACCTGCTTAAAATGACATGTATTCTTCCATATTGAAATAATTTATTCCTTTCAGACACTAGGTTATGCATCAGCTGTATTGTTATTATTATAATTATTATTAGATACTCTTTGTTAGAATGTTTTCAACTGAAATGCTATTTTCATACATGAATTTGTAGATATCTGTTTTCCTTCATTGTGACTCACTGTTCGACTGAATTACTGTACACTATATATTTAGATGTTTACCCTAATTTCTCCATAAATACGCCTTTCTACGCCTCTGTAAAAGTCACCTGTTGAACTTATTGTGATAAATAGAGTATTTACTCCTATACAAGCAAATGCTCTATTTATCACAATGGTTTCAAACTACAAAATTCTAAAAAAAATCCTTTTCTCTAGTTAATGCTCCTTTTCGGTAGATTTATTAAAAATGGTTGGATCTAAAAATAGCCTATGAAGGAGTGGGTTAATGCTTCTAATCTTGCATAAAGCGAGACTTTGCATAATTTTGAAATAATTAACAGAAAATGAAACAGGAAGGTAACTGTGATAAATACTGTGATATCCCTTGAGCCTTTTGAAACACAAGATTACTTCCAACAGGAAATTTTCCTCTAGTTTGTGTCTCAATTAAGAGGCATTGCATGGTGCACAGCTCCTCAAGGTTACTACTAAGGATGTGAAGCAGTATAAAGAGATAGACAAATCTGATATGATGTACATTACAGAAAAGGACAAATCCCCATGCTAACCCTTTCCCTGTCCCATGTTAATGACATCACAAATGATTTTTTATAATGGCATAATAACACTATTTTTCAGGGTTGCCACAAACCAGAGAAAACAAAATTCCCCAAGACATAATTTCGAATTTCCCTGACACTTTACATTGCCACATGTGAAAAATTATGCTTTATTTATTTAGGAAGCTTAACCCTTTCTATCCTGAATTATCAGATTGGAATAGCTCATCTTAGTTTAACTATAGAGTCCATTCAGTCAGAAAGGCTTTTGCATGACAGTGAAGACTGATCAGAGGGCTACATTGTTTGCATATAAGTTATAACAGTGCATGCGTCTCTCCCAGGTTGAAAGAGTTCAAAATAGATGCCTTTGAATCTCATTTTTTAAAATTGTTAATGACAATTCCCTATATTTTCAAAATGGGTGCCTGACGTTTCGGTAAATGACCATTTTGGTAAATTGGATTTATGTAGTAACTTGTTCTGTAATTTCGGTAAAAAGGCCATTGTACAGTACTTATAAATCTTATAAAAAAACTTCCAAAATGTCTTAATGAAATCATTATTATTCAGGATTGATGTCATTATTATTATTAGTAGTAGTAGTATTGCTAAATTGGTTTATAACTGTCAAATTTATCGACATGTATTTAATGGTAGTACCAGTGTTTGCACCGCTTAAGGCAAGCGATAATTGTAATCTGGTATGTTTCATATGTTTAATTAGATGTTGGCAACGTAATAATAACTGAATAGCTTACACTTTTGTCAGTTACAATAGTTTTAAGCAAACAATAGAACATTCATTTAACACATTCTGTTTTCATGCATGATCCAGAACGTTATTGCCTTTTACAGACCTGTAATCAGTGGAAATCAAGCAACGTTTCATATTTCTGTGGCTTACAGTTGGTACTAACTTACTTTACATCTATACGTACCATAGAGTTATGAGCAATCCGGGTACCTGCGGGTAATTGCAGGACGGGTACCCAAGTAGAAAATTTGTACCGGTTTCAGCCCTAGACAACTCTCTGACCTTGAAAAAAAAAAATCAATTTCCATGACTTTTTCCCTGATATGTGGCAACCCTGTTATTTTCCTATAATTGGTAGAAACTGTAGTCAGATTTATAATAACATAAACATATATACATAGTAAAACCTGATCACATGGCTCCATCAGGAGCTGTCTAATATACTACTGTCTGCATTTAGGCAGGTAACAAGCGTTTATTATATATGAGGGAAAGGTTAACCCTTTAAACTTATGAAGTTTCCAATAGAGTAGACCCAGATCACTACTCCTGTTGGAGCTGTTTGATCGATTTATGATCGTTTTGTCCACTTTCCCGATCGTCGACCTTTAAGGCTTAATTTATATCTAGGAAAGTTTCCGAAACCCAAAGTCACTTTGTCGACCTTAAAATTACATAGGGATTAATTTATCACACCTATGCCATGGCTGCGTATGTGATGTTAGCTTTTCAAGTATCCATAAATATAAACACATATGAATCTACTCATTGAATCTACCACTTTTTATTCAATATAAAGTGATCTTGATCTGGGTCTGAACTATGATTGGGTAGTTTGCCATAATTGCAGACACGCGCCTACTTAAACAGCCAACATCAAACACATGAATCCGGGTCAAAACGGCCCACTACCAAAACGGCCCACTTTTTAGACCAAAACGGCCCGGATGCTTATTATGTTATAGATCTAAGTATTGTATATTATGATCATTATTTATAATATTTACATTAATTAGGACGATTTGTATAGTTGTACACGTGTATAGAAATCTTTTATTTAAATATAAATCTCTTATAAAAGACAGGGACTTCCGGTTTGGCACCATTTTGTTGTCAAGAAAGCATTAGAACAGCAAATACATAGAACAGCTTGTCTGAACAAATAGTAAAAGCCAGTTCAGTAAACTCTTTTAAAAACAGATTAGATAAATATTGGGAAGACCAAGAATTTAAATATGACTATAAAGCTAAATATAGGGTAATGACCGTAACCGGAGCCAGACACCGGCATTACGCAGTCTAAGAGTCCAGCAAAGAGGACCCATAAGGGCCTGCGCTGGAAAACAATGCTAAGTAACGCTAAGTAAGTATAACAATAGTCATATATTGTCATTATTTCTATTCAATATTAATAAAGTATATAACAAACAATCGATTTTCATCATTAATTCAGAATTTTAATATGTGTTCATAGTTTGCCTGGTGTACTAAATGTTTCAATAATATATAATTATAATGGCCAACTACGAAACAAACGATCAATTAAAATGCTTGCACGTGCAATCACCTGTTATGTAATTATCCAGGTTGTGAAATAGTTATGTATGAAACACTTTGATTGTGCCTTGCAATGAAGGATTTATATCTGATTCTACAACTTCTGTCTGAGCCAAAAATGTCCTGTGTTCATATGCCATTATAAAAAACAATCTTATTAATATTCATAACGTTATTATTTCCTACATTAATATTCATCAGGGAAAGGGTTAAATAATACTGAATTACAATACTTTAAGTGAAACATTGTCATAATATAATTTAAAAGTGGGCCGTTTTGACCCGGGCCGTTTTGGTAGTGGGCCGTTTTGACTCGGGGGCCGTTTTGGAAGTGGGCCGTTTTGACCCGAGACCCAAATAGATAGCTGCGGCATAGGTGCGAAAACTTAATCCCTATGTAATTATATGGTCAAGGAAATGACTTTGGGTCCACTATATAAGTAAGGTCGACAAACGGGAAGGTGGACGAAACAACCATCACCCGTTTGATCAAGGCCTACTCTGTTTAATTATTCTGCAGTTTCTCAGAAACTTTTTACAATGGCGTGGCACCGAGGAATTTTGAACATCATCATGATATAGATATTCATAATGTCATTATTTCTTAATATTTCATTATTTCTTAATTTCTTACACGAATTTTCATGAAGTAAAGGCACATCTATCAGGAAAATGACGATCAATCACTTATCTAACTTAAAGACTTCGTGTCACCGTGACCTGACTGAAATAAAAATATCACAAGACTACAGAAAAAAGTTAAACCAAACCGAGAACAGAATAACAAAATATTTGCACAGCAACTGGAGACTTACTATGTATACTTATCCTGAAAACAGATCACCATGGTATATGTATACCATTTGCCATAGGTTTTGTTTATCGCGAAAACTAATGACCTTTTCAAATCACTTCGGTTTATATCCCATTCCATGCAAATCAAGTTGATGCAGATTTTTCTTATAGTTTAGAATTGATTTTTCCGTCGGAATAACTATATTTTTCTCCAAAGAGTATTATTTATAAGTAAAAGTTCAGCCACATATGTTGTATAATTCTGTTTGGATTACTGGAACCGACATACATGTAATCGTATCCAAACAAGTTCGCCCTTAAACCGTTTCGTACCGAGTATGTTCAAAATAGCCGGACTACAATCAAGGTTCATATACTTCCCATATTACCACAACTCTCTCTCTCCCCTCTCTCTCTCTCTCCCTCTCTCTCTCTCTCTCTTTCTCTCTCTATCTATCTGTGTGTGTGTGTGTCTCTCTCTCTCTCTCTCTCTGTCTCTCTCTATCTCTGTCTCTCTCTGTCTCTCTGTCTCCTCTCTCTGTCCCTCTCTCTCTGTCTGTATCTCTCTATGTGTGTATATCTGTGTGTATCTGTCTATCTATCTGTCTCTCTGTCACTCTCTCTCTGTCTCTATGTCTCTGTCTGCATCTGTCTCTCTCTCCCTCTGTCTGTCTCTGTCTGTCTCACTCCGTCTCTGTCTGTCTGTCTATCTTTGTCTCTATGTTTCTCTGTCTCGATCTGTCTGTCTGTCTCTCTCTCTCTCTGTATCTCCCCCTCTCTCTGTGTCTGTCTGTTTTTCTGTCTGTCTCTGTGTGTCTCTCTCTGTGTCTCTCTCTCTATGTCTCACTCCCTCTCTCTCTCTCTCTGTCTGTATGTCTGTATGTCTGTCTCTCTTTGTCTCTCTGTCTTTGTCTCTGTCTCTCTCTCACTCTATCTCTCGCTTTCACTTTAAATGTGTCATGGATCCGAGCAAAGTTTAAATTTGAAGCAATACACACAAACAATAACTTAACACGGTTTACAAGTTCTACAAAATCACAAGTCTGTACAAACCTGTAATTTGTTTAGTCTCTAATTTTTTAGTCTCTTATTAAATTTGATAAAAAAAAAATCAACAAAAACTCGCTTCAAATACTGCTGCATACGATCCCTTACTTTATCCGAATTAGGATAAGAAAATATGTGTTTCTAGGGCTTTGTTTACCAGGCGCGTAGCTAGCAATACGCACTTAAGCACGTGCGTAACATCAATTTGAAAGGTGAAAACATTATTATGGTCAAAACTGGAACAAACATTGAAGGCTTAGGAGGTAGAAATATAAACGCTCTGTCTTGTTATGTAAGCTTAACCCATTCCCTCTTATTGACATCTTTTGACGCCTCTGTAAAAGTCTTCTTTTGAAACCATTTTGATAAATAGAGCATCTGCTCATATAGGAGCAAATGCTCTATTTATCGAAATGGTTTCAAAATTACACAATTCTATATTTTCCCGGGGAGCATGCCGTCGGACCCCTGTAGCCACATTGCGTTCATTAGCTATGGGTCCAGTAACGCCGCCGGTCAGACTGCGAATTTCGTGGTGTGCATTTACAAGATTTTTCCCAGAAAAGCATTAGTTAACACTTTGAATGCTGGGTTAGTTCACCAGTATCTTGCTATAGAGAACATTAAGTATGAACGTGTACTCGTATACAGTGCAACCTGTCTTAAGCGCGACCTTATATTTATTGAACACACGAATCTTAAAACAACACAACAACAACAACAGATGTTTGCTTAATATAGAAAAAAAGTAATGCAGAAAGCCCCAGTAGGACCTTTACTTTTGGCCTGTATTAAGCTATCAGCTCTATGTATTACAGGCCCATAACTAGACGACCTTTCTTGGTCGCTTTTATGATATGTTCCACTGTACTTTGCGATGTGATTTTGAATACTATGCGATATGATTTTGAATGACCGATCGAAGGGCTTCTCTTAGATTTAGATATACATTGCTATTCTGAAATTCGCTGTTCATTTTTTCTTTCATTGTTTTTTCAAAATCTAACAATCCACGAACCTACTATACTGCCATAATAATATTATGATTTAACCTGTCCTGGTGAACCCGTCCAGGTATGTAAATGTAACATGTAGATAACCGGATTATAATGAAAAATGTATTTATCTACGCTACTAGCATGAGTTAAGTTATTAAACGCAATCGGACTTTCTCGGGGATGTGAGTCGGCTAAGCCCCTCCCCCAGTCTCTACATGGGCTTTCACCATTTTAGTATTTAGTCTTAAGCCTGTTACAGGTTGACTAGAGGTTAACTGCGCAACGTGGATCCTGGCGAGGCACTGATTAACTTGGTGTCTCATTAGGATCCAAACTGTTGGATACCCTGATTGTATACAAATTGATTATAGCGTGATTTCTGAACATGCAGAGGATGAAAAAAGTGTGCAAACATAATTTGCTCAGCAGGCTAAATGTTAAAACATATGCCCCACCAACACCCTCTCAGCGGGAGCCACGAAATCATGGTTTCCACTCTAAATACGAACCAGCTTTTAACCGTTTACTGTCTAAGTATACCCACCTTTTAACCGTTAACTGTCTAAGTATGCCCACCTTTTAACGTTTACTGTCTGAATATGTCCACCTTTTAACCGTTTACTGTCTAAGTATGCCAATATTTTAACAGTTTACTGTCTAAATATGCCCACCTTTTAACGTTTACTGTCTGAATATGCCCACCTTTTAACCGTTTACTGTCTAAGTATGCCCACATTTTAACCGTTTACTGTCTAAGTATGCCCATCTTTTAACCGTATTTTTAACCAGTTAATGTCTAAGCATGCCCATATTTTAACCGTTTACTGTCTAAGTATGTCCTTTAACGCCTTTGCAAACAGCGTAGACCCAGACCAGACGACTCATTAGGTGTCGTCTGATTAGAATCTGCTGTTGCCTTATGAAATTACATGTATAATTACATGTATATAAATATGAGTATACAGTTTCTGAAAGGGCCAACACTTCCCTTGTTCTTGGCCATTTTAAAATAACAGCTGTTTATGAATATTCATGAAGTAATTAATTCTTGTATGAATATTTATGAATAGACTTGAAGTAAATGGTTTAAAACCGATAACTACAACATGTACTTTTAAAAACACTTTGTTTTCTGTTGTGTCTACGTATTGGTTTAATATTTCCCGCCGAATCCCAATCAGTATAGATAGATTTATTTTCGGCAAACAGAAAACACAATATGGTTCACAAACATGTATCACATCATAATAAATAGTAATTCGTAAAATGATACATAGTGAAAAACCTGGGCATGCTTTCTATCCCAAGGATAACACAATAAAGAGCATGCTCTTATTTCCATTGTGATCCTTAATTCAGGTCATATTCAGATCATGTTTAGTCCCTAATGAAATTAGTCATGATTCTATGGAATCCCTGGAGTATGGAAACCCTGACGGGGACTATTGACTTCTGACTTCTGACTTCTGACTTGCGACTTCTGACTTGCGACTTTTTAAATTTTGGCGCAAAATATATAGATGTCATGGTGGACAATACCATAACGTAGCAACATTTTATACGTTGCTTCTTTTGTAGAATCTACTTTGAAAATATTCATGTGTATTTAAAACCGTAAATATTAATGACTTATGAGTTATGGCTTATGAGTTGTGAGTTATGACTTATGAGTTATGACTTGCGGCTTTTGATGTCAAAGTCTTGTAAAAAAAGCTCCTAGAGGATCTTTCTACATGACTTTCTACATACATTAAGATGCCATCTGTCTTTACCCTGACAGTTTCCTTGTTCAATAATCATGTAAGAAATAATGACATCATGAATATTTATTTGTATTTTTTATAATGTAAACTTTTCCATGAAATTCATTGCTTTGACAAAACCTGAAGAATTAGATATAAATTATCATGCCAAAAACAAATATAGCAGACCCTGATCAGACTGCTTCTATAAGAACCGTCCGATGTGGGTCTACTCTGTTTGCAAATGCATGAACAGACGTTTATATGAGAAATAGGGTTAAAGACGATAATACTACTTTTATTATACAAACTACTGGGTTTTTACTGTACAAGAATGTCCAAACTTCATGCATCTGTGGTTAGGGGTCATGGGCAGGGGCGTAGCTTGCCGTTAACAAATATGTAGGCACGACTTTTGTTAGGGGGTCCGGGGACATGGTCCCCCGGAAAAAAATGAAAATCTACTAGGCTGGGGCGCATTTTAGGGGGTTCTAGGAAGACATTTATGCAAAATATAAATCATATAAAATGCTTCAAATGTAAGAGAATTTACAATTTGGGACAGAAAGATGATGGGTAATTTTGTCAGAAAAATACATAGTTGTAGATTTATAGATTTTCTCTCAGTCAGTTACATGTAGGCGAGTTTTGGAATATAGTACTTTACCTATTGACAAACTCGCTATTTAAAGCTTATACATGTAATATACTGAACTTTAATTTTCGAAACAAATTGATCTAGCACATCGTAATTAAGTTCTGTTTGGATTTTCAGGCTAAATTGTAGATAGTGTGAACCCAGATCAATTCCTTTTTTAAAAAATGTTATATTCCGACAAGAGTTTTTCTACTAAAACTTGTAACACAACACTCTTCTGCACATTTTAATGTATGTGTAGCACATGACGTGCCAGTCGTGTAGGGAAGTTGTGAAGATTTGGGCCGCGAAGGACATGAGCCAACTTGTATGGGATGGGTACGGGAGGGGTGTCCCCTCCCGTGCCTTTTTTTAAATTTGTGTTTTCTTCCATGCATTTTATGACGATTTATGAAGTGTTATAGCTTTTGTTATTTTTACCAACAAAACGTCATTCTAATTGTCAATTTCCTGCGTGGCTAAGAAACTAAATCTGGTATAAATGAATTATTGTTGAATCAAACAAACATAAGAAACGAAGGGTATACATTTATAAAATGTAATAACAAAATATTTTCAATACAAAACATCATAATAATTAATGCATGTTATAGCAGTTTGCATGTATTAACCCTTCACCTGTTAGATATGAACTGTAAAATGCACACAGATAAGATATAGATGAGTGAGTAACTCGATGTCTCATTAGAATCCAAGTGTGTAGGAGCCCATCAGGCGCATGACCAGTGTCTTGATGCCACTGTTCTCTCGAACATTGTATTCTCTTTTTCCAAAAATACATGTAAAAGCTGAAATCTTGTTTCTGTCCTTATCTCACATTATGCAGTCACAGTTTTTGATAGAGAAATACATTTTTACCTGATTGGAAATGATAAGAAAGGCACGAGTCCCGTGCATCATTAAGGATGCAAAGGAATGTGTTTTCATCTGTAATGCTGAAGTTGGGATCTCCAATATCAGGATATATACATGTATAGATATGTATTACTATAGTATACGTGCCTAAAAACTTGTCAGAGCCGGGATACAATAGATCTAGGAGGCGACATTGTGTAACTGATAATTGCAAAATGGGATTTTCTTTTACCCAAACAGACTGGCAGGCTATACATCTATATACTAAAATAGAAGATCTAGAAACATATTTACAAATCATTCTTCTTATTTGCCTGGAAGTTCAGAACTTGATCGTGTCATTGAACCGGTATTAGGGGCTCACGCCTAAGTCCTAACCCCACTTAGTCGTCATTTGTATTGCAATTTCGGCATTTTTAGCCTTTTTTATTTTTCGAATTCTGAAAAAAAGTGTAGGCCCGTGCCTTTGTGGCTTATAGGAAGGAAGCTACGCCACTGCTTTCCTTGTTCAATAATCATGTAAGAAATAATGACATCATGAATATCTATTTGTATTTTTTATAATGTAAACTTTTCCATGAAATGTATTGCTTTGACAAAACCTGAAGAATTAGATATATATTATCATGTCAAAAACAAATATAGCAGACCCTGATCAGACTGCTTCTATAAGAACCGTCCGATGTGGGTCTACTCTGTTTGCAAATGCATGAACAGACGTTTATATGAGAAACAGGGTTTTAACTCTGTTTCTCATATAAACGTCTGGTCATGCATTTGCAAACAGAGTGTAAGAAATAATGACGATAATACTACTTTTATTATACAAGCTACTGGGTTTTTACTGTACAAGAATGTCCAAACTTCATGCATCTGTGGTTAGGGGTTATGGGTCAAAACTCGGCCTTTGGTCAACACAGTCCCTGAGTCAACTCGGCCTCGGGTCAAGTCGGCTTACTAATTTAATTAAATGCATGTTTAGCTCGTCTGTTTCTGAGAAAAGTCGAGCTATTGTGATCACTAGGTCGTAGGCGTTGGCCCCAAAAAGTCGGAAGTCATAAGTCACAAGTCACAAGTCATAACTAATAACTAACTTCGGGTTAAATCAACTAGGTTAAGCTATTGTTCACCATGACATTTATTTTGCGCCAAAATTAAAAAGTCGCAAGTCATAAGTCGAAAGTCATAACTCATAAGTCATAAGCCAGAAGTCAGAAGTCAATAGTGCCCTCCAGGCCTTCCTCAAAGGCTTCAATACGAATCGGAGGTAATTAGATATTGAAACAGATCGGCGTTTTAACTCTTTGATAACGGGCAACGAGTTAACTGTCATTTGCAAACAATTAACAACATCATGAATATTTATCAGCTATTTTGTAATAATGGCACATATACACACCTGTTTTGGTATTTGTAGATCTGTAGTCAGTTCTATAGTTCTATTAGAAGTTTATTAGCAAACAGATCAGACGGCTTGTACAAGAGAAAGTGTCGGGTGTCTGTCTGTGTGCACCTGGCCCAGGGGCCTGTGTCTTTGTGGGCAACCATGTTCCTGGATGTTTGCTATGTTAAGTCAATTTAATCTTTCTACTTTGTGTATCTCTATACAATATTTGTTAATATATACGTTTTATACCCCCACAAACACAGTTGGGGGTATATAGGAGTCACCTTGTCGGTCGGTCGGTTGGTTGGTCGGTCTGTTGACTTTTGTTTCCGCGTGGTTTCTCAGTAACCACTGACTAGAATTCTATTAAACTTGACATGATGCTTTATCATAGAGAGGAGATGTGCATCCAATTATAATTTTCCAGCTGTTTAAAATGTTTGTGTTGGTCTGTTGACGTGCGATTTCTCAGTAACCTCAATGAAACTTGACATGATGCTTTATCATAAAGATGGCATGTGCATCCAATTATAATTTTCCAGCTCAGTGGTTTCCTCACAGAGTTATGCCCTTTGTTAATTTTTTGTGTGTTGGTTGATCTTTTGTTTCCGCGTGATTTCTCATTAACCGCTGACCGGAATTCAATTGTCGTTATTTCTATATTTGTTTTTTGAATCTTTTCAGCCTAATGCGTAATATTCAACCTAGCCTGATAACCATGTTGATCACTTATATTGTGTATGTGTGAACTGTATCAACCTTTTGTTTCGTACTTTGTATGACAGAGTGAATAAAGTTCTGTTCTGTTCTGTTCTATAAGGAGGACATGTGCATCCAATTGTTTTTTTTTCAGCTCAGTGATTTCCTTACAGAGTTATGTTCCGTTGTTTAAAACTTTTGGGTTGGTCTGTTGACTTTTATTCCGTACGGTTTCTCAGCGACTGCTGATTGTAATCGTACCAATCTTGACATAATACTTTATCATGAAGAGGAGATGTGCATCCAATAATAGTTTTACAGTTTATTTATTTCCTTACAGAGTTATGCCCCTTTGAATTTAGGTCTGTCGGTCAGTCTGTTAATTTTTTTCCGCGCGGTTTCTCAGCAAATGCTCACTGGAATCCATGCATCTTCACACGATGCTTTGTCATAGAGAGGACATGTGTATCCAATTATAGTTTTCCAGCTGATTGATTTTTGTCCAAAGTTATGCCCCTTTGTTTAAAAGTTTTGTGTTGGCCTGTCTGTTGACTTTTATTCTGCGGGGTTTCTAAGTAACCACTGACTGGAATAAAATGAAATTTGACATGATGTTTTATCATAAAGAGGACATGCACATCCAATAATAGTTTACCAGCCGATTGATTTTCTTTGTTTAAAAGCACTGTTTCTCAGCAACTGACCGGAATCATTTGAAACTTGACATGATATTTTATCATGAAGAGGAGATGCCAATCCAATAATAGTTCTACAGTTTATCTGTTTTCTTACATAGTTATCCCCCTTTGAAGTTTGGTCTGCAGGTCAGTCTGTTGACTTTGTTTCGCGCCGTTTCTTAGCAACTACTTACTGGATTCCAATGAAACTTGACATGATGCTTTATCATAAGAAGGACATGCACATCCAATTATAGTCTCCCAGTTTATATCTTTTTCCTTACAGAGTTATGCCCCTTCGAATTGTGCAAAGCTTTTTCATGTGACAGTCATGTTTGTGGGGGTATTAATCACCTTCAGTGATAGTTCTAGTTTTCACGTCCTTTCATTATTTGCTTATGCTCATCAAAAAGAATGGAACTAAAGATACAAACAAACAAACACACCACAAACAAGCTCTATTTGCAAAGGCATGAAAAAGAGTATTAGGGAAAGGGTTTTAAAACGTATACAGTAAAACCTCTCTATAACGGCCACTAAATTTCATCAAATATTTTGTGCTAAAGGCAGGTGGCTGCTTAAAGCAATGTGAAAGTAAAACAGAACCACCTGTCCTAAATACCAACTAATTAACACAATTTAGTGGCCGTTATAGAGAGGTTTTACTGTACCTGTATTAACTGGCCACCCAAAGAGAGGTTTTACTGTACCTGTATTAACTGGCCACCCAATAGAGGTATTAATTATTTATTTACAGACGACTTTTCTCCTTGGCCCATATTCATAAAGCTCCTAATTAATAGTTTAACCTTAAGACAATGAAAGGAGAATGTGTCCGATTAAATTTCTAACAAAACTTTTGAGTAAGTTTCAATCACCGGTTCTTAGGAAACAATGTTAAGTAAATATTTATATTAAGCTTTATCTCTAAAGAATAGCTTTACTTGTATTAATTTTATGAAGTAATAGAATACTTATGAAGAAACTGGGGAATTTTCTTAAATTTCTCCCGAGGAGCTTTATGAATACGGGTCCTGATCTTGATAAATGACAGTAATTGCCTTATACTACACATCATTTGGATCAGAGGCGGCTTATGTTAGTTTTGTCGAATACACTGTTAGATACACCGAAATGATTATAGTGGAGAATTGTTATTATATCGTATATTCTCAAATGCTCGTTATACATTTATTTCACGTGTTATTAATGTCATTGCAATAAACTCATTATATCGTCCAAACTATTTGACACACGGTCAATAGTTTCCCAAAAGATTTATCAACTCGGAAGTAGTCAACTTTGCGCCGGATGCATACTTTAGCTGACAATATACCTTTAGTTCACAGTCGTGTAACGCTTGAACATTGAACCATGCTTTAGCTGACAATATACCTTTAGTTCACCATACTTTAGATGACAATATACCTTTAGTTCACAGTCGTGTAACGCTTGAACATTGAACTATACTTTAGCTGACAATATACCTTTAGTTCACAGTCGTATAACGCTTGAACATTGAACCATACTTTAGCTGACAATATACCTTTAGTTCACAGCCGTGTAACGCTTGAACACTGAACCATTAATTAGCTGAAATAGACCTTTAGTTCACAGCCGTGTAACGCTTGAACATTGAACCATACTTTAGCTGACAATATACCTTTAGTTCACAGTCGTGTGACGCTTGAACATTGAACTATACTTTAGCTGACAATATACCGTTAGTTCACAGCGGTGTAATGCTTGAACATTGAACCATACTTTAGCTGACAATATACCGTTAGTTCACAGCGGTGTAATGCTTGGACATTGAATGTTAATGATTTGACATTTAACTCTTTCGCTGCCAATTTCGCATCTGTTAATACATATGCCAATATTTTGGATCCAGATGAGACGCCGATTAACTCGGCAAACTGTTTGTTAGTGTTACTGTTTTGTGAAACAAAATGACGAAACTAAAAATTGTTGCAGACGACAAAGTTAGCAGACGACAAAATTTGGCAGCGAAAGAATTAACATGGCCAATGAGCACCGACTATGAAACACGACTAATTAACTCAATTAGTCCAAAGTTCCTTCTCCTTAGAAACGGCAATACGGCTTATCATGTCAGGCAAAAACTATATTTAGTAAAATTTCGATAATCCGGTAATCTAACGAGACACCGAGTTCTAACCATGTTCTAACGAGGGGATTGATCCGTGTCTGAAATGCAATTTCCTTCATGGCACATACTAATTATTATACCAACATGGGTATTTGTGGTCATTTTTGTTTCACGTCATGTTTACAGAACAAGATTGCCATGATCAATTTAGCGTTGCTAGGAAAGAAACTCCCTGAGAAAGTCTCCCCTATGAATAACTCTTTGAATGCGGGGTACACATGTACTGTCGTTTGCTTTGCAAACTATGTAGACTCAGATCAGACCACATGACTCATAGATAAGCCTCGGATCAGGGTCTGCATCGTTTGTCATTCAGAATCCCCATGCAAGTTTAAATCTTTCATACTTAATGGACTCAATACTTAAATATAGATGTGCTATTCCACTCTGATAATTCAGCATTGAAATGGTGAACATCAGGGTTAATATCGGAATAGAAGATATTATAATTGTTCTCATGATTTGGTATGACACGTTGGTTAGTTAGAAATTTACAGCGAATGTACTATTTATTGAATGTTTCAACATTTCCTTGTTAGTGATGGTTTGTTTACCGGGTAGCTCAAATATTTCCTTGTTTGTGATGGCTTGTTTACCGGGTAGCTCAAACATTTCCTTGTTTGTGATGGCTTGTTTACCGGGTAGCTCAAACATTTCCTTGTTAGTGATGGTTTGTTTACCGGGTAGCTCAAACATTTCCTTGTTTGTGATGGTTTGTTTACCGGGTAGCTCAAACATTATAATCTCATATCTACTGCAATTCTAATTGTTTTTGTAGCTATACTACGGCATGTTTCAAATGCCTGTATTCCACTTTTTTCTTTGGTTACCAGCTTACATTTGCTTCTAAATGTATATGTTCTTCAGCATTGACTGAACGTATATCTCACTGTTGACTGTGTATTTCTCGCTGTTGACTCTGTATTCGAGGTTTATAGTATATTTAAGAAATGAATGACGTGCTTCCGGTGTTCATGAGGTTATGCAACGCATAGCTTTACGAGCAAAGTTAGTGAAGCCCGAAGGGCTTCACGTGAATCTTTGCTCGTAAAGCTATGCGTTGCATAACCCATGAACACCGGGAGCACGTCATTCATTTCTTATATTTATATTCCATAGTATTTCTTATATTTAAGAAATGAATGACGTGCTTCCGGTGTTCATGAGGTTATGCAACTTTCTTTTTAGAATAAGGTTATATAAGGACGTTGCAGGGCGAATGTAAATATTCACATTTATATCTCAGTTGAATAACCATATCGCTGTCAGTTATATTTTCTATTTAAGCAAGCTTTCGGTTCACTTTAAATCAATGTTGAGCTGTGAGCTGTATTCCATTAGCT
The DNA here is from genome assembly GCA_963576725.1 of Azorinus chamasolen. NCBI lineage: Eukaryota > Metazoa > Mollusca > Bivalvia > Cardiida > Solecurtidae > Azorinus > Azorinus chamasolen. The sequence continues at coordinate 59,522,619 of OY755247.1, read as the reverse complement.
GGCAGTGTTTTCATATTTAATTATATCTGTTTGCGTGTCCAAGTGAGAGGTACTTATTCATTCGTATCCAGTGGTGTATTGAACGCATACTGCACTCATTGCTAATCAGGCGCGCATTTGCATGCAAAATTAACCCTATCAGTGCCAACATTATTGTATGCTAGACAAATGAGTCTGGTTACAGTTTTAGAGTGGACGTGTCTTCAATTTCTTCATAAAAAGATAATCCATGTCCCACAGTATGGATCCTGATCATACGCCGAGTTTCTCTCCGTCTCACCTGGATATACACTGTGTGCAGATGGTATCACACACCCGTCGTCATGACAGTGAATGGGTTAATATTCAGAAAAGAATGAAACACAAGCAAACTGTACACTGCAATTTAGAATTGGTCTTTTGCAAGTAATTTTAATCATATTGCTGTAATCACTAATGCAAACGTCCTTTGTTCCATTAAAATAACAATCAGGTTTGAATTATTACACATTATGTTTTCATATTTGTACGGTAACACGCGATGATGAAGTCATTGTTAATTCAGCCTTATGGAAAGGCTCGAACATTAAAATCAGACAAGATAATACAACCACATTTACATCTGCCTACATGTATTTGCAAAATACGAACAAGCTTATAGAATAAAAAACATCTTGTGTTGTTTATTTTGTTGGTTTGTTTTTCTCTTGGAGGCAAACACATTTCAACCTCATATCTTTATAATTGGCCTAATTTTGAAACACCATTAACAAACACTTTAATTTCCCTTACATTCAGATAATGTGGTATGGTTACGGCATTATTTCTTATGTTTGTTTTGTGTGTAGTCAATTAGTCTACCATTCCTTTGATACAACACCAATAATTGTAACAATTGTACACGCGCTTCTACATGTACACAGTAGAACCAGTCCTGTCTTAAGCGGCCATGGAAATGAGGCCTAATTATGAGCCTGTGAGGCATGTGGTAATTCAATGAGGTCAAAAGTAATGCAGAAAGCTCCTGTAGCATTTCAACCCATTCCCTGATATTTACGCCCCTTGACGCCTCTGTAAACGTCACTTTTTGAAACCATTTTGATAAATAGAGCATTTGCTACATAGGAGCAAATGCTCTATTTATCACAATAGTTTCTAAACTGCACAATTTTAAAAGTTTCCTTTTCTTTAGTAAGTGCTCCTTTTCGGTAGATTATTCAAAGCAGATGGGTCTTAAAATAGCCTATGAGTTAATGAGTTAAATAGTCCAATGTTCAGTACATTAATGTCGGCCTAGGACAGGTTCTACTGTATTCAAGATTTTTATTTAGAGTCGGTTTGATAATTACAACATGTAAACATTAGCTATGTATAGCTATTGACCGTATTGACTGTATGTATGTTCTTCTGTATTGGCAGAACGATGAACACACAGCGGACTGTATTTCTGGGTAATTGAATACATCTCACACATTGGCGATAGAGTAACCCCTTCATTTAAATAAAGTACTGTAGGACAAAGTATCTAAACGGATACACGAGTGCCTTTAATTTGACTGAGATTCATGATTCCGACAACTCTCCTCTACCACCTCAAGGAATGTGTAGTAATAGTATAAATGGGTGTTTGGCAGAAAACTATATCTGGGTTAAGTTGTGAGCATATTGATTAGTTTGAATGTTTTTGTATTAGGTATGGTCATTTTGTATAACAAAGGGGTGTAACTCATCATTGTAAGCCAATGTGTTCGCATTTTTATGTTGGTTGCCATTTTGAAAGTGCAAATCGCTGTAAGCTATATGCTTTTCCGTGGGTTCGCTTCAGCATATGTTGTTTTTTTGTGTCACCTGCCGAGAGGCAGTGTGTCACTTAGTGATCACTTTTCCGTCGTTTGTCTGTCTGTCTGTCTGTCCTTCCGTCCGTCCGTCTGTCTGTCTGTCTGTCTGTCCGTCACACTTTCATTCTTTTGGCCGTCATTTCTAAAATAATCATTATAGAGCTTTCACATTTCATACTTTCTTCCTCTCATTGATGACTATTGATGTAAATAAGGTCCGTCACTCTACATGCAATACTTGTTGAGTTGTTCCCTTTTGTTCTGATTTTCGCACTCCAGTGGATTAACAGTTTTTGTGTCAAATGCGAGCAGGTGACACATGTGTTCCTTCGAACACTTTTGTTATAGTTATGCTGAGAGTAGTTTCGTTTCGTATTTATCCGTCAATATCTACTTGAATGTTCTACTCAATGCTGTTTATTTACTCGTTTCTAGTAATGCGTTTACATTGAGAGAATGTTGAGCGCATTGCTAGTCAATTGATTTGCATGCAAAATTAAACCTTACTCCGTTGTAAAAACAGTAAGACATCCTTAAATTTGGATCTGATGCAATTTTGACTTCTTCCGATTCTATCAAGCTTTTGCGAAGCTATTATCAAACAGCTCAGGCCCTGATGAGGTGTCAACTTAATCGGCTTGTCACTTGGATCCAAGCTGTTTGCACAGTTGAGACAGATCACAAGTAACGAGATAACAGTTGATAGTCAACGCACCAAGTAATAAGTATCAGCAATATTCCCATAGCTATTGGACTAAACGTCTACATGTAATATACCAATTAAAAATACCAACATTATTTCCATAGCTATTGGACTAGACGTCTACATGTACCAATTAACAACTACCAGTAATATGTTCATAGCTATTGGATCAGACGTCTACATGTAATGTACCAATTAAAGTACCAGCAATATTTCCATAGCTATTGGATTAGACGTCTGCATGTACCAATTAACAACTATCAACAATATTTCCATAGCTATTAGACTAGACATCTACATGTACCAATTAACAACTACCGGCAATATTTACATAGCTATTGGACTAGACGTCTACATGTACCAATTAACAACTACCGGCAATATGTCCATAGCTATTGGACTAGAAGTCTACATGTAATGTACTAATTAACAACAACCAGCAAGATTCCCCATAGCTATTGGACTAGATGTCTACATGTAATGTACCAATTAACATCCTCCAGCTATATACTCATTGCTACTGGACGTCTACATGTAATGTACCAATTAACATCTACCAGCAATATACTCAGTGCTACTGGACAAGAAGTATACATGTACCAATTAAGAACTACCAGCAATATTTCCATAGCTTTTTGACAAGACATCTGTATCAATTAACAGCTGCAATCAATATTTCCATAGCTATTGGACTAGATGTCTACATTCACCAACTACTAGCAAAATGCCCATACCTATTGGACTAAACATCGGCACGTAGTTTTGATTATAACATCATAGGTAGTTGTTTATTGGCATGGGCTTTTATTAGATTGGTTGGTGTTAATATTTCTGTTTCCGTCCATGTGCGATAAACCGCGATAATGCCAAATCGACCACGTAAAAGAGGTGTATTTTTTTGTTTTCAAGCCGGACGGTAGCTTAACCCTTTCCCTCATATAAACGTGTTTTCACGCATTTGCAAACAGAGTAGACCCAGATCAGACGATTCCCGTAGGAGCCGTAAGATCAGGGTCTGCTCTGTTTGCTAATGGAATTTGAAAGAACTATTTCTTTACTTTCTAAAATGGCTGCAATGTTCCACCCTCTATATTTTATTATAACTGTTTTGTTCATGAATATTCAGTAGGTATTGAAATTTGACCTAAATACAGAACAGGGAAAGGGTTAACGCATGAGCTTTCTGCATCACTTTCGTCCTACATCAAACAATCATCTGCTTTTAAATGCCAAGTCATCAAGTGATCACTTATGTGCTAACCACGACCTGAACTCGCACTTGCAAACAGCTTAACTCCCAATGGGATGTCTCATCAGGATCCAAGCTGATTGACATTCAAGCAATGGTTCCTTAACATTTTGTTCAAATAGGAGGAAGTCAAACACTGCACCAGGTCTTTATTTTCGCAGATCGTGTGTGTTTTCTTTACATCCGGGTAAGGGCTAGTGCAGCAACAATATATACAGTTGTAGTGTTTGTTAAACGCAACGAGCTTATACAGTTAACGCCATCTAGCATAGCATCTGATGGAATCCATTAGCGCCTAAATTATACTTCGTAGAAAAATTAACATATTCTAATAACAGGGTATTTGTCGAACTTAATTATAAGAACGTTTCACATTACACGAGGAAGTTCTGCACACCTAAGTACAGTGAAAGATCGTGCTTGCTCGGTGATATTTTTAATAGTTATTTACAGTAGAATTTACCTCTGATTAGATCAACTAGTGCCTACTCCATTCTTCGTAGAAAATACATCTTTAAGTTTAAAAATAATAAATTTCTAATCAAATTACTGGACATTTACCGAACAGTTTTTATGAGAACATTTTACACCAGACGTGGAAGTTCAGTAGACTTAATGATTCTTGCCTGGTTGATGTTTTATGATTTTCTAATAGTTGTTTACAGCCGAATAACCTAACATCCTGTACTCCATGGGTAGACATTTAATGTCTTCGCAGTTGAGTAGACCCAGATCAGGCGGCTCCTGTAGGAGCGGTCTGTTCAGTGTCTGGTCTGTTTGTATGCGAAATAATGTAGATAATATTTTACAGTTGCCAAAAATTGCCCTTGTGAAAATGTTATTATACAAATACAGCTAATCAATATTCATTAAGCCATTATTTCTCACACGAATATTAATGAATTAAAGGGTTAACAAAATAATATATCTAATGTTGGGCTTTCATTCGTTTCGGTACGAAACATCAGTTCACATTTTTAACTACGGGACTATGCGCGAATTATTTATTGTCTACAATTTAGAATCATGGATCCAACAACGTTGAACAAGTTTAGATTTATTCAACACCTGCCAGGATGCGTTCAGTTAACACTAACCGTTACAGTTTTATGCAACCGTTCGCAAACGTTAAGACCGAAATATTGCGATTACAGCTGATGCAGTTATTTAAAGCGCATAATACAACCCTAAAAGCAGATGACTCATAAAAGGAACAGTTTTAGTGATAACACGACTAGCACTAAGTGGGAATTTTCACTTAGTCATGTGCTGCTGTGAGACGTGATAATATGTACTGAAACACAGTGTACCCATATTAAAAAGCGTGTCAACGCGTGAGACTGGTACTCACAGTTAATAAAGCAGACGCCATATTATATAAAAGAATCAGACGACAGTTCGGCGACAAATTTTATACGACTGAGCATGTAGGGAGGAATATTGTTTTATTCAAGTAAAAGCACAACTTGTTCTGCGACACGTGTGTTGCTATTCAGGTGCAACTTTAAAATTTATAGTCTCGGAGAAAAAATATAAACTGAAAATAAACCCTCTGTTTTGAACGCGGAAAATTGCCGGAAATGAGTTTTGTAAAGATGTAAACCCAGATCGCTTGTCGTTCAATAAGGTTCAGAACAGATCAAATGACACGAGTCTCGACATCGGATGACAGTCAAGCTGTTCTGCATTCGGTCCAGAACGAATCAGAAGATAATAAACATGGATGATAAAAGTTGAGCAGATATCATATTTTACAGCGGACTACTCAGTGTTAACCCTTCGCTTGCTATTCACGTCAATATACGTACCTGTAAATAGTGAAGACCCAGATGAGACAGCTCCTGCAGGAACTGTCTCATCAGGGACTGCAATATTTACAAGTTGATTGTGCAACCAGTGCACTCCACAGCAGTGATTGCACAGTGAAATACTTGTACACAGTGAGGATATATGTAATTATACAACAGGGCATAGGTAAATAAGGAGAAATGTATTTTAAAATTCAGCAAGCGAAGGGTTGAGACGTTCTCACTTTTCCCGGCTTATTTGGAGGAAGTAAGACTATATAATCACGGAAGCTTAAAAGCCAACTCGTAAAGGTCTACTTTACTATAGACAGTATATACCAATAGAACGTGTTAGATCCAATTGATTTTATTCTCTTTTAACTTCTTTCCTGGAATCGCGACACCAATTTTATGGATTTTGAGCATAAAATATTAAGAATACAGAGTGTTACTGACACATTATCTATGTAATTGCATAATGGTTAGCATGTTTATTCGCCCATTTACTATATCTTTATATAAAATGTTAGCTTGCTATTTCAGTGAATTTTGAAATTAAAACATGATATACATATTGCAATGCTTGCATATTAGTTGACTTTTATACTGGCATATGTACTGAGCAATGTTTGGTATTGGCAAACACTGTAGAATCAGATTTATTATAATTTCATAAGCAAACAGAGCAGACCTCGATCAGACAAATAACACATGAGCCGTCTGGCATCTGTCTACTCTGTTTGAGAATACGACAAAAATGTTAAAATGAGGGAACTGTTTAACCCTTTCGCTGCCAAACTATGTCGTCTGCTAACTTTGTCGTCTGCTACAAATTTCATTCTTTTGATTTTCTTCATTTTTGTTTCAAAAACATAGTAACAGTAACAAACAGTTTGGATCCTGATGAGACGCCGAGTTACTCGGCGTCTCATCTGGATCCAAACTGTTTGCATAGGTAATCACAGATCCGGCATTGGCAGCGAAAGGGTTAATTTGCGTTAAGTATGGTTTAAGATAAGAAAAGAATGAAGCGTCTCTTTTCAAGATAATAAGAGCTATTTGGAACAAGTATATGTATGTCCTCTTTAACTCATTCCCATCATAGACTATTTATAAACCCAACCTCTCTGAATTAATCTACCGAAAAGGAACATTACCTATAGAAAATAAAGTTTAGTATTGTGTAGTTTTGAAACCATAGTGATAAATAGAGCATTTGCTCCTATGGAGCAAATGCTCTAGTTATCACAATGGTTTGAAAATATGAGTTTTACAGAGGTACAATAAGGCGTCAGTAAGAGAGAATGGGTTAATACATTACCATTATGTTTGAAAAAGTGATTTAGCAAATCATTGTTTAAGTCCGCAAAAACAACAAGTAAAGGGTGTAATACACGCACGGGAAGTTACTTGAAGCATACATACACATTCTCATGGTGTTCTGTTCGTACAATAATAACAAGACACCGATGCATCCATACTCACTTGATCTTACGAAGAAGACTCCAGTTCAGCAGTACATTTGGTTTGTCCATACATATTTAAAACCGTGACCCATCTTACTACAGATCATATGAAACTATCATAAGTTCTGATTTACGATATTCGTTACTACTTGGATAACCTCTGTTACTATATAGTATGTGCCAATTAAGGCTGACTTGGTACAAAATGGTAACGGAAGTTATAATATGCAACGCTCTTCCAGTCCTGTGATCTGTTGCAGGACTTGCAGGACTTTATCCTAGTGAATGAAATTGATTTTTTAAAGCGATGCCGAATAACATCATCAACTGTGGATGTTGAATATTCATGTTAAAGTACTATAATAAAACATTTGCGGCAAAACTGATTGTGCTCATCGTTAACAGTTTACTTGATTGTCTTGCATTTTACCACCTTTACAATGTAGACGCAGATCAGTTGCCGTATGTGTTGTCAGACCACAGACCAACGCCTGCCATGTTTGCTTCTTTCAGTAGGTGTTGTCAGAGCACAAACCAACGGCTGCTATGTTTGCTTCTTTCAGTAGGTGTTGTCAGACCATAGACCAACGGCTGCCATGTTTCTTCTTTCAGTAGGTGTTGTCAGACCACAGACCAATGCCTGCCATGTTTGCTTCTTTCAGTAGGTGTTGTCAGGCCACAAACCAACGGCTGCTATGTTTGCTTCTTTCAGTAGGTGTTGTCAGACCATAGACCAACGACTGCCATGTTTCTTCTTTCAGTAGGTGTTGTCAGACCACAGACCAACGCCTGCCATGCTTGCTTCTTTCGTACATGTATATATCCGATCTTCTAACGTTTGTCATTGGAAAATAGTTTGATATTTGATATATTTGTTGACATTCTAAATTCTTACTTCAAACTTCCGTCTTCCAAGTTCTTACTTCTTACTTCCAAGATAATTTTCTATAATATGGTTATTATACATTGTTTATGCACGAGTTCCAAGTTCCTAGTTCTTAGTTCCAACTTCCAACTTCCAAATTCCGACTTCCATGTTCAGATGTCCATGTTCCAAGTTCAGAGTTCCAACAAAATTTAGAACAGCTATGGTGAAACTTTGAAGAGACAAAACATTCGCTAAGTATAATTTGCAGTTATATTGGCGATGGGAGTATTGGTCAATGCTATGCTTGTTTTCCCAACAATTTGTTATATCTAATTATAAACAAAGGGACTATATCAACACCCTATTGGTTCGTGTCTTCCTCCGTTACAATGTACCACGTGCAAATAAAATATCGGTAGACATACTCATCGATATCTGTGTCTGACATAGGTAGACACACTCGCCGATATATGCACCTGACATAGGTAGAAATACTCTCAGATACCTATGCCTGTCATCAGTTGGGGTATTAATAGATACCCGTGCCTGGCATATGTAGAAATGTGTGCCCGACATAGGTATAAATGTGCATTACAAACGTAGAAATACGCTCAAATATCTGCCTGACATAGGTAAACAGATACTCATAAATACCTTTGCCTGACATAAGTAGACTACTCACAGAACCCCGTGCCTGACATAGGCAGAAATACTCACAACCTGACGGAGATAGAATTTTTCACAGACACCTATGCCTGACATAGGCAGAAATACTCGCAGATATCCGTGCCTGATATAGGTAGAAGTATTCACAGAAACATGTGCCTAACATAATGACAACTAATCGCATCCTGACATAGATAGTACTACTCACATGTACATGTGACTGACCTCAGCAGAATACTCCCTTATACCCTTGGTGAAAACGAAATAACCGTATATGTTTGGAAATATCCAAAAGAATTGGTGATAATGTTGTTCAGACAAAACCCTTCGGTAACATAAATACTTTGCAGCTGTATCTTTATGTACTTCATGGAATAGACCGATGTCTACAGTAATAATAACAAAACGCATAAATAGAAGATGGAACTGATATGTCCTCGATATATCCTTCATGTTTTAAAGAATCCGGTCGGCACTAGACACAATATATATTTTGTGCTATATTATTGAATCCTGTTTAATTATTTTAAATAGACATAAAAGAAATTGCCCTTACAGGCATAAGTATCGATTTCAATAACAATTACTGTATAATTTTGTCTTGACTTGTATGCCACCTAACATCTTGAGTGTTTTTAAGAACAAGCACCATCTGCGGACCGCGAAGCAATTCGAAACTTGATTGTGTTCGCCACAATATTACACATGTGCCATAAGTTAAAAACAACATGAGTAATGGGGATCCATGGAAACAAAGTACATACATACCAGAAATGTTTTTGATACACTATTTCAATTAGTACTTTTTGTGATTTTGTTAATCAACGCTGTTTTATTTCACGAACTAAAATAACTTCTCTTATACGAGGGACTCGCAGTCCTATTTCCAATTTCTTGCTTTTTTTATTTATGTACCTTATACATCACACATTTTTTCTAATACAATGTAACATGTTTGTCAGACATTTTGTATGTACAGTAAAACCTCTCTTAACTTGAATTCTAGTAGAGAAGAATTTAGATATTTTAAGCAGGTGACTGCTTAATGTACGGTGAAAGTAATGCAGAAAGCTCCTCTAGAATCTTTCTGCATGACTTCCACCCTGCATTAACTTGTCACTTGTCTCCAATACCGATATTTATACTTAATTTAACATCCGGTTAAGAGAGGTTTTACTGTACCTTAATCAGATCCTATAGAAGCCACATATGATTAAGAAAACAAAATACACTTAACCCATTCCCTTGTATTAACGACTTTTGACAACTCTGTAAAAGTCACTTTGTGAAACCATTAAAAGTCAAACTGTGCAGACATTATTATAAATAGAGCATTTGCTCCTATAGGAGTAGGAGCAAATGCTCTATTTATCACAACAGTTTCAAACTACAAATTCTAAAATTTTCCTTCTCTCTAGTTAATGCTCCTTTTTGGTAGATTTATCCAAAGAGGTATCTCAGAATAGCCTATGAGGTAATTGGTTAAGTGATTGCTTTAGGCAGATTTTACTCGAAGTTGATTTCCTTTTAGTCCTGTAAAACAACTAACATTTTCCTTTTGAAATCCATGTACTTGATCTTATGTTTTTTTTATATTTTTTTTAAAAGTACAAACACAATGTACATAGTATAAGGTTTTTGTAGCAGTTTTTGTAGTAGTTTTTGCACTACTTTAATTAGGCATTTACATTTTAGGCTGCTGCCTCTTACATATTACTGTCCAGTAAGTTGTGCATTGCATGTTATATTCATCATTTTTCAATATAGTTGCAGTGCTTACATAGGCACGCTTGCAATATAGATGCAATGTGTAGCATTGACTTTTTTCATTCCAGTTTGAAATGTTACTTCTGTTCTTCTCTATGTGTACACCAGTAAATAACATTTGATTTATTACCTAATAGACAAATTGTTATGTCTCCCCCAACCCCCATATATTGTTTTCATAATTAGAGGAAGTATCATTCATTAAGTCCATTACTATAGTTACAACATTTTGAGTTATTTCCCTTTACATATTGCTCGTTAGAATTATTAGTCCTCCACCTACCAGTTGGGGGACTATAGGTTTGCCGTCCGTCACACTTCATGTCCGGGCCATATCTCCTACAAAGTTATACCAAATTTATTATACTTCACACATTGAAGAAACATGATGAGGGCTAATGTCATGCACAAGGACCATAACTCTAGCATCAATATTTTTGGAGTTCTTCCCCTATAACATATTTTTTTGTCCGGACAATAGCTCTTTATCTACTGGTTCAATTGATTTTAAACTTCACATATGGAACAATCATGATGAGGGGTAGTGTCATACACAAGGCCATAACTCTAGCATCGATATTTTTGGAGTTCTTCCCCTTTTTCATATTTTCTTGTCAGTCCATCTGTCACGTTTCGTGTCCGGGCAATATCTCCTACAAAGTCAGGCCAAATTCATTATAACTTCACACATTGAAGAATCATGATCAGGAGTAATGTCATGCACAAGGGCCATAACTCTACCATCAATATTTTTTGAGTTATCCCCCTTCATATTTTTTTGTCCGAAACTCTATCATCTATATTTTTGGAGTTATTCCCCTTTTCACATTTTCTTGTCCAGTTAATAACTCTATGTACTGGTTCAATTGATTTGAAACTTCTCATATGGAACAAGCATGATGAGGTGTAGTGTCATGCACAATGGCAATAACTCTAGCATCAATATTTTTGGAGTTACTCCCCTTTTTCATATTTCCTTGTCTGGACAATAACTTTTTATTTACTGATTCAATGTATGAAAGTAGGTACTAATACCATTCAGGTGGTCATGTATATACCATGGTCAACCACACCATGGGTGGGTAGGGTGGGGAGAGCGGAGTTTTTTTCCAGTCCGGTGGGGGACTTATGGCTTCCATAGCAATACAACATGCCCTTGTTTATCTGCCTATCTGTCACACATATCCAGTTGAGTTCTCATGTACCGAACTGAAATGAGTGACAATATGCCACATGGTTAATGTGTGGGTGCAATGGGGTGGGGTACATCCATTTTTATGACAAAAAAGTTAGCTATTGAATCAGTTTTAAAAATCCATATTTACCGGTGTTGCACATCTAACGAGAATGTACATGTACTTAAATACATATCTGGTTTCAAGTTGTTCAGGTTTTATACATAAATACTTGAATTGCTCTGATCTAATATGTCTACCACTAAGGGCCTTTTTCAAATATTGTTATGTCAAAATACACATCACATCTTTGATACATGGATTTTATGGCTGAATGCATGTAAATAAATGTGACGTGTATTTTCAGCTTATAATCTTTGAAAAAGGCCGTATTGACCGACATATTAAATCGGAGCAATTCAAGTATTTATGTATTATATTAATTCCAGGTTTTATAGTTTCTCATGTTGTTACAGATGTTTAGTTTTTAACCATTTATGCTAGTCAAGTTACTTGTTCAGTATGAATAATTCTGAAAGGGGGGTGATCCCCGAGAGCAAAAATTACAACACAAAAAGAGAAAATTGCAGACTCGGTTTTATTGAGTCTGTTCATGAACAGTAATTGAAAGTGCAACACTGCTCACGCCCCCTAGCACCGGCTTAAGCGGTATTCAATTTTCAGAACAAGAAGTACTGAAATTCATGATCTCGAAGGATCAGAAGGTATAACAACACTGAGAATGAAGTACGGGGCGACGTTTTACGGCCGCCACACAAGCACTTAACACCTGCTGTTGTGAAGATTATAAATTCTGAAAGGGGGGTGATCCCCGAGAGCAAAAATTACAAAACAAAAAGAGAAAATTGCAGACTCGGTTTTATTGAGTCTGTTCATGAACAGTAATAAGTTTATATTTAATTTTCTTTTGTTATCTATATGAAGTTCACTTTCCATCTTTAATGTGCCAATTCCTTGAACAAACAATTCTATAACATAATACAGATCAGTATTTGTTTACTTCAATCATTCTTAGTGCTATTGCAGGAAAATCTCCCTGATAATTGGTGTGGGCCGAAAGTCTAAATAGGGGTACCACCAATAGAATCTTAATTATATTTGCCCCCACCACCAAGAGAATAAAAATTCATAATACCCCCCCCCCCCCCCCCCCTTCGAAAAATAAATATCTATTTTTGCATTTATGCAATTACTTTTTGTCGAGCCGACTTGCAAACCCAAATGCCAGCCCAGTGTATTGCCACATGTGTCCATTAGTCTGACAGTTTTTCATTTCGTCCTGTTCACATCATACATGGATTCTTCCATGGTTCTGTTATTGCAAGTAGTTTTCTCTTCGCCGACCTCGGATTCACTACATGTACCTGTGCTCCTGCTAGGACTCGTGTGTTTTATTAAAAAAAATCCCGTCAATGTCTTTTGGTTGTTATTTAGGTCTATTGTCGGGTTTTTTTTATCCAGTCTTTTACATCGAGAAGCAATACCAGTTATTGGTTGACACTTCCGGTGTCTTAGTACTTTTTCACGGTCTAGTCTGAATCAAGCAGCCGCTCATTATTTAAGTTTTATCAGATAAGCGTCTAGATGATCAGGACTAAAAATTGCATGCGTCCACAATAACCACACAACGGAATTTTCGCGGGAGTTTTTCATTATTGTCGAAGAAAACCGCTTCCATGAAGCGTTTAACTTGACAAACCACCCCATCAATTTTATTGCGGATGTTGAAATTCCCGCACCAATAGAACTTTATTCAAATTTCCACCCCACCAACAGAATTAAAATTTCTTTTGCACCCCCACCAAGGTAATTTTAATAGGCTGTCATTCCGACCCCAGGGAGAGTTTCCTGGAATATCCCTTACGAAATTTGTTTATTTGACACCCCTCCCCCTTCCCCAAACACATTAATAAACACTTACATCAGCAACGCTTCCATCAAATTTGACATATATGTCTTCTCCAAGGTTAACCATATATACTGTTTTCCCATATTTGAACAACGTATTTCTAAGATTAATCAGTTAACTTAGAAAATTCAAATTCTAATCCGTTAACAAGTACATACTAATTGCAACGTTTCATTTCTCTAGTAGATCATTTGCTGTTTTCCAACTATATTCGCGCCCTTTGATGCTTTGCATCAATGGTTTTCTTGTAAGGCTCTTAGATGAGGCCTCTAATTAATGTCTGCACATCTTGTTATTTTTCAATTCTCTTTAAAATATCCCTGAATTTTTACTGTAGGCTAGACATGTCTAATTTTCAGAATAGTTCATTTGAAAATACAGCATTAAGTTAATATTCTTGTTGATCTCTCAGCATATACATGCATGTTACAGGAGGTGTTAAAGCTAAAAGCAAGGCTGTGGTTAAACAGTAACATGAACATGACACTGAGGTGAACGACACACGTGTATTCATGTAGTCTCTACATACCTTGTATAACAGAGCAAAACATGTGGCGTAATAGTTTCGTACAGTATCAGAAATTTACCTTATATGCTAAGGATTATTTAAAAGCTACCGAAAAAGGGTATAAACTATCCCGGTCTATAATCTATCAACGTACGATTGACAACTAGTATTTATGCTACTTATTTTCTGTCATCTAGAAAGTTAATTGTACTACTAAATCACGTAATTTATACGATGTTCTGCTAAATACAACCACCTTTTTCTTTCCTTATACGTGTACAATAATAGATGTGACGTCAAATTGAGCGGACAATCCAATCAGCGTCTATTCCTAATAACAATATAATAACATATACAAATACAGGGAGTGGTGTGTATAACCTAAATATGGCAAGAAGAACTTTACTAAATGCAAATTTACACATGCATATCAGCGGAAATGTACTGGTTTTAAACGGATTATATTGGAAATAATATGAAACGTCATTCTTATGGAACATATATCGCACGATAGCCATTTCATGCGGTATTGTTTTCAGTTGTTTAAGAAATGCATAAGCCTACCCAATTACAATAATTAAAATTCAGATTCAAATAAAGTTTATTAACACCATAGTCATTTATTGTTGTAAACCTGCGTCGATCTGGTATTCAGGGTGATGCTTCTATAACAAAGCATGCACCATTCTAGTAAGCATTCAGCAAACGTGTGTTCGATTCGACCCAGGAAGATCAACAGATGTAATGATCACCCAGTGTCATTACTTTGAATCATAATCACTCACGATAGACTGTTCCGATCCGTGGGCTTTAATGTCTTAAGCAATTCTTATACAAATGTATCATCATATCAGCCTTAAAATGCATGGTAAAACTTTTTATTTGTCGAAACAATAAAATACATAAAAACAAAAGCATATGCATTTGCTTTAATTTGGAAAACTGTTTTCAGATTTCGTACTTCTATCGTACATTGGTAATCGTGCCATATACAGATTATTCTATACTATATAAATTCAGTACGGATTTCAACCATCTGGGTTCGGGAAGCGAGTTTACTGCCATTTGCAAACAGTGTATATCCATATTAGAGCTAGGGTTCCTATAGGAGTCTGCATTGTTTGTCATTCAAATCCTCTCGCAAATTAAACCTTTTTATACTGATTTCACTAAAATGTTAACCAAATGTGGACCATTCTACGTTGATGATTTAACATTCAAAAGGTTAAAAGCAAATGCTCGTGTAGTTCATTTTATTTCAGCTCCGGGTTCTCGTAGCTTACACAAGTGACAACTGACGATTTCTTTTCTCTCAATGTTTTTACCTTATCGCAAATGAAAAAAAGTGTTAGCAAATGAAAACCGATTATTGAAAATAGTTGCAATATGTGAACTTTACTTAACATCACAATATGAAAATTTTCTTCCAAATTAATTAAATCGGAATTAAACCGGTTTAACCCCCAGTGACTTTTGTCACTGACCGTTCCAAGGCGATACTTCCATCTTCCAACTTTTGTATGTTTATTTTGTCTTTGAGCGTCTCTTTATGTTTTTGATAGCTATGTACATTTGCTGTGTTTTCAAGATAAGATGCATTAAATAAAACATTTTCAGAAACAACTCCTTTATGTCTCCACCAAAACCATATGTTGTGACCACTCTTTAGAATAATTTCTTCGAGACGATTCTAAAGAGAGGTCACATGATGACTATAATATTTGAATACGGACCTTAACCTGTTGCTCCTTTAGAGTTCAATACTTATAAGAACTGGACTAACACGCACAATATTTGAAGCTATTCTCATCCGCGCTCTTTTGACCACATTCCTACGTCAACTAAAGCTACAACTAAAGTCAAAGGAAAGTAAAATAACCTTATATATTTATAACCGGCTTCAATCGGAAACGCTATCAACACGCGCTTAATGTTTTGTTGTATTAGGACACCCATGTGTGGCTATAAAAACGACATTTGTCGTATGCGTGTATCCAATCTTTTCCTTTTACTCATTACAAGTTGCACTTTCCATTCTATAAACTGTTCGCATGGGCTGTACGTTGAACTCACTGTAGACTATTATTTTTATTATATTTTAGTTGAATGTTCAAAGTTCAAACGACGGTTTTCTCTACAAGCCGTGGGTTTTCTTTCTACAAATGTTGAGCTGTGGGCTACCTTTTCTTGGATGGCAGTGTTTTCATATTTAATTATTTCTTATTCAGTCCTTTCAAGAGGTGAGTTTAAATTAAGGAATATCTCACTCGTTTCTAGTCAGTTGTGGGTTTGTTCAGCACATAATGAAAAAGCGTTAGTTAACATTGCATGGTAACTTGGAATTGGACTTTTGTCACTGTAACCTCTAATACTAGCTTCGCTTATTCCATTTAGAAGGTTTTAACTATTACACAGTGTATTATGTTTTCAAATTTGTACTGTGACACATGATCACGAAGCCATTGTTAATCCTCTCCCAATTATATGCCTATTCCCAATTTCGATACCTAATGAATAATCATGGACAAACTAGGTATACTGAAATACGGGAGGTGGAAAATTGTAGCCATTTTAGAATGTAAAGAAACAGATTCCATTAGCAAACAGAGCAGACACGTGTGACATAGTCACATTTCTAGTGTGTAAGTATGAAATTTGCAGCTGACTGAAGGTTAACGTTCGATTAAGGAAGTAATCATTTATCTGCATATTGACTAGCGGTAATTGCAGCCCAGTTATGCATATGGATGGGGTTTCCTCGTTCACTAAACATGTCTAAATGCTAGCTAAAGCAGTCTGGCCGGAGACTGGGTTTAGAAGAAGGGAACATGCTGCCAGAGCTCATATAGCTAGAACTCTGAAATAAAGCAATCGACCGGAGGATCGAGTTGAATTACACACTGATGGGTCTACTCTGATTGCAAATGCGTGAAGACACGTTTATATGAAGGGAAGGGCTAGGTCAGTCTTATACATCAACTCGTACATTAACTCATATAAATCTTTATGATTGATTATTAATCATGCTAAGCTGCGTTTGAATGACATTCGTAAACAGCTCGGATTCAGATGAGACACCGAATAAGCTTTTTGACAGTTGGCCAGTAGTCTCTCCAAAGCTTGAACGATCGAATTAGTCAAAAATGCATTAGATCCAAAATTGAGCAGACATTTTTTCACGGCAGAGGAAGGGTTAAATTCAGAGAATACAACATCATTTACATATGGCTCTTTGAGGAAAACGGGGCTGCTTATAGAATTAACCATTCACCTCATGAATTCATGCCACTATGGTTTGTTATATGGGTTCATGAACACATATTTGTTTGGTCTTGGCAGAAACTGTAAAATTAGAGATATAACTGTATAAGCAAACAGAATAGACCTTAATCAGACGAGTCATATGCGAGCTGTCTGATGTTGGTCGACTATGTTTGAAAAGACAGTGTGTGGCATGATGTCTACTGATGTGTTGGTGGTGATTGCGTCTTGTATGTGACTTTCTACTGTATGTGTGTGTACGAGTATAAATTGCTATGCTTTCTGTAGGTGTTTTGGTGATGGTGGCGTTTTGTGTGTGGCTTTTCCTGCTTGACTTTACTACTTTTTCATTTAAACGGCTTATCTACGATATAACGGTTTTAAATAATATTGTACCACTTCTGATAGGGCCCATTAGTGCCTACACAAGTCTGAGTTGAAAAACGTCTCTGAGTAGAGCAATACATTGATCCTCTAATTACATGACTCTTGTTGTGTCGTATTATACGACATCCAGCCAATTTGTTTTATATCGACCATGGGAGATAAACAGACCTAAACATCGTTAACCACACTTTCTTGGGAAACATTTTGTTTATTTATCGTAATTGTTTCGGGCAGCATCTACTGCATGCACACAATCATTGATAAATATTATATAAAATTTGGATCTAGATGAAACGCTCAGTAGCTTGGTGTCCCATCAGAAACTGTCTATATATATATGAAAAGGTAAGGTAATCACTTTGTGCAGACGAAAGTAACATAGAGTTCAAAATATTTAAGTTACAATTTCAATTGTACAATCGCAGTTTTGAAACTAATTAAAACTTAAATGATACAATATATTCGCCAACGTACCAGTCGAGAAAATGTGTCTGTAGTGAACGATTTTTTATAATATTTAACGCCTTAGGAAGGGTCTCGCAGTAAATAGTAACATATAGAAGCTGATGGCATATTCAGTAACAAAACGCCTTGACACATTGTGGAGGAGTGTTCTCTTATTGAATAAAAGATCAGCATGCTGTTCTGTTCCACATGTGATCATATTTAAGTGCCAATCTAAGACGTGTGATATGAGAGACCATAAATAAACTGTGAACATTAATATCTAGTTTGAACACTAATTGCTTGCAAAAAGCAAAGGTTAACCCATTCCTCCATAGACTATTTTTTAGACCCAACCTTTTTGAATTAATCTACCGAAAAGGAGCACTAACTATAGAAAAGGAAACATTTAGAATTTTGTAGTTTGAAACCATTGTGATAAATAGAATATTTGCTCCTATAGGAGCAAATGCTCTATTTATCACAATGGTTTCACAATGTGAATTTTATAGAGGCGCAAAATTGCGTCACTAGAGTGATAACTTGAAACAAATCATAACAGAACATAATAGGCTTAACCATTCAGATGTGTGTCTGAGCACTTGTCGTCTGCATATATTGTCTTCTGCTTCAATTATAAAAGTACATATTGTTTCAATTTCGTTAAAAACAGTTTTGAATCTGATGGGACGCTGAGTTGCTCGGCGTTTCACATGGATCCAAACTGTTCTTCATTCTTTGTCGTCTGCTACAATCTTCGTTTGTGCAATTTTCTCAATTACAACAGAAACAAATATATTAAATGATACGCCTTGTTACTCGGTGTCTCATCTGGGTCTAAACTGTTTGCATAGGTAATCGCAAAGAGGTAAGACGTTCATACTACTTCACTAGTTTATTTTAAGGAAGCAAGACAACTTAATCATGGAAGCTTAAAAAGCCAACTCGTAAAGGTCAACATACAATAAACATTGTATCCCAGCAAGTCATAAAAACTAAAGAAATATAAAAGCGGGTTAGATAAAATTGAAGTTATTCTCTACTAGCTTCATTCTTGGGACCGCGAAACCAGTTTTATGACCTTAAGTTAAGTAAAATGTTTGGAGCAAATTGTGTTGCCAATACATGCTAATTTCATTACATTTTATAACAGTAAGCATGTTTTCTCGCCCACTTATTCAAAATTATCAGCTTGTATTGACTGCTCAAAGAGTTTTAAAATATAATTAGGAATGCTATATTTCAAAGTTGGGATGTCCGTTTTACACAGATGAAAGTTATGGAATAAGTTTCTAAATTAGTGTGACTGTAAAGTGGTTCAGCTATTGAATATGTTCGCGTTCTACCCGTTCAATGCATGAATGCATCTCCGCCACTTTAAGCGCCCATTTATTAGCTCGTCTGTTTCGAAGAAATCACGAGCTATTGTCGTAACCCCCGCGTCGGCGTCGTCGTCGTCTGAAATCTTAACATTGGCCATACCTTCTTCAATTTTTCATTTACAACCTTCATTTTTGGTTCATCTTGACAATGACGCCAGCCGAGCATTGCATCCGCTGGCGGTGCTCTTGTTAACTCTTTCGCCTGCCAACTTTATCGTTCTTTGTTGTTTTTGCACAAAACGAAACAAACACCATGATGACAGTAAAAAATATGCCGAGTTACACGGCGTCTCATCTGGATCCAGATTGTTTCTGTAGGTAATCACAGATGCAGCAGCGAAAGAGGTAACTCTTATAAATAGTATTAGTGAATAAATTCAGCTCCTACATTTATTGCGTTCGATGATTGTTTCTAAAGTTAGAATATTATAGATCTTTTAAAACAGAGTTCGTATTTGAACGATATCTCGACTTGTTAGATGATGATAAAGTCAGAACTACTTTCTCACGGTTCAGACTTAGTTCTCATGCTTTAGAACTTGAAGTCGGAAGATATAGCGGTACAGACAGGGATAATCGTAAATGTAAGCTTTGCTGTTTAAATTTAGTTGAATCAGAATATCACTTTCTACTTTGCTGTCCTATTTATTTAGATTTACGAAAGAAATACAAAATTGCTAGATCTTGGCCTTCACTGTCTAAATTTGCCGGTCTTATGTCCAGTAAGAAAGTAGGTATTATCAGAAATGTGTCGAAATATATTCACTATGCTATGTTAAAACGTACAGAATGCATAGACAATGTTGCTTCTTAGGTTTCTTTATGTACTTAAATTGCTATTTAAATATCAGGTTAGGTTTGAATCAGTATTTACTAGTTCAATCTATGTTAATTATTTCATTACATTGATGTATGTATTAGTGTAATGCATTTGCCATCTTTATATTGTATTATTTACTTGGCCAAAAGTATTGTATATGCTGATATTGCCAATTAAATTTGAATTTGAATTTGAATTCTAAAAATCTAATTGCCATTTAAACTATCAATCGCGACCGTCACAAATATAAACGATAGACACATCGTCATGCTCTATCAAAAATAAAAAACGATTGTTTTACCAGAAATTGATATAAAAACATATATATAGTTCAAGAATGAGTTTATATGTGGCAAAATTGCTTATACTTAGCTTTAAGATAACATGGAAAGTTGTTACTATGTGTTGGCTGGTATGGTATTGCATTCTTATATCCCGAAATATACTCTCTGATGCGATGACTTAATCCTTTCCCTGTTGAACATTCATGTAATAAATAATGACACCATGAACATTTATTAGCTATTTTTTATAATGGCACATTTATCCCCTTCTCCTATATTACCGTTCCCCTTAGCAAAATAATTATCATAAAAACAATTACTTTAAATGCAACAAGGGGCTTCCTTGAAGGAATAGTGAGATAAAATATTTTTCTAACGGTAAATAACACTTTATGTAAACAAATAACCCAACAATTGAACCAAATGCCGGTTCTTTTAACTCACTAAATGCTGCAAATGTAGCCTCCATGTTTCCTATATTGCCGTTCCTATGACGTCATAATCTCCCACTCAAAGGTGTTTGAGCACAACTGGGTCAAATATATACTGCACAAGAAAGGTAAAGTCCCAGACACTCACTACACCTAATAAATATTTTGAGTCATGTTGAACTATGTATTAATCGAAATCATTTTCAAAAGCACCATGAACAAAATAAGACAGAATTATCAGCCTTATAAATTCAAATGTTATTTTACAAAAAGTGTTAACTGAGAATTTATTTTAAAAAATACTTTGAAATATACAGATTACAATCAGCTAAACAGATAACACTCAAACATACCAACATATTTACAATTTAGATGTGTACTGGGGCATTTTATTCAGTACAGAAATGTATTTATGCCGTCTGATAACAGACTCCATTGTACAAAATTTGACATGAGTCATATTCATAACATGAACCCTAAGTTTTGCTGAACAGTATACTTGTGACGTGTTATTTGCTTGGCACGTAATAAGGACCTGCCTGAACGTTTCCGCGGCATCTGTCATTTTTTTAAGCTTTGAAAAACGGATTATTTTTGGGAAATATTGTTAGAAAAATGGTGTCACGTGATGAGAATGTTTATATTTTTGTTGAAAATAATATTTTTCTTTCAAGTTGCATTCAATTTACCTGTTTTTTCCCTATTTTTTCGGCTCTGTATCTAAAAGTGTTTTATTTACAATCGGAAAACACTTTGAGCGATGACGTAGAGAGGTCGCACGCGCCATATCAAGCGCTTTTGTGATGCGGACGGAATAATAGGAAAGAACGGAAATATAGGAATCGAGGATACACATGTTTGTTTGGTAGTGGTGAAAGCTGTATTCAATATGGTAGTCGTATTAGAGAGGGTTTAGTGTATATAAGACTAAAGTCAAAGAGTGTAAATCCAGGCCAGAGGGTACTGAAGGAAAAATAATTATTGTAAAACTTCAATTCAAACGAAAATTACCGTATTCTCCCTGATAGATGCATTCACTCTAACAAACGCCCCATTGCATCTACGGGAAATATAACGATTAAAATTACAACTAAAACCCCAAATAATAACCAATCAATATAGATACAGTAAAACCCCGCTAATGCGACCACCTAAAAGAGGTACAATTCTGGGTGTTAGATGCAGGTGGTAGCCAGGCGCGTAGCCGCCTATACGCAAGTACGCAGCTGAATCCACATAATTCTGACCAAAAAATAAATTTAATAAAAAATATATATAAATATGAAAAATTAGCGAACGTACTGGTATAAAACGTTCCTATCCTCTTCTTTATTAAATAGCCTTTGTGTACTATACCCCGCCGAAATAATAATCGAGAAGGGGTTAGCTGTTTATCACATGTGAACCAATGTGTGTGAGATAATATTCTGGGTCAGAAAATGACATTCGTGATGATTCAAGAGTCAACTGCTGGAGAAGCTCCGTTCAATTATTTTATTGAGGGCCAGGGGAATGTTGGCTAAGATGCGTGACCAGAATTACAATAGAGTCAGTAATGTTCCGGTGCCATTGTGGAGTACAAACTCGGGTACAGCAACTAGTTCCACAAACCATGTGCGAATGGCATAGCTTGAATCTTTCCATTGTGCACGCCTGCAAAGATAGCATTTGTTAGAAACTTGCTGGACAAAGTCAGTGCAGCAAGTCTGTTTTACATTCAAGTAGTCTGCAAAACTTCTATTTGCATTTCGGGAAGAGCTGGGAAACGACGCTGTTGCTAGAGAAGAGCTGAACAAGCGAATCCACTTGAAGAGTCTCTGGCCAGTGGCCAGTCATGCGAACTCCATCTACACGTTTAAAGACGCATACACCACTGTAGTAAATGTCCTCAATGTGCTAGAGCGAGGAGACGCAAATGTGAGCAGCTATAGATTTTGCATCCTTGAGTTCTACTTTAAATATCGTCTCTCAGGTAGTTGTTGAGTTCGTGCTTAAGGGTATAAACATCGACCTAGTTAAGGCTGCCAGGGAGAGCCAGGTTCTTAAAGCAACCTTCCGTTTTGTGTGATGAGCTATACTGCAAAACAATGCCCATGGCCGAACGTAGGAAGCAGAGCCTTCAAAGCCAAGAGTAGCTTGGCACGAACGCTACCCTGGCGAAGTGCCTACAGATTCCGTATCGGAATACTGGAAACTGGCAATATACTATCCGTTCCTTGACCGTTTGGTTGTAGAATGGAAGATCGCATGTAATCTCCAAAGACATATTCAAAACAAAGTACATTATATCTGATTCCAAGTATTGTCAATGAACTGACACCTGCTCCGAAAGATAACAATTTTGGTGCATTTTGTCACGACTTCATTGGATATCGTGAATGCTTAAGACGTTGTCCGCTGGAGAGAAAGTTGGTATTCGAAAGAAACAAAACCTTCTGGACTGAGTGCAACATCAAAAGACACAAACAAAACTCTGGACAAACATTTTCATATGTTTGGTGCTTATCACTATGCTGGTCTCAACAACCTCAGCTGAGAGGCAGTTCAGTATTATGAGGAGGGTGAAGAACTGCATGAGATCTATAATGTCACTAAATGTCAGTTTGGACTAGCAATGTTTTATGTCACATACATGTATATGAACATTGGAAATGTTTTCATACATGAAAAAATGACTGAAAAAGACCTTTGTTCGAAAAACGGGGCTCGTATTTCTTTGATATTAAGCCTTCCTTCAGAAATAAAATCTGTCAAGTAAATGGTTTATTTGTTGAATTTCCGTACTAAATAAAGCGCCTCAGAATTCCCAGAATACAACACATTTTTCATTTTTTTCTGGAGAGGGTGGGTGGGTGGGTGTGTGTGGGTGAATGTGATGGCGGGGAAGGCTGACAAAATTATGAATCCACATGAATAGAGGGCTAGCTACGCCCCTGGTAGCTTAATAGCTTAATGCAGGACAAAAGTTATGCATTTCCCACCAAAGGTGCCCGACGCATGCTTGGACTCACCCACGGAACCCCCCCCCCCCCCCCCCCCCAAAAAAAAAAATGTGATCGAAGTATGTAAAACTATCCTAAACCTAAAACTATCTATTTGAACCTTAAACCACTCAGAAAAAAAGAAAAACACGACCCGGAAAAAAATCCTATCGGGTCTATATATGTATTGAAAGGTATCTAACTACATCAGATCAGCGGCGGAAAATACAACAGTCATGTTTTTCAAAGTCTTACAGCAAAGCCAATTCAACACCGATTTCAATCATTTTGGTATTGATCCGTTCCAAACTCCATATGCTAAGCGGCACAATAAATGCTTTCCTTAAATATTGCTCCGTCCTGTCGCTGCAAGACTGCGGATTTGAAAAAACGCTAGAGCGAAACGATGTGACTCCCGCCAGGATGCATAGACGTATATAGGGAGCTCTGTATTCGTAATCTTTTCAACAAAAACGCGAATTATGGTGAAACACTATCGAAAAACATTAAACTCACCGCAATTAAAACGGCGCTTACTATTTCCAGTCTGCTACGAGGCGCCATGTTTCTTTCTCCAACTTTCCTTTTGAACGGATGCGACCATTTTGCTGTGACCCTCATAAACTATTCGATATGCAATTTGACTTCTTCTTCCGGGCCACATGCGTATTTTCAAATTCGCGGTCTTGCAGCGACAAGACAGCAATATTTAAGGAAAGCACTAACTGTGCCGCTTAGCATATGCAATTTGGAACAGATCAAGACAAAAATAATTGAAAT
Source organism: Azorinus chamasolen (assembly GCA_963576725.1). Classification (NCBI taxonomy): domain Eukaryota; kingdom Metazoa; phylum Mollusca; class Bivalvia; order Cardiida; family Solecurtidae; genus Azorinus; species Azorinus chamasolen. Next base: position 59,497,913 of record OY755247.1, on the reverse strand, counting down.
CGGTGCTGAATTGGCTTTGCTGTAAGACTTTGAAAAATATGACTGTTGTATTTTCCGCCGCTGATCTGACGTAGTTAGGTACCTTTCAATACATACGAGGGGTGTTCCAAAAATAATGTCACTTGCATCGGTGCTCATATAGCGGAAGTGCTTTTGTTCATTTTAATTTGCTCTATCCTTCAAAATACTCTCCGCCAGCCAGAATACACCTTTTTAGCCGGTCAATCCATTTTTGGAAGCATTTTTCATACTCTTCAATGGGGACACCCATCAGACACTGATAAACAGCAGATCCAAGGGCATTTCTCGAATTGTATCTCCTTCCAGATAAATGATATTTAAGTTTTGGAAAGAGAAAATAGTCGCAGGGGGCCAAGTCTGGCGAATACGGAGGGTGCGGAAGGACGGTAACATTCTCTGACTCCAAAAAGTCAGTCACAATACGTGCCTTGTGAGCGGGTGCATTATCATGCAAAAGTCGGACATACTTAAGTCCTGTTTTGGGGCGGCTACTTTTGTAGTAGTTCTTCAATTTTCTCAGAACAACGTTTTTATAGAACTTGCCTGTGACCGTTCTGCCTTTTGGCACCGGGATTTGAATAGCTGGACCCTTATTAGTAAAATAGCATACAAAACCTTCTTTACCGTTCGTATTCGTTTGGCAATACTTGGGCGTCTGGCATTTTTAGTGGCCCATATTCGGTTGGAAACCTTCCGCTTTGGTTCAAAATAATACACCCAGGTCTCATCACCAGTGACTATATTATCAAAAGCCTTTTTACTATATTTTGGGTACATTTTGAGAAGTTTTTTTGCCATTGTTACACGCGTCTTCTTTTGATCATCCGTTAACAAATGGGGTATCCATCTTGCATTTATCTTTCTAACTTTTAGGTGTTTCTTCAAAATTGCATGAACTCTTGCTAACGACAAGTTTGTCATTCGAGCCAATTGTCTTACGGTGAATCGAGCATCAGTTTTGAGGATATTTCTGATTTTTTCTATGTTACCTTTGGTCGTAGTTGTTGCTGGACGACCTGGGCGAACAGCATCTTTCAGTTGCTGCTGCCCAGCACTAAATTTAGCTACCCACCTACAAACAGTCCTGTTGGACATTTGGCCCTCCCCATAAATGTCACACACCTCGCGGTGAATATCTACAGCCTTTATGCCGAGTAATGACCTACCTTTTATATAGGCCCTAATTTCAAGAACATTTTCAGCTCGTTTTCCTGTCATTTTGTGTATAGTCTAACGAATAGGCTATGAAACGATGTACACTGTACCGAGGCAAGTGAACGTGTGGACGAGATATTTACCTGTGTCACGAGCCAGTGATCACTCAATCGACACGAGGTGTTTTTGTGCATGAATTGCACGATTTCCGCGAAATAAAGCACAGATGACATTATTTATGGAACACCCCTCGTATATAGACCCGAAAGAAAAAAAATTCCGGGTCGTGTTTTTCTTGTTTTTTCTGAGTGGTTTAAGGTTCAAATAGATAGTTTTAGGCTAGTTTACATACTTCGATCACTTTTTTTTTTGGAAGGGGGGGGGGTGTCCATTGGTGAGTCCAAGCATGCGTCGGGCACCTTTGTTTCCCACAAAATTACTGTAATATTTTATATTTGAAAACAAATACATGTCAATGGAATGTCAAATACATGTCAATGGAATGTCAAATACATGTCAATGGGATGTCGACATATAAAACATCGATCATGGAAAATATTATTAATGGGATCAACCTGGGTCCAGGGTATTAAAACTCTGATTTTGAGATCATTCTCAAGTATCTGATTGGTCAAATGCTTAGGAATGATCTTAGACTCAAGCAAAACGTTTTATAGCCCCCTGTCATGATGTTGGTCTTGAATCAGTTTAACACATTTCCCACTAAGTATGACCTTATTGGCATTTGCAAAATCTTTGACCCGGTTGATACATCGAATAACGTAAAGACGTTTGACGCTCAGCCAATAGCTTGAACAACTCGGAATTCAGTAAGTCAGACCTGGGTCCATGCTTATAAAGCTTTTGATTGGTCAGATTTGAGTTCTCAAGCTTTTGATTGCTCAGATTTGAGCCTTTGGCCCAAATCTGACCAATCAAAAACTTGAGAACGAACTCAGACTCAACTAAACGTTTTATAAGCATGGGCCCAGGTCTGAGTCTAAGACTAAGATCATTCTCAAGCATCTTATTGATCTGATTTGGAGCACAAAATCTGACCAACCAAATGCTTGAGAATGAATTCAGACTCTAGCTTGACCTTTCCAACGGCGGGTCAGGTCAGAGTATGACCAGACATCACTTTGTACTGAAGGATATTAAATGAAATAAATACACACACCAAATTCAACACCATTGAATAAATTTACGGAACTAATAAGTATCAATTTTTGCAGTATAACATATTTTCACACACAAACCAACAGTATTGTGCACGTGCACTTCAGTTTATGCTTCTATTTTTGATCGTGCAATATATAGAGCGGGACGCGTCTAGATACGATCGGTTTAAATTTCCAAACATGTTTAATAATTGATGTAAAATAACCAGTGGCGCATAAATAACCTCGGACTGTAACTAAATGCAGCTTCAAATACCAACGAAAGCCAATAAAGTTGGTATAAATTAGATATTTCCGAACGAGCAAACCATACATTATCAGATTTAATTCATTATTTACATGTTTTTGATATTTTCGAAATAACGTCTAACTATATTTTACTCTCGACGCATGTTAAACTACTATACAGAATTAAAGCATATAACAAGAACAACGGACAGGCCTAAACTACATGAATATTTATTTAAGTAATAAAAACGGCATGCATATTGATTCAATTATTTTATATTAAAAGTCGGTATGTTTTTGTTGTTAAGTAAATGTGTACTGGAGTATAAATAACAAGAGTGATCAAGAAACACAATCAACTAAATATAAAAATATGTTGTTGAAAGAATACTTGCATCTGGATTTCAAGAGGAAGTTCGATCTAGAGTTTATGAGGATATTTGTATCTAGAATTCATGAGCATATTTGAATCTGGAGTTCGTGAGGGTACTTTGATTTGGAATTCATGGTGATAATTGGATCTGAAGTTCAAGAGGATACTTGGATTTGGAGTTCATTGTGACACTTGGATCTTGAGTTCTCGAGGATCATGGAGGTTCATGGAGATGCGTGAAGCAGGTGTTCATGAAAATACGTGGGCCTAAAGTTCATTAGGATACGTGGATCTGCAATTTATGAGGGTTCTTTAATCTGACGTTCATTGGGATACTTGGTATGACGTCCATGAGGATACGTCGTCGATCTTAAGTTCGTGAGTGCACCTATATCAGGAGTTAATGAGGATCCGTGGATCCTGAGTTCATGAGGATACTTCTACATAGTATGTGTTGTCCATAAGCCGTAACACTTTCAAATGGACTATTCCAAAATTCAAATAGCATAAGAGTACCGTGAATATCCGTGGGTTTTGTTTTAAAGAAAAAAGTAGGTAAGATGACAATCAGTTTAGACCCTGGTGAGAGGTATTCTATAGGAACCATTTCATATGGGTTCACACTGGTTGTTTGCATATGACATAAGCGACTTGTTCTTGTACTGGTTGTTTGTATATGACATAAGCGACTTGTTCATGTACTGGTTGTTTGTATATGACATAAGCGACTTGTTCTTGTGCTAGTTGTTTGTATATGACATAAGCGACTTGTTCATGTACTGACCGGGTTAGCCCTTACCCTGCTGTGAAATAAATTGTTTCTGCTAAAATCGGAATGGCTGCTCTTTTGACTGCAGCTGACTCGATGAATCAGTTAAGAAACTACTGACATATCGTCAAATAGCTCACCTGGATCCAATCTGTTTGCAATTGAGAGTCATGTCGCAAATAGATGAAAGTGGATAAGCAAAACGTTTTCGCATCTTCCCCGGAAGTTCAATAGACGTAATGGCCACTCAGTGCCACTCAAATGAAGCTATTTTAAGATAAGTATCATTGTTCACAATAGCCATTTTCTTCGAGATCGTAAAACATATGTAATTCTGATATCAGTATTTCGGCTTAAAAATGTAAATTAAATGTAAAATCGTTTTTACACAAACTTAATATTGATCAAAAACGATAAAAGATGTGAGAACTTACGCATACATGATGGTTTTGGTTTTCTCTTGGAGGTAATGCTTCAGTAGGTGTACTTCCACTGTATGGTGTTAATAGTATAAAACACATACTACATATATTAGACAATGTATCAATTCATAAATGATTTTAAATGCGGCATGTGACAACTTTTCTGCAGCGGTGTCGTATTGATCCATTCGTATTGTCTTACCCCCAAAACAACAGCCGTACATTCAGAACAGCCTTAACCCCCCCCCCCCCCCCCAAAAAAAAAAAACCAAAAAAACCCCAAAACAAAACAAAAAAACCACAACAGGCGTACCTTTAGATCAACCGCCTTACCCCTCAACAAGAGCCTTGTCCCATAAACGCATTGCCCCCAAAATGCCTTACCCAAAAACAAAAGCCTTACCCAAAAACAAGAGCATCATCTCAAAACAAGAACCTTACCCCAAAACAAAAGTCTTACCCGAAAAATAAAAGCCTTTCCCCAAAACAAAACCCTTACCATCAAACAAAAGCCTTGCGACAAAACAAGAGCCTCATCCCAAATCAAAAGCCTTACCCCAAAGCAAGAGTCTTGCCCCACAATAAACTTTTTTAAGCAAATGGAAATATAAATATTAAAATGAATGCTCATTGAATATTCAGTTTTACTTTCCAATCGCTTGCCATCGTTTCTTCTACATTGTTTTTATTGTATATTGCCTCTTTTTTTATTATCAAAGCTAGTAGGAAGTAGGACGTATGATATTGCCATTTCCGCTTAACACTTTGAATTTATAAAATGGAACAATTCATGATCGTTGAACGTCCATTCAGTACGCAATGGTACACTTTGAATTCATAAAATGGAACACTTCATGATCGTTGAACGTCCATTAAGTATGCAATGGTACACTTTGAATTTATAAAATGGAACACTTCATGATCGTTGAATGTCCATTCAGTATGCAATGGTACACTGTGAATTTATAAAATGGAACACTTCATGGTCGTTGAACGTCCATTCAGTATGCAATGGTACACTTTGAATTTATAAAATGGAACACTTCATGGTCGTTGAACGTCCATTCAGTATGCAATGGTACACTTTGAATTTACAAAATGGAACACTTCATGGTCGTTGAACGTCCATTCAGTATGCAATGGTACACTTTGAATTTACAAAATGGAACACTTCATGGTCGTTGAACGTCCATTCAGTATGCAATGGTACACTTTGAAGTTATAAAATGGAACACTTCATGATCGTTGAACGTCCATTCAGTATGCAATGGTACACTTTGAATTTATAAAATGGAACACTTCATGATCGTTGAACGTCCATTCAATATGCAATGGTACACTTTGAATTTACAAAATGGAACACTTCATGATCGTTGAACGTCCATTCAGTATGCAATGGTACACTTTGCGAGAGGACTATGAGTGACAAACAGTACATAACCTGATCAAAGGGTTCCTCTTGGAGCTACCTGATCTGTGTCTTCATTATTTGCAAATGCTAATACACTAATTTCCTTCATTTGAATTGTTATGAAAAGCTTGAAACTTGTCTTTGTACCAAAACATTATTGTTTGCCTTTTAGAGGGGCTTTTTAGATTGCCATAAAACAGGCCTATTATCAAACAGTCAGACGGCAATTTATCACAATAGTTAGACGACAGATTCGATGAGAAATTATTGGGTAGTCAGATCTGCTTACTAATGCAAGTTAACATTTTGCCAGTTATGACAAAATCTGTGACCAACATTGCAAATAATGTGGATACCAATGAGACGCCAAATATTTACTACGTGTGTCATCAGAATCCAAACTGTTTCACGATTTGATTGCATATGCCTAGACATTTGAATGTACATGTATATATACACGAGGAACTTAAACATGGGTTGGACGAAAATTTATAAAAAAAAATCATCAGCATACTTAAGGTTAAGTAAGAAAAATCAGTCCTATAACACTTATAGTAAAAATCGATTATTGGAACACTGAAATACGTATCATTGTCGATCTTTAAGACAGGTGGCAGCTTAATGCAAGGCGAAAGTCACACAGAAAGCTCCTTGTCACGCTTCACGCCGCCTTGACTCTCATTTATATCTTAAACCTTATCCCGCTACACGCAACTTTGACTCTCATTTGCAAATACAGTAAGACCCATCTAAACCGGACATTAAGTTTAGTAAAATATATCCGTCTTGGAGACAGGTGACAGCTGAATGCAGGGTGATCGTCATGCAGAAAGCTCCTGTAGGAGCTTTATGCATGAATTTCACCCTGCATTAAGCAACTACCTGCCTAAACGTATCTAAATTCACCTCTACTAGAATTGCGGTTTAGAACAGGTTTACTGTTACATGGAACTAGACGAGACGTCAAGTAACTCTGTGTTTCATCAGCATCCAAACTTGTTTGTCACCACAGCAGGGTAGGCGTTAGGAGTGGCGTTGTTAACACCAAGATACCACATACATGATATTCAAAGTAATTCAATAAGCATGTTGGATATAATTGAGTTTATTCTGCTTATATTTCTTTCCTGGTTTCGAGATGTTTACTTAATGACTTTAAATTGCTTAACCCTTTCCTCCATAAATACGCTTTTCTTCGCCCTTGCAAATCGAGTAGACCCGTGCAGGAGCCGTCGCATCATGGTGCCTGCTCTGTTTGATTATTAAATAACATATCTATGATTCTACAGTTTCTGCAATGGCCAAATTCCCTGTTTTCATATACTATTATAAAACGAATAAAGAATACCAATAAATAGATATGATTTTAGCCTATACGATATATCAAAGCTGCATGGCAAGTGAAAGAAGACGAACCAGGATAGCTTACTTAGAATATTATATAATGACCTACCAACCCTCATTAAATATATTGAATACAAAAAGTCATACAGGTAACTTCAGTAAGGCCTTGATAATTTCTTTTAAGGCCTTACTGAAGTTAAATCTTAATGTATTAACATTTAGCTTGCTGAGCAACCTATTTTTACATAACTTTTCACCCGCTATATTTTTCAAAATTCTAGCTATAACCAATTAGTCTAGCCAAAATGCTATCAGGGCGTCAAACAGTTTGGATCCTGATGAGACGCCGAGTAACTCGGCGTCTCATCTGGATTCAAACTGTTTGCATAGGTAATCACTAATCCGCCCACAACAGACTAAAGATTAAATCCGTGTTAATTCACTCTTACTTTGCTGTGAAAAAATAATGTCTCTAATGATTCTGGTACAACTTTGGCTAGTACAGCCCACTGGAACACGCGCTTAAGAAACTATCGACTAACAGTCAAACAGTTTCGATCCTAATGAGCCGTGAAATTGTTCGGCGTCTCATATGGAGGCGAGCTGTTTGAACATGCTAGTCATTTTGCGGGTTAAAACTGATATAAAAGTACCACATGTCATGCATAAATATATAAACAGTTAAGAACTGATTCAGTTTACTTCCAACATATGTGTGCCCAGTGTCCCTTAAAATGACATAGGCAACAGTGTAGACCCAGATCAGAGGGCTCCTGGAGGAGCCATCTGATCAGGATCCACAATGTTTGTTGAACCCATCGATGTCGAATGTTACTTCTTGCAACTATTTTGTTGCCTATATCCATTCAACATGAGACATGAATGGCTTCCGAAATCTGGGTCCATGCTTATAAAACTTTTTAGTTGAGTCTGAGTTCGTTCTCAAGTTTTTGATTGGTCAGATTTGAGTTCTCAAGCCAAAGGCTCAAATCTGACCAATCAAAACCTTGAGAACGAACTCAGACCTCAACTTAAAGTTTTATAAGCATGGATAAAGATCTGGACGGGTTGTCCTCATATAATTTAGGAATAAATTGGTAAAAGCAGTATCGGTGAGATAATTACAGAGATAATTCCCAATTATCTAGTCACCAATTAGTATTTAGTTGTTTATTCGTTGGTGGGCAGTGATACACTTTGTCACAGTGGCCTGAGCCTCGGTAGTACAGTGGTTCAGCATCCACTTTCAAGACAGGAGGTTGTAATTTCGAATCTCAGCAAAGACTCGCTTAATCTCATATTTAATTCAACGTAATACCTGGGCGAAGAGTTTACCCCAACAATATGTATGCAAGAAATAATTCATGACATCAGAAATATTAATTAATTGATTTTTTATAAAGGGACTATGAACAAGGGATTGTAGCATGACAGAAAAAGTAGAATCAAGTCTATTTATATCAAGAGCAAACTGAGCACATCAAATTAAATAGCTTCGTGAGAGTAACACATTTACAATGGCATGTCTTAAACTCATATGATAGGCACTTTCACCGGGAACGAGTCTCTAGAAACCTTGCAAACAAAGTAAATCCAGATCAGATAGATCTTAAAGGAACTGTCTGATCAGGGACTGTTCTGTTTGCTAATGGAATAATATAGATCTTATTCTACAGTTTTTTGTCAGGGACAAACATTTCCTTTACATATGCAAGTATAAAATATCAATTAATTACTATTCATAAAGTTAATATTTCTGACATGAATGTTCGTGAAATAAAGAGTTAACGCCCCTGGCTTGCTTTGTTGGGACTTTCTTAGTACTGTAATAGCCCGGGAAATAATATACTGGTACAAGGAACAACAATGCACGGAATCAATCAGCGCACATCCGCATTTCAAAGCTATTACTCAGGGAGCCAGTAGTGCCTACCGTGCACCCCCCCCCCCTGACTTTTTTTCATGGGTACCAAAATGTTCAGAAAAGTGTCCTGAATCAGAATCGCGAATGTACTCAAACTTAAATTCTTTTAGGCTATGTGTATTTTAACCGTTTCCATGGCAACCCCCCAGTTTTCGTAAAGATGACCCATACCTACAAATTCGCCCATATCACAGCCAGTTTTTGTCCTAAAACTATAAAACGGGTACCAAATGGAAGATGAGACATTGTGCTTTTATTTCTAACTTGTTTTTTTAAATTACCTTATTTGCATACTCATGAATATTAATGAGAACATTAAAATTAGTAAAAAAAAGTATAGAAATAACGTAAACCTTTCATTTTTTTATCCTACAAATATCAGAAAATAACTTCAAATGCAGTTTAACATAATGCCGAAACCCCCAGGAAACAAAATTTCCAATTTGAGGACCATAGCATTAATTTTAAGCACCATTTTCACCGTTCCCATGGCAACACCCTAGTTTTCGTAATGATGGTCCGTACCTGCAAAATCGTCCATATCACAGCCAGTTTTTGTCCAAAACCCATAACACTGGTACCAAATTGGAGATAGGACATTGTATTTTTATTCCCAGTTTTTTTTTTTTAAATTACTTTATTGCATACTCATTAATATTAATGAGAACATTAAAAATAGTAAAAACAATATAGAAATAACGTAAATAATGTAAACTATTCACTTTTTATCCTACAAATATCAGAAAACAATTTCAAATGCAGTTTAACCTGATGACAAAATCCTCAGAAAACAAAATATCAAATTTGAGGACCAAAAATTTAACTCTAAGTAACTTTTTAACTGTTTCCATAGTAACCATTCATTTCACTCTGTTCACACAGTTTTGTTAGTCGACACCTACCTGCAAAAATCTTCCATATCACAGGAAGTATTTGTGCTAACTGCATAAAACCGGTATCAAATTAAAGCTAAGGCAGTGTGCTTTGGTTCAAAAGCTATAATTATTTCTGAAATGTCAACATTTATTACATTAACATTCAATGTAATAAATGTTGACATTTCAAAAATAGTTTTTGCCCGAATGATAACATGTACCCGTTTGCTCCATAGATACGCCTGTTGCGTCCTTGCACACAGTGTAGACTCAGATCGGGCGACTCCTGTAGGAGTCTTCTGATCCGTGTTCTGTCTATTTGCTTAGGAAATAATATATACCTGATTCGACAGAGTCTGTCTGTGCAACATTTATATTAGGCAGGAATATTTATGACGTAACCAGTTAAAATGGTCAGGAATTGGACCTTTTAGTTTTTTTGTACAATGGAAAATAAAGTGGGTGTCAAAACGGAATCACTGACGTTCCGACTTATAACAACAGCTAAATAGGAGGATGATCGTATAGAAAGACAAAGTCGCTGAATATGTAAAGCGTGAAATTCTGTACTTTATTTCTTGAACATTCAAGAAATAATGACATAAAGAATATAGAGGAGCTGACTTTTTATGACGTATGATCACATGCAATTCTGGCAATGACAAAATATGTACATATACTCTCATCTGTATTATCGCAAACTGAGCAGACATTGATCAGGCGGCTACACCGAGTGTAATAGCGTTTAAATGTGGAAACTCTGGATCAGATCACTGAAATCCAGATCACTGCCTATATAGTCAACATCGAGGTTCCCTCCATATCTCCCCGCGCTTGAATTTATTTCCGAGACAAAAATCACAGAGCCAAACACTGATATATATCATAATAAATTATAATTTAAAATATATTTTATTAATTGTGAATAGTAATTAGACTAATTTATTATCATAGCATATGGACACAGGGAAGTTTGGTACCGACATCAACTGTAGAATCATATCTATATCATATCATAAGCTAACAGTGCAGACCCTGGTCAGATGGCTCTGATCTGGGTCTACTCTGTTTACAAATGCGAATGGAGTAAAGTGTTATGTTCTTTATTGGCGTATATTGTGTCAGATTGCTGTAGTTATGCATTTATCCCTTTCCCTCAAATAAATGCATGTTCATCCCTTTGCAAATAGAGTACATCCAGATTAGAGGGCTTCTGTGGGGACAGTCTGATCAGGATCAACACTTCTTGCTAACACACTTATTATAGATCTGACTCTACATCTTCTTATGATACTAAAACACACATTTGTCCATATGCCATTATAAGCCATACTAAAACATAGGGCAAGATCTAAATATTCATGATGTCATTATTTCTTACATGAATATTCACCACGGAAAGAGTTAGAGGTAGCATTGTGTGTCTCTTTGGTGGAGTTATGTCATTGATGTGTGCATACTGTGTCTCTTTGGTGGAGTTATGTCATTGATGTGTGCATACTGTGTCTCTTTTGGGGAGTTATGTCATTGATGTGTGCATACTGTGTCTCTTTGGTGGAGTTATGTCATTGATGTGTGCATACTGTGTCTCTTTTGGGGAGTTATGTCATTGATGTGTGCATACTGTGTCTCTTTGGGGGAGTTATGTCATTGATGTGTGCATACTGTGTCTCTTTTGGGGAGTTATGTCATTGATGTGTGCATACTGTGTCTCTTTGGGGGAGTTATGTCATTGATGTGTGCATACCGTGTCTCTTTGGGGGAGTTATGTCATTGATGTGTGCATACTGTGTCTCTTTGGGGGAGTTATGTCATTGATGTGTGCATACTGTGTTTCTTTGGGGGAGTTATGTCATTGATGTGTGCATACTGTGTCTCTTTGGGGGAGTTATGTCATTGATGTGTGCATACTGTGCCTCTTTGGCGGAGTTATGTCATTGATGTGTGCATACTGTGTCTCTTTGGTGGAGTTATGTCATTGATGTGTGCATACTGTGTCTCTTTTGGGGAGTTATGTCATTGATGTGTGCATACTGTGTCTCTTTGGTGGAGTTATGTCATTGATGTGTGCATACTGTGTCTCTTTTGGGGAGTTATGTCATTGATGTGTGCATACTGTGTCTCTTTGGGGGAGTTATGTCATTGATGTGTGCATACTGTGTCTCTTTGGGGGAGTTATGTCATTGATGTGTGCATACTGTGTCTCTTTGGGGGAGTTATGCCATTGATGTGTGCATACTGTGTCTCTTTGGGGGAGTTATGTCATTGATGTGTGCATACTGTGTCTCTTTGGGGGAGTTATGTCATTGATGTGTGCATACTGTGTTTCTTTGGGGGAGTTATGTCATTGATGTGTGCATACTGTGCCTCTTTGGCGGAGTTATGTCATTGATGTGTGCATCCTGTGTTTCTTTGTTGGAGTTATGTCATTGATGTGTGCATACTGTATCTCTTTGGTCGAGTTATGCCATTGATGTGTGCATACTGTGCCTCTTTGGCGGAGTTATGTTATTGATGTGTGCATACTGTGTTTCTTTAGGGGAGTTATGCCATTGATGTGTGCATACTGTGTCTCTTTGGTGGAGTTATGTCATTGATGTGTGCATACTGTGTCTCTTTTGGGGAGTTATGTCATTGATGTGTGCATACTGTGTCTCTTTGGGGGAGTTATGTCATTGATGTGTGCATACCGTGTCTCTTTGGGGGAGTTATGTCATTGATGTGTGCATACTGTGTCTCTTTGGGGGAGTTATGTCATTGATGTGTGCATACTGTGTTTCTTTGGGGGAGTTATGTCATTGATGTGTGCATACTGTGTTTCTTTGGGGGAGTTATGTCATTGATGTGTGCATACTGTGCCTCTTTGGCGGAGTTATGTCATTGATGTGTGCATCCTGTGTTTCTTTGGGGAGTTATGTCATTGATGTGTGCATCCTGTGTTTCTTTGGGGGAGTTATGTCATTGATGTGTGCATACTGTGTTTCTTTGGGGGAGTTATGCCATTGATGTGTGCATACTGTGCCTCTTTGGCGGAGTTATGTTATTGATGTGTGCATCCTGTGTTTCTTTGTTGAAGTTATGTCATTGATGTGTGCATACTGTATCTCTTTGGGGGAGTTATGCCATTGTTGTGTGCATACTGTGTTTCTTTAGGGGAGTTATGCCATTGATGTGTGCATACTGTGTTTCTTTGGTGGAGTTATGTCATTGATGTGTGCATTTTGTTTCAGTTCGGTTAGTCGTGTTATTCTTATTGTTGGAGTTCCGTAGACTTACCAGTATTTCTAACCTTTAACCTGCTGTGTAAAAATAAAATATGTTCAAATTTGGATCTGGTGCAATTTTGACTATATCTGGTTCGATCAAGGTTTTATTTACCGGGTGTTGAACAGCGTCGATTCAGACATGACGCCGGGGTTCCATGCTCTTTGTGGTTTGTTCAATATTTTAAAAGGACTATGAAAGTCAGCATATATTCGAAAGGTGCAGCAGACGAGAGTTGGAGCAGATCATAGTTGGAGAAGACGACACTTTTCATAACCAGAAAAAGCTAATCAGCCAGTTTCAGCAGTTAGTAGCACCTCTCTCCACGTCCGCTATCTTTCAGTACAGTGCAATTTCTCTAAAGCGTCCAATTAATGAATAAACACGACGGTTTATAACAGCAGGATGATGCTTAATGCAGGAATATAATAATGTCACAAAAATCTCCTAAAGTAGCCCCTGGCCTAACTGTCGTGCTTCATTAAACTATCACATGTTGTATATTTATTTTAATTATTCTTTTTTGTCGTTTCAAAGCGGTGTTACTGTATAATAAATGCCATTCACTCCCAAGAACCCATTTGTTCCATGGCTTTAACTCTTTCGCTGCCAATGTCATATTCGTGATTATCTATGCAAACGTTTTGGATCCAGATGAGACGCCGAGTAACTCGGCGTCTCTTCAGGATCCAAACTGTTTGTTACTGTGGTATTTTTTCTAAAAGAAAAGGAATGACATTTAAATGAAACATGTAAGATATGAAACATTTTGCGGAAGACAATATGTGGCATTACAAGAGTAAACCTGTTTTATGTTTATGTTTCAAAGGTCACCCGCATTCATTTATTGGGATCATTTTTATTTTTCATAGATCACCCGGTAATAGTTCATAGGTCACCCGGAAATAGTTTTGCTTCTTTAGCTCTTTCCTTGCTACGTAATATTTTCCAAAAGTGTCGTCTGCTGCAATTTCTAGATTGTTTTGTTTTCCGTAATCAGAGTGTCAAACGTTTTCGTATAAATATTTTAGGACTGGTAAACTCTAAAGTTGGGAGATTAAGAAAACAATGATATTGTTTCTATGGAAACCTAAATAGCTACTTTATTTGGCTAGACTTAACAGGAATAAGATTATAAAGCATTTGGTAATTTTAGAACCAAAGCATGTTACAAAAAGACGCAATATCTTGAAATGTCAAATGAAAGATTTATCTTCACAAACAGCACGGTGTTCCTGCTGCTAATAACACAAATAACATAAAAAAAACTACAGTGAAACGTCATTCCATATTCAAAGACCAAATGATTTTCTCTTCAAGCAATATCGTAAAAAGGGTAATATTGATTGCCACTACTTCCAAAATTAAAGCAGTTATCCAGATGGAAATTGAAGAATAATCACAAAATTGTAATCAGTTGACATGACATTTTCTATATGCAGACTACACTCTCTATAGAGTCAATATTGACATTTTCTATATGCAGGTTAAATTCTCTATAGAGTCAACATTGACATTTTCTATATGCAGGTTACATTCTCTATAGAGTCAACATTGATATTTTCCATATGCAGGTTACATTCTCTATAGAGTCAACATTGACATTTTCTATATGCAGGTTACATTCTCTATAGAGTCAACATTTACATTTTCTATATGCAAGTTACATTCTTTATAGAGTCAACATTGACATTTTCTATATGCAGGTTACATTCTCTATAGAGTCAACATTGATATTTTCCATATGCAGGTTACAGTCTCTATAGAGTCGAGATTGATATTTTCTATATGCAGACTGCATTCTCTATAGAGACAATTAACTATTTGCCTGTTTAATATTCATGCAAGAAATAAGACACTATGAATGTATATTAGCTGAATATTTATAGAAATAACATTTGAGGGAACTGTTTGCTTTGACAAGCACTGTATGAAATGTTTATCGGGAACTCCTACAGGAGCCGTCTGATATGGATATACCCTGTTTGCAAGGGCGTGGCAAAACGATTAATATGCGAGGAAGGGTTAACCCTTTTCTTGCCACGTAAAATCGTCTGCAAAATATTTCGTCTGCTACAGTTTTCATGTCTTAATATTCTTCCAATTTCTATTAAGAAAAAACGAGTATTATGATCTGTCTTTAACCATTTGCTCCATATAGACAGCTTTTGGCTCTTTTGTAAACAGTATAGACGCAGATCAGACGGATCCAGGTTTGGTTGGTTGCTTAAGAAATAATATATACATGATTTGTCGGTCGTTGCCTTAATTAATAAACATAGAGTCAATATTTTATATGAATATTCATCAGGTAAAGGGTTAATATTGATTGAACTAAGAGTACCTCCAGACCATAACAGTGATGATAAGATGATAACGTGTATTATGTTTACAAGGTAATTGCTTTCGTTAGATTGGTAGATAATAGCTCTGCTAATGGTGAACAAATATCTGGAGGTTGGTGGGGCTGAGTTAATGTATTAACTCATTTCCATTTATAAACGTTTTTCACGTTTTTGCAAACAGAGTAGACTCATATTCCATGAATATCCAACTGGGACAAGGTTAACCCTTACAGTGCGGGACACTAATCACTAATGCCATTTTCAAACATTGTAGACCCAAATGAGAGGGTTCCTAGAGGAGCCCTCTTTGCAGGCTCTGCACTGTTTGTCATGTTACACTTTTCTTTAGAAATATCCCTAAATAATTACCCATTTGAAATTTCGAATGGAAATACCTCTGTCTGCATCTTAACATAGACAGACAGTAATTGTTTGAGTAATAACTAGTGCCTAATGTTCCTTAATAGAGCCTTGTGCAAACAGTGTAGATCCAGATCAGGAAACAGTCGCTGATATTAGTCTTCACTGTGTGCTTCACAAATATTATTCTCTAAAGTTTACACATTTTTGCTGAAACAACCATTCGAAAGAAATTCTTTGCTACACATTTGGGCAAATGCACTTACTTAATGAGACTCAAGCGGGTATAATACATTTGTAATCAATTAGTATAAACATATTTTATTTCATTTATCATTTTCATGAAAAAGGATCGGGCCACAAGTTCGACCAACATTAGTTACGGCCCTCCCCCTTACAATCAATTGAAGTATAAGCACCTGGCAGACCATTGTCGTCTTTTGCCTCTTTTACATACATATATGTGGGCGAATACTTTTTTTGTCAAAAACAACAACAAAGAAAACACGAACTACAAATGTGCAACTTTATTAACACAAAATCTGAATATGATCTCCTGATCGGTGATGACTTACAAGATCTACAGTGAAACCTTTCGAAACCGGACATTCAGATCAATGTTGATAGTGGTGTTGAAGACCAGCGACAGCTTTATGTTGGGTTAGTTATACAGTAAAATCCCTTTTCCGCATGACTTCCAAACTGCATTACGCAGATACCTGCCTATAAAGATCTATGTATTTAAATGTCGGTTGTAGAGAGGTTCTTCTAAATTTTCCGACTTAGTGAGGTTTTCCTAAAGTTCAATTTAGAGAGATTTCCCTAGATGTCCGGCTTAGAGAGGTTTTACTGTAATTTCCTCACATCTCAATTATAATAGAGAAAACTGAGAGAATCCTTAAATATACCTGAACGAAATATAGTTTCGTTTAAAGCACTAATTGCTTAAATATATAAATTGCCTCTGCAAAGAAACCACACAATGTTTCGGAATTAAAGAAATCTGAAATTATCCTCTATTTTACATATGATTTCTAATTTGCGGAAAGATAAATACGAATACAAATACCGATAGCTTAAACCCTTTACCTCATAGTGACGCATTTTTCATGCCTTTGCAAACAGACTAGATTCACACCAGACAGTCCCTGTATGAACTGTCTGATCAGTGTCTGCTTTAAAGTTTTTCTGATGACATAAAATTTCCTTCTTCAGTCAATGAATATTCACGAAATTATCGATGACGTAAAGGGTTAATTATATCAACAGTGATATGGTGTCTACTGTACGGCAGTGTCTATTTACGACAGTGTCTGTTGTACGACATTGTCTACTGTGCGACATTGTCTACTCTACGACATTGTCTACTGTACGACATTGACTTCTGACGACAGTGTCTGCTGTACGACATTGTCTACTGCACGACAGTGTCTACTCTACGACAGTGTCTGCTGTACGACATTGTCTACTCTACGACAGTGTCTGCTGTACGACATTGTCTACTGTACGGCTGTTACATAACAATTTGGAAATGAATATAAACAAGTCGTACAACTGAACTGTACAGTTTGTGACAATGGACACCATTCCTTATCCTACTGTTCGTGGATCACACCTTGGATCCAAATGAGGCAACGGGCAACTCGGCGTCCTACCAGGGGCCATGCTGGTTGACAATCGGACAGGTATTAGTCAAAAGCTCGATCAAATCCAGATTTAAGCAGCCATTATAGTTTTACAGCATAAGGGTTTTACATGATTATGTATGATGTAAAGAGTTAATACAAATTCCCATCTGTGTTTCAAATGACTACATGGACCTCAATAATTACATATTTTACATTTAAACATTTACCTGATATGGACGCAGTTTTACGCATTTGCAAACAGGATAGACTCAGATAAGATATCTCATGTAGGAGTTATTTGATCAGGATCTACTGTGTTTGCTTATAGGATAGTATAGTCTAGTAATATCCTTAAAATAATTATTGTTTCATGAATATTCACCAGGTAAAAGGTTCAAAACATTATGGTCCTTCTTTTCATTTCTATATGACACATAATGCCTCCTAAAATTTGGATCTGGTGCACGTTTGACTACCTCAGCTTGGATCAACCCTTCTCTTGCTGAATTTTAAAATACATTTCTCCTTCTTTACCCATGTCCTGTAGAACCTGCCATAAGCGGCCATCTAGATACCGTAGGTCTAATGTTGAGTCTGTAAGACAGGTGGTATCTTAATGCAGGTCAAAAATCATATAGGAGTTTTCTGTATTATTTTTGCACTGCATTAAGCAACCACTTGTATTTTAAGACTCTTATCTTCAATAAATGATTCACCGCTTATATAAATGACAGGTTGTACTGTATAGGCGCCCAGATTAGGTATCATTTTACTCGATGTCTCTTGAGGAACGAAACTGGTCGAAAGATCCAAACTGTTATCAAATGTTTGAAAGAAACTCTGGCCTTGGAGCAGAAGCTATATAATATGCTACCAAACTGGTATAATATGCTACCAAACTGGTATCCAGATGGGACGTCAATGAACTCAATGTGTCTTATCAAGATTCAAGCTGTGTGTCACGTGATCAATAGTCTTTCAAATACTTGAGCAAATCATTAGTAAGTGACAACTTAACCGATCGAAATTTAGACGTTTTATAGCAGACTAGGGGTAAAAATGAACCGAGTCTCGATAACATGATGTGTGCATGATTAAATCAAACTCAAAGTCATGAAACGTTTTCTCCATCTTGTCAATGTTCATACAGTGTCCGGATGTTGCCTCTCCAGATAATGTGCTGGTCTAACGTCTCGTTTTCGTAAGATCCGGCTCCAGTCTACCCATTTCTGTGGTCGATATCCAAACCTGTACCTGTTCGTTTCGCCAAATCGTTTTTGAAACGCGTTGCCCCAGGATTCATACAGATCTTTGGATAGATAGTTGCCAAACTTGTCAAGACCGGACTCGTCAGAGGATCCAAAGGCAAGACAAAGGCTCGTTATGGCACAGAGTACAAGAGACAATCGAAAACTACAGCAATAGCTGGCAGACATGATGCTTCGTCAGCCTCGGATTGGTTTTGGAATGTCACGGGAGCGTAGTGTTGAGCTGGAAAAAAAAAGTTCTAAATATTAAAACGATGATAAAAAATTAAGATGACAATTTTACAACACAAAAGGTCGGGCTTGTATACTGATGTAAACTATAATTCGATGAACATAATAAAATGGCACAGGTCCCCTTCCAACTCATTCGCTGCTTATGTCACCTCCGTGCAAAGAGTTTGGGCTAAGATGAGATGCCAATGCGAGTCTTTGAAGAAATAGACCTACCCGTATATCTAACCCCACGTCACATATGTACTAAGGCATGATAGATAGACCTATATCTAACCCCACGTCACATATGTACTAAGGCATGATAGATAGACCTATATCTAACCCCACGTTACAGATGTTCTAAGGCATGATAAGTAGACCTGTATCAAACCCCACGTCACAGATGTCCTAAACCCCCACGTTACAGATGTCCTAAGGCATGATAAGTAGACCTATATCAAACCCCACGTCACAGATGTCCTAAGGCATGATAAATAGACCTATATCTAACCCCACGTCTCAGATGTCCTAAGGCACGATGAATAGACCTATATCTAGCCCCACGTCACAGATGTCCTAAGGCATGATAAATAGACCTATATCTAACCCCACGTCACAGATGTCCTAAGGCATGATAAATAGACCTATATCTAACCCCACGTCACAGATGTCCTAAGGCACGATGAATAGACCTATATCTAGCCCCACGTCACAGATGTCCTAATGCATGATAAATAGACCTATATCTAACCCCACGTCACAGATGTCCTAAGGCATGATAAATAGACCTATATCTAACCCCACGTCACAGATGTCCTAAGGCACGATGAATAGACCTATATCAAACCCAACGTCACAGATGTCCTAAGCCATGATAAATAGACCTATATATAACCCCACGTCACAGATGTCCTAAGGCACGATGAATAGACCTATACCAAACCCCACGTCACAGATGTCCTAAGGCACGATGAATAGACCTATATCAAACCCCACGTCACAGATGTCCTAAGGCACGATGAATAGACCTATATCAAACCCAACGTCACAGATGTCCTAAGCCATGATAAATAGACCTATATATAACCCCACGTCACAGATGTCCTAAGGCACGATGAATAGACCTATATCAAACCCAACGTCACAGATGTCCTAAGGCACGATGAATAGATCTATATCTAACCCCACGTCACAGATGTCCTAAGGCACGATGAATAGATCTATATCTAACCCCACGTCACAGATGTCCTAAGGCACGATGAATATACCTATATCTAACCCCACGTCACAGATGTCCTAAGGCACGATGAATAGACCTATATCAAACCCAACGTCACAGATGTCCTAAGGCACGATGAATAGACCTATATCAAACCCAACGTCACAGATGTACTAAGGCACGATGAATAGACCTATATCAAACCCAACATCACAGATGTCCTAAGCCATGATAAATAGACCTATATTAAACCCCACGTCACAGATGTCCTAAGGCACGATGAATAGACCTATATCAAACCCAACGTCACAGATGTCCTAAGGCACGATGAATAGACCTATATCAAACCCAACGTCACAGATGTCCTAAGGCACGATGAATAGACCTATATCAAACCCAACATCACAGATGTCCTAAGCCATGATAAATAGACCTATATTAAACCCCACGTCACAGATGTCCTAAGGCACGATGAATAGACCTATATCAAACCCAACGTCACAGATGTCCTAAGGCACGATGAATAGACCTATATCAAACCCAACGTCACAGATGTCCTAAGGCACGATGAATAGACCTATATTAAACCCCATGTCACAGATGTCCTAAAGCACGATGAATAGACCTATATCAAACCCAACGTCACAGATGTCCTAAGGCACGATGAATAGACCTATATCAAACCCAACGTCACAGATGTCCTAAGGCACGATGAATAGACCTATATTAAACCCCATGTCACAGATGTCCTAAAGCACGATGAATAGACCTATATCAAACCCAACGTCACAGATGTCCTAAGCCATGATAAGTAGGTAAATGAGGCTTTGAGGAAAATAGATCCAGACCCAACCCTACGTCAGAGATATCATCGGGCATGATATGTCCTAGTGCATGATGAATAGATAAATGAGGATTTAAAGAAAATAAAACCATATCTAACCCCTCGTCAAAGATGTCCCCAGACATAATACACAAGTAAATGAGCCTTTGAGGAAATGTACCCAGGTCAAACCCCATGTCGGTGATGTCCCCAGTCATGCTACGTAAGTAAAGTCGCAGTTGAGGTCAAATCCCATGTCAGTTATTTTTGAGTGAGTGGGTGGGTTGGTGGGTGAGTGAGTGAGTGAGTGAGTGATTTGGATGTAACGGAACTGCGACACGACATATTTCATATAACGACACAAAGTAGTGGTTTGATGGTTGATGAAGATGAGGATATTAACTAGCAAACAATTCCATGCCTCACATGCAGCAAACATAAACATGGTATCATATCAACGATAAATTCTCCTTTTTGCGAGAAGAATAGTTATTAAAACAAAAACACCTAGTTATAGTCTACTTTCAGTACGAATGACAGCTCAGCTGACCGTACATTTACTCCCCTGGTCAGTGAACCATTCACCTACAATATTGAGCACTGCTAACATATGACACAATCATGCAGCCGCGGTACCGGCTAGTGACACTCACAGGTACCCATTTTAACCCCTGGGTGGAGGGGAGGCATCCTCCTTCGGGTGGGGGACACTGAAAAACGTCTCTGAAAATTCCGGGAGGGACCGGGATTTAAACTCCGGATCTCCGAATTGGTAGTCAAACGTGTTACCATTAGACCACCGCACCAACAAGTCCTCAATAACAACCCTAAGTGGGACATCACATGGATTTGCTAACAACTTGGACTCAGATGAGGCATCGAGTTACTCGACGTCTCATCAGGATCCATTCGGATTGACACTCTTTCCTAAGCTTGCTCAAAATCTGACCAATTTGTCAATTGATAACGAACTCAGACTCAGATAAAGAGTTTCATAACCTCTGAGCTAGAGCACACTCTCTGGTCAGCCATACAGACATGATATGCCTTACTATATTTTATAATGTCGGAACTAGAGCACACTCTCTGGTCAGCCATACAGACATGGTATGCCTTACTATATTTTATAATGTCGGAACTAGAGCTCATCCACTGGTCAGCCGTACAGACATGTCTTACTATGTGTGCTAATTCCATACAGATCTCTAATTAAATCTCTTTAACGGCTTAGTGATGTATCCGTGCAAGTGCGCTAGTCTCTCAAAGATTTTCTCGGAAATACAATTTACAGATACTCTCATTTTAGATATCATCCACAAGATACAAATCTGCTAATAGGCTCCATTAGCTAGGGAAGTCTGATTAATTAGTGGATGAATATGTGCTAAATGACATTGAAACATTTCGAGTATTTCAGCCACCGAGTCCACGTGGTGTCTTATAATGTCCAGTTCAAGAGAGAGCGTACTAATTACTGTAACTATTGATGAGTAACAGACAGCATTGGCCAATATGAAGATCTGGAAATGTGCTGATTAAAACATTATCTCGTAGACACGCCTTTCAAGGCATTTGCTGTGAGAGCGCGTCTAACCAGGATCCAAACTGTTTGATACTCTAGTTGTTGAAAAGAACTTTAAAGAAACATTAAGCTTTACAGTGCGGGAAACGAGTCACTAATGTCCTTGGCAGACAGTGAAGACCCTGGAGGATCCCTCTAACCAGGGTCTGCACTGTTTGTCATGTTTCACTTTTCTTTAGACAAATCCTATGATATTTATTGTCAGCTTGACCTGTTTGAATTTTGGAATAGTCCATTTGAATATTCAGCGTTGTAAGGGTTAACGATGACGACTAGGGTTGGTGACATTTTCTTTTGACAAAAGTTCTCTCATTAGACTGAAAGTAAAACATGTTAGCCAGTGACGTTATATAAAACCTGAAGACGCTATCATTGTTACGGCTGTCAATCAAACCATGAGGGTACCATGGCATATCCAAAAGAAGCCACTTGCCGCGCTCGTGTTAATTATAGCTTTCCCTATTTGGCCGAAAAATAACTGAAATAATTCAACATACCGTTATAAATCTGTATCATTTATAAACATTACGGATATAGAGGAGATGCCAAATAATTCAGCTTCTCATTAAGATTTAAACTTTAACAGAAATGGAAGAAAATGCACTTTGAGACGACATGTTTTGCAGATGAAATGTGATCTGTATTCAAAGACAAAGGGTAAATGTCATAATATTCAATTCAATTCAGTTCAGGTCTTTATTGCGTAAAACATACATGTGTATGCTTAGAGCCAGATCACATAGGCATACACAAATAACAACTCTTTAGTGCATAAAGGTTTTAAAATGACACATGTACACTGGACTGGTGGAGCGTAGAAGAGACTGTCGAACCAGTATTATGTTATAAGCACACAGAGCAGGTCTACACTATTTGCAGGCAAACAAAGGACTATTTATGTAGGTAGTAAAGGGATAAATCAGACAACGGATGTGACGTGAATTGTGGGAATTCTTCCATTAACCACAGAAGGAGACTCTTCACAAAATATACTAAATTAAAAGTCTTAAATAATGAATGTAAGACTTTATGAATATTAATTAGATTATTTTTCAACTGTCAATATGAACAAGAGCTTTTCTGACACATCACAGAAACTGTAGAATAACATATTTATTATGCCATAAGCAAACAAAGCATACACTGATAAGACAACTGGTACGGGAGCTGTCTGATCTGGATCTGTTCTGTTTGCCTCAGCGTGAAATAACGTATCTATCAGGGTAATGCAGAAGGAGCGGTCTGATCAGGGTCCGCTCTGTTTTTGTATGTAAGTATACATACAATCAAGCCCCTCTAATGCCACCACCAAAACATGTGTAAAAGTCCGTAGATACTGCTGGCAGCTTAATGTTGAACGAATGGTATGCAGATAGCTCCTATAGACGCCGACGTTCTGTTGTATTTCATTATATAGTGTCTACCATCGCCAAATAATCATGTGTTCCCATACCCATACTTATCCACAAATAAATAATTATTACCTCATTGATTTCCTTCAGGAGGTAAATATATCTAGTTGAGAAGGATAACAAAATATTTTGATGAGCTAAAACGACCACTTCAGGAATAAACAGAGACGTATTCACAAAAGTAGGTGCTTGGATAATGCAGGACAAAAGTAATACAGACGGCTTTTGTTCATTCTGCATTAAGTAACCGTCTGCCTTAAAGATCAAGATTGATGGTCGCTTTAGAGTACTTTCCCTCGCTTTCAAGAAGCGAATATGCTGACTCTCTGGTGTTTATTATGGGTATAGGCTCTTGCGTGACTATTCATCAGTTATAGGGTTAATGTACAACAGTGAGCGATCTACAGGATGTTTGCTGTAGACAGTGAGAGTTCAAATTTGCTACAGACAGTAAGAGTCCTACAGGATGTTTGCTGTAGACAGTGAGAGTTCTACAGGATGTTTGCTGTAGACAGTGAGAGTTCTACAGGATGTTTGTTGTAGACAGTTAGAATTGTACATGATGTTTGCTGTAGACAGTGAGAGTTATACAGGATGTATGCTGTAGACAGTGAGAGTTATATAGGATGTTTGTTGTAGACAGTGAGAGTTGTACATGATGTTTGCTGTAGACAGTGAGAGTTATACAGGATGTTTACTGTAGACAGTGAGAGTTGTACAGGATGTTTGTTGTAGACAGTGAGAGTTGTACAGGATGTTTGTTGTAGACAGTGAGAGTTATACATGATGTTTGTTGTAGACAGTGAGCGTTGTACATAATGTTTGCTGTAGACAGTGAGAGTTCTACAGGATGTTTGCTGTAGACAGTGAGAGTTGTACAGGATGTTTGTTGTAGACAGTGAGAGTTCTACAGGATGTTTGTTGTAGACGGTGAGAGTTGTACATGATGTTTGCTGTAGACAGTGAGAGTTCTACAGACTGTTTGCTGTAGACAGTGAGAGTTGTACAGGATGTTTGTTGTAGACAGTGAGAGTTGTACAGGATGTTTGTTGTAGACAGTGAGAGTTGTACAGGATGTTTGTTGTAGACAGTGAGAGTTATACAGGATGTATGCTGTAGACAGTGAGAGTTATATAGGATGTTTGCTGTAGACAGTGAGAGCTGTACAGGATGTTTGCTGTAGACAGTGAGGGTTATACATGATGTTTGCTGTAGACAGCGATCGTTCTAATTTGCTGTAGACAATGAGTGTTGTACATGATATTTGTTGTAGACAGTGAGAGTTGTACAGGATGTTTGTTGTAGACAGTGAGAGTTCTACAGGCTGTTTGCTGTAGACAGTGAGCGTTGTACAGGATGTTTGTTGTAGACAGTGAGAGTTGTACAGGATGTTTGTTGTAGACAGTGAGAGTTATACATGATGTTTGTTGTAGACAGTGAGAGTTGTACAGGATGTTTGTTGTAGACAGTGAGAGTTGTACAGGATGTTTGTTGTAGACAGTGAGAGTTGTACAGGATGTTTGTTGTAGACAGTGAGAGTTGTACAGGATGTTTGCTGTAGACAGTGAGAGTTGTACAGGATGTTTGCTGTAGACAGTGAGAGTTGTACAGGATGTTTGTTGTAGACAGTGAGAGTTCTACAGGATGTTTGTTGTAGACAGTGAGAGTTGTACAGGATGTTTGTTGTAGACAGTGAGAGTTGTACAGGATGTTTGCTGTAGACAGTGAGAGTTCTACAGGATGTTGCTGTAGACAGGATTTACAGTAGAACCTTTCTTAATCGGTCGGTCGGTCATTTATTGAACACGGGTGTCTTAAAAAGCAGACGATTGCTTAATGCAGGGCAAAGGTAATTCAGAAAGTTCCTATGGGAGTTTTCTGCATTACTTTTGACCTGCATTTAGCTAAAACCATCTGGATCCAAGTTGTCTGCAAATGCGAGTCAGGTTATTTAGCGGGAGACGAGTTTAAACCTCAATGACTCGCACTAATAAATTCAATTTACTTATTATTGAATTAGCTTTATAGGTGTATAATTTTGTTGACATAATTGCCTCATCTCTGAACTAATTTCCGTCACTGCTGACATGTTCTGAATAATTGATTACCCGCATGCTTTTTATTTCAGACATTTTTATCTTCATTTTATCTTTAGCGTGTTTTGGTAAGGAATTAGTCTTATCTGAACCCTGTACTCCATATATGTACGTCAGTTTAAACCTTTGCATATAGGCTAGATCCAGATCAAACACTTCCCACAGGAGCCGTCTGACCAGGCTCTGCTCTTTCTATTTATTAAATTATAATTAAATTCCTGGTTTAGTTGTTTCTGTCAAAATTTCCTGTGTTGATATGCTATTATAAAAATTGGTTTTCACGTAATAAATATTTATGAACTGCTTATTCTTTTCGTGGATATTCATGGAGTAAACGCTTAAAAATAGTTATAGGCATGTCATATATATCTGCGAGTTACTGTAGTGTTTCCTAGGAAACGTTTAAATGTTGTTATTTAACCCTTCGCTTGCTGAATTTTAAAATACATTTCTCCTTCTTTACCCATGCCCTGTTGTATAATTACATATATCTTAACAGTTACTGTGTACAAGTATTTCGCTGTGCAATCACTGCTGTGGAGTGCACTGGTTGCACAATCAACTTGTAAATAGTGCAGACCCTGATGAGACAGCTCCTGCAGGAGCTGTCTCATCTGGGTCTTCACTATTTACAGGTAGGTATATTGACGAGAGTAGCAAGCGAAGGGTTAAGTTCTCTGCCACTTTAACGGTACGTTCGTGACGTTCAGAACATCACACAGAAAACTCTCTATGTTCGGTTGCATATACAGTAGATTCCCTCGAGACCGACCACACAACCTTTTCCCTGATATACTAGTAAATGTCTTTGCACGTCTTTGCAAACAGAGTAGACCTATATCAGATGGCTCTTGTATGTGATAGCTTATGAAATTTATAGTAGACCTGACTCTAAAAGTTCTAACAATAACAAACCACGCTGTGTACATGTACCAGTATAAACCCTCAGCTAAAACAATAACAAACAATGCTGTGTACATATACCATTATAAAACCTCAGCTAAAACAATAACAACCCATCCTGTGTGCATGTACCATTATAAAACCTCAGCTAAAACAATAACAACCCATCCTGTGTGCATGTACCATTATAAACCCTCAGCTAAAACAATAACAAACCATGCTGTGTGCATGTACCAGTATAAACCCTCAGCTAAAACAATAACAAACCATGCTGTGTACATGTACCAGTATAAAACCTCAGCTAAAACAATAACAAACAATGCTGTGTACATGCATCAGTATAAAACCTCAGCTAAAACAATAACAAACCATGCTGTGTACATGTACCAGTATAAAACCTCAGCTAAAACAATAACAAACCATGCTGTGTACATGTAGCATTATAAAACCTCAGCTAAAACAATAACAAACCATGCTGTGTGCATATACCATTATAAAACCTCAGCTAAAACAATAACAACCCAGGCTGTGTACATGTACCATTATAAAACCTCAGCTAATGAATGCCCAGGGTGTCATTATTTCTTACATGAATATTCAACAAGGAAAGGGTTAATGGAACGTGTTATAATTGAAACCAGTGGCTGTTTAACTGCGAGACAAAAATAATGCAGGAAGCTCCTACTTAACGTTCGTCCGGTTATTTTGTGCCACTTTAGGTGGCCGCTTTAGAGAACCAATCTCAAGCATTATTTCAGACACACAAGAGCATTCGCATAGACTAAACTCAAGCCAAATTGAAGGCTTCGTCGCATGATAAATCCGACGATCTCGATCGGGCCTCGAACCCTCATTTATGAGATGTAAAGTAATGGTTAGTCAGCTACCATAGCCACTTAACCACGAACTTCCCGTGGAAGCTACTCATCCTCGAGCGCCCAATAGAAGCAACCCATTTAAGAGCGCCTCTTGGAAACGACTCATTCAGAACCGCTCCGTGGACACCACTCAACTACGGGTGTTCCTGTGAAACCACTCATCAATGGGCAACTCTTGGAAACGACATGTTCAAGAGCACCCATTGGAACGACTCAAACACGAGCGTCCCCTGTAAACCACTCATCTACGATCACTGAGCACCCCTTCAAAACGACTCAACCACGGGCGTCCCATTGAAGCCCCTTAGAAACCATATACCAAGGAAGCCCATTGAAAACCACACAGTCACGAGATCCCTTTGGAGACGGTTAAAGATCATCTTATGTACGAGCGCCCCTTGGATATGTTTAAAGACCAACTCATATACGAGTGCCCCTTTGACACGTTTAGAGACCAACTTGTATACGAAAGACCCTTGATCCCGGTTGGAGACCAACTTGTATACGAGAGACCCTTGATCCTGTTTAGAGACCAACTTGTGTACGAGAGACCCTTGATCCCGTTTAGAGACCAACTTGTGTACGAGTAGACCAACTTGTATACGAGAGACCCTTGATCCCGTTCAGAGACCAACTTGTGTACGAGATACCCTTGATCCCGTTTAGAGACCAACTTGTATACGGGAGACCCTTGATCCCGTTAAGAGACCAACTTGTGTACAGGAGACACTTGATACCGTTTAGAGACCAACTTGTATACGAGAGACCCTTGATCCCATTTAGAGACCAACTTGTATACGAGAGACCCTTGATCCCGTTTAGAGACCAACTTGTGTACGAGAGACCCTTGATCCCGTTTAGTGACCAACTTGTATACAAGAGACCGTTGATCCCGTTTAGAGACCAACTTGTATACGTGAGACCCTTGATCCCGTTTAGAGACCAACTTGTGTACGAGTAGACCAACTTGTATACGTGAGACACTTGATCCCGTTCAGAGACCAACGTGTGTACGAGAGACCCTTAATCCCGTTTAGGGACCAACTTGTATACGAGATCCTATTGGACACGTTTATAGGTCAATTTGTATATGAGCGCCCCTTGGACACGTTTAACGAACGCCCCTTGGGAACATTTAAAGACCAACTTATATACGAGCGCCCCTTGGACACGTTTAGAGACCAACTTATATACGACCGCCCCTTGGACACGTTTAGAGACCAACTTATATACGAGAGCCTATTGGACACGTTTAGAGACCAACTTATATACGAGCGCCCCTTGGACACGTTTAGAGACCAACTTATATACGACCGCCCATTGGTCGCGCTTAGAGACCAACTTATATACGACCGCCCATTGGCCGCGCTTAGAGACCAACTTGTTTACTATACGAACGCACCATTGAACAGTTTAAGACTAATTTACATACGAGCACCCTTGGAAATGTTCATGGCCAAATTGTGTATGAGCGCCACTTTGCAGCGTTTAAAAATCAACTTATATATTATAAACGAGGCAGAACTTCAGCAAAAACTCTCCATATCAGAAGCTACACTGTTCTATAGTGATTTATTATCGGAATGGAAACCCTTGAAGTCCCTGTTCAAACTGTCATGGTCTTGATTTGGGCCTTCACTGACAGCCAACCTTCCTAATTTGCAGTCTACCCCACTCTTGCTAGACAAAAATATAATGAAGACATATTGTAGCTGACATTTTGTAATTTCAGTTGAGTACAGAAATGTTTGACTATTGAAGAACCTGATCATAAGATGTCCGATCTATATAAGTCCGTAAGCAACACAGCAGACCCTAATCAAACGGCTCCTACAGGAGTCATCTGATCTGGATTAATTATGTTTGCAAATCCGTGAAAATGTGTTTCTATCAGATAAAGGGTTACTTGGGATTCAACCGAAAACTGAGGATCAATAATCGTGATGTACGCCGAGTCAAAATTCACAACATTCGTTATTCTGTCCCTCTCCTCTGATAATAACAACCCATTCGCTATGCTTTTATGTAGATTGTTACCTTCGCACACGAGAGAAAGATTATTTGAGAGTACAGAGACCAGAGTTAATTATGTGTTTGTGTTGACAATGACATTTATATCTGGCACCAATTATATCCTATCACACTTTCTACTGCCAACATGTCAACACTTCACGAACGAAAATCATAATTACAAATGGCCTTTATACAGTTATAGTTCAGAAATTACCATCACTTACTAACACTTGAAACCAAAAGTTCCGTCTTGAATATGCATGTTAGACATAATGACTATATGAATATTAATAAGATGCATTTTTATAATGGCATCATGACCAGGGGAATGTTTGACAGAAATTGTAGAATCAGATCTATATTATTTCATATGCAAGCAGCATATAGAAGTGGTCTGATCTAGATCTACCTTGTTTTGTCAAAGCGTCAAAAGGAGCCTGCATAAGGTACAGAAGTAATTGGCTGTTATGAAATGTATTTTCCATTAACATATGTATATTATTGAAGGTAAATGTGATGCTTGTATGTTTTATTTTCCCATAAAAAGTGTTGTTCAAAGCACTAGTACTGCAGGCATTACTAACAATAATATATGTACCGCATACACTAGTATATATTGACCACACACACTGATATATGAATAAATATGTACTACATACTCTAGTATATTTGTACTACATACACTAGTATATTTGTACTACACCATTAGTATATATGTACTACATACGCTTGTATATATGTGCTATATACACTAGTATATATCTACTATAAACTCTAATATATATTTAACACATACACTAATATGTATGTACTTCATACGCTAATATATATGCACTACATACGATTATATATGTGTACAACATTCACATAGAGACACGGTGTAAGAGAAATACTGCGTGATAGAGACACCAGTGACACTTTGCTCCATACACTAGTATATATATGTACCACATACACTAACATATATGTACTTCATGCGCTAATATATATGTACTACATACGATTATATATATGTAAAACATTCACACGGTGTAAGAATGATACTGCGTGATAGAAACACTGTATAATAGAGACACTGCGAGCTACTGTGTGAGACACTTCGTGATATAAACACTGCGTGATAGAGACACGATGTGAGAGAGACACGACGTGATAAATAAACTGTATAAATGAGACATTGTGTGATGGAGACTCGATGTAAGAGTGACACTTCGTGATAGAGACACGATGTGAGAGAGAAACTTCGTGATAGAGACACGATGTAAGACACACTGCGTGATAGAGACACGGTGTGAGAGAGACATTGCGTGATAGAGACACGGTGTGAAAGAGACACTGGGTGATAGAGACACGGTGTGAGAGAGACTCTGCGTGATAGAGACTCTGCGTGATAGAGACACTGCGTGATAGAGACACGGTGTGAGAGATACACTGCGTGATAGAGACACGGTGTGAGAGAGACACTTCGTGATAGAGACACAATGTAATAGAGACACTACTTGATAGAGACACGGTGTGAGAGACACTGCGTGATAGAGACACTGTGTGAGAGAGACACTGCGTGATAGAGACACGATGTAACAGAGACACTGTGTGATAGAGACACGGTGTGAGAGAGACACTGCTTGATAGAAACACGGTGTGAGAGAGACACTGCGTGAAAGAGACACGGTGTGATAGAGACACTGTGTGATAGAAACACGGTGATGGAGACACTGTGTGATATCGATTGGTATTACGCAATGTCTCTATCACACAGTGTCTCTATCACATAGTGCCTTTATCAAGCAGTGTGTGTCTCTCTCACAGTGTGTCTATATCGAACAGATGCTCCACCACACATTATCTCTATCACACAGTGTCCCTATTACACAGTGTCTCTATTACATAATATCAAACAATGTCTCTATCACACAGTATCTCTATCAAGCAGTGTATTTATCACACTATCACACAGTATCTACATCACGAAGTGCCTCTATCACCCAGTATATCTATCAGGTAGTGTTTCTAGTACGCAATGTCTCTATCACACAGTGTCTCTCTAATACCGTGTCTCTATCATGCACTGCCTCTACTTAATACGCAATGTTTTTTCACACAGTGTCTCTATCACGCAGTGTCTCTACCATGCAGTGTCACACAGCCTCTCTATCATGCATCGTCTATCACGCAATAATTCTATCACACAGTGTCTCTATCACGCTGTTTCTCTATCACGCAGTGTCTCTATCACGCAGTGTCTCTATTACACAATGTCGCAATCAAGCAGTGTCTCTATCACGCAGTGTCTCTATGATATAGTGTCTCTATCACACAGCGTCTATATCATGCATTGTCTATCAAGCAATAATTCTATCACACATGGTCTCTATCACGCAGTGTCTCTATTACGCATTGTCTCTATCACGCAGTGTCTCTCTCATACTGTGTCTATATTATGTAGGAGCGTTCTGTTTTACTTTAACCTTGCTTTAAGCAGCCATCTGCCTTAAATTCCAACTAATTAACACAATGCCCGTTATAGGGAGGTTTTACTGTACACAACAGGCTAGTATCTCCAATGTGTACGGTGGTCATAATGATGCACCTTTTAAGTGGATAATCAAGAAAGTAAAATCATAACGTGCTGGTATTAACGTCACGTTAACCCTTCTAATCCTAAATGCTCAAAGTGGAATGGCCAGTCAGTGTCTCCTCGGTATGAAATGCTTGAACTTGTTAGAGGGTTTTGAATTACAAACAGTGCATACCCCGATCAAAGGGCTCATCTAGGAGTCAAGATTAATTATACATTTAATAGTGTAAACCTAAACAATGCACGCTCCTAATTTTTTAAACGATATCAAATGATTACGAAACACGACGGCACACTTTGATGTAAGTAGGTACCTTTAGTTCCGAAACGTGCAGATCTCAGACATGCATTCTTTATCGATTAAAGTAATTGAGTAGCCTGTCTGAAAATAATTCAGATACGAGAACCTTGCTGTGATTTTGGACTTATGTACCCTTTTGAAACATCAATGATATTGTCAAAGTATATGCTTGAGGTTAATATATAATAGGTACAATCAACAGAATTAGTGCATCGCATTGACTATCGTAAAATTTAGAGATTTGTTTTTTCTCAAAATGGTATTGATAAATATTAGAGGAACAACCACTGTAGTTTAAATGTACCTTAACCGCCGCTCCAATTATCGTTTAGCAGTTCGTATAGAGTAAATACTTCATTTATAGACTAAGAGTTCATTTATAGAGTAAAGAGCTCATTTATAGAGTAAATAACTCGTCTGCAGTAAAACCCAGATAGTTCGAACACTAAAACTAGTACAGAGTATCATTATCGGTATTTAAGACAGGCGGCAGCTTAATGCAGGATGGAAGTCATACAGAAAGCTCCTAAAGGAGAGCTTTCTGTATGACTTTCACTCTGCATTGGGCAGCAACCTACCTAAAAACTTGTCAATATTTCATTACTAAAACTTGGAACTACTGCGGTGAACTGTAGTTTGATTGTATTTGTAAAACTTGTGTCGCATTTCACTGACAGTACACTGTGGGACGGCGCATGATTTTTCATTATGTAATCTGTGTCACGAGCAGCACTGTAGTGTATTATTCACTATGGTGTGTTTAACCCTTGTCCCATTGAACAATGTCTCCACAAAATTGGATCCGATCAAAAATAGAACAGACGTCAGGCAGGAGATGCCACTCGATAGCCTACAGCAAGACTAGAAACACAAATGAAGCCCGCGAGTCCATATATACGCGAGCCCATATATACGCACTAATACATGAACACGTACGCATCACCTAATAATCGCACCCATATGTCGAATGGAAAATAAATTGTTCAATGTTATTATTGCATTTTGTATGAAACAGTTAGGTAGTGAGACAGGCAAACGTTAGTCAAAGCAACATTTTAGTGTATACGTCAACATGTTTGATTCATGAATAGTTCCGTCCAACTGTATTCCAAACAAGTAGAACGCGTCTTTACCGAAGCCTAGATAAGATACGTAAATTAAGATATGTTCAAGGATAGCTCCTTTAGTTCTCCACCTAACCCTTCTTGTGAATCATTCTTCAGAATCATCTCTTGGGGACAATTCTGAGAATAGGGATTGGTGGCGAGTTTAGTATTTGAATAGACGCCTATATCTGTTGCTCTGGTATTTGGCCATGTACGCATTCTATTTCCACCATATCAAACGGAATTAACTCTAGCGCTGCCAATTGTTGTCGTCTGCAAACGTTTTCGTCTGCTGCAATTTTTATTTGGTTTTTATCTCTCTTCTTATTCGTTTCAAAAACAGTCACAATTACAAACAGTTTGGATTCTGTGGAATTGCCGAGTAACTCGGCGTCTCATCTGGATCCAAACTGTTTGTACAGATACTCAGAGATGCGACATTGACAGCGATAGAGTTGAATCAGGCGCGTCATGTCTGACATTTGTAAACAGTTTGTGTCCAGATCAGACGCTAAGCTCTTTGACACTTGATCAATAGTTTCTCAAAGGTTTCATCGAAGTTCAGCAAATCAGAGATTGGGCAGACATTATTTTTGTCAATATATGAATGGTGTAAATGTTTGGAATTAAGCATAATATGTTACACGTGTAAATACATTTGTATTTACCTCTTTCGCTGCCAATATTTGTCGTCTGCAAAATGTGCCGTCTGTTACAATTCCATTAGTTTAATTTCCTACCATTTTGTATCCAAAACATTACCGCAGTAACAACCAGTTTGGATCCCGATTAGATGCCAAGTTACTCATGCAGAGGTACTGGTATTACAATGGAGCCTAATGAATACATCCCTTTCCCTCATGAACACTTCATTAACGGAATATTATAAGGATACGTGGCATTTTAGGCTTAGACAAAAACTGTACGATCATATCCTTACAGGGGCCATCTTTTTCGGGTCTTCTCAGTTTGCAAAGGCTTGGAAAAATAAACGGTTAAATTTAATGATATAACACTTGCAATAGTAATCATATAATGAAGCGTATTCATTGCAGTATAACCAATATGATAAATCACGGAACAGCTGACGCATGACATAATTATTTCAAACCCATTTTTACCAAATACCACTAAATGGGAAACAGTGGAGGATCCAGACGTCCGGGTAAGAGATTCTAAAGAGTAGTCACAGCGTAGGGAGTTGTAGAGAAATGATGGTTTTTGTACATGTATTTGTATATGCACCTTTATATATTGCTGTGAAAATCAAATTTATTTTCAAGTTGATCAACAGTGTGTCTCTAAATGGAATACAGTGTACGAGTCTTCTAATCCGGATGTGTACAATTTGCTTCACAAAGGTCATGAAGTAACACTCATTACAATGAAAATTAGTTGGCCCTAAAATATTTATTAGGAAGATTTTTAATTATTATTTTTTATTATTATTTTAATATTCATATAAGAAATACAGCATCATGACTATCAATTATATTCTTTTTTAAAAAACTAAATATTAAAACAAAGATGTTTTGCAATGAGAGTAACAATAGAATCCGATTTATATTAGCTCATAAGCAACAGGGAGCCCTCAGATATGGATCTATTCTCTTCGTAAAGGCGTTAAAAGGCGTATTTATGAAGTGAAGGGTTCAGTTATGAAATACAGGTCAAAACAGTTTAAGAAAAAAATACCACCTTTTTTAATCATCCAATATGACAAAGAAAACAAATCAACTTACCTGAACGGATACTGGTATTAGATATTATCGCTTTCCTTGCACCCTCTCGTTGTGAGCGCACCAATTTAAAGCCAGCGC
Source organism: Azorinus chamasolen (assembly GCA_963576725.1). Taxonomy (NCBI): domain Eukaryota; kingdom Metazoa; phylum Mollusca; class Bivalvia; order Cardiida; family Solecurtidae; genus Azorinus; species Azorinus chamasolen. Next base: position 59,462,401 of record OY755247.1, on the reverse strand, counting down.
TTACAGTATCAAACGATATATATCCTCCCTTGGTGCGATCAATAGTTCCCGTAAGGAAGTCTCATATTATTGACACCATTGACTGAATACCGTGTGAATCTGACTAAGCCATTGGTGCCATGGGTACCTTAAATAGGGCACATACAATGAGTGTAGACCCAAATCAGAGGGTTCCTGAACTTCCAAATTAGTATCTACATATGTGTCGATATTAATAACCGATTGCAGCTTAATGCAACGTGAGAATCATACAAAGCGTTCTACATGACCTATGCCCTGCATTCCAAACTAGCTTTCTGCACGACTTTCACTCTGCATTAAGGAGTGGCCTGTCTACAAAGATATCCGGTTTAGATGTGGTGCTGTTCGGACGGCTGTGTATTTTGCACGTGATTTTTCCTGCATTAATCGTACTTGTACTTTTGCTGTAACATATGTTTGACAATGTAACGAATACGTTTCGGAAACAGTATCTCACAGCAATGGTTCTGTATATAATATACAAAAGGTGACATTGTTGGATGTTGACAAGGCCAATCATGTTATGAACTACACTTATTAGCAATATTTCCCTGGCGACCCGGGTTTCGATCCCCGGTCTGAGCGGGTATGTTTCTTTATAAGAACACCCGGTTATATCATATGTAATTAAGGTACTTCCAATCATGGTATCTGTGTTTGATGGCAGTATAAACTGCACGACTTCCGGGTCTGACTCCTTATATCTGTATCTTGGGCGGGTAGTGAAAACTGCATTTCTTTCAAGTCTGATATCTTCGTCTGATGGCAGTCGACATTGAACGACCTCCGGGTTTGCCACTTGTGTCTGATGGTAGTGGGTACTACACGATGTCCGCGTCGGACACGTGTTTAATTGCAGTGAAAACTGTACGACGTCCGAGTCTGACACGTGTTTGATTGTTGTGGATACTGCATGACGTCCCAGTCTGACACGTGTTTGATTGTTGTAGATACTGCATGACGCCCCAGTCTGACACGTGTTTTATTGTTGTAGATACTGCATGACGCCCCAGTCTTACACGTGTGTTCGATAGTTGTGGAAACTACACACCTTCCAAGCCTGTGTCTGTGTCAGTGGAAATTGCGCGTCTTCCGCGTTTGGCTCCTGTGCCTAGGGACGGTGGCAACTACACAATTGACACTTATGTTTAGGGGCAGTGGGAACTTCACATCTTCTGAAGCTGACGTTTTTGTTTGATAGCATCGTCCAGCCTGACATCTGTGTTTGATGGAAGTTGGAAACGCATATCTTGTGTGTATGAAACTAGTGACATCTGCGGAAACTACACACTCTCCATCCAAGGCATATGTGGTTTGTGGTGTGTCGTTTTCGCATATTATTACACCCTGGTTTCGTTAATTTATTCTGTTAACAAAATACGATCTCGTTCTCAAATTTAATGAAAACCAATGGAAACAAATGACGTATGTTTGGAAGTTGTCTCAACAAACAGATATCAAAGTCTTTTAGTATCAGATTCGATGAAAGACAAACACATTTTAAATTAAATAGATAATGTCGTGCCAATGCAGATATCTTCCTGATAACAATTGATAAATATATATGTCTATAAGACACAGTCTATTTTTTATCAGTAAATGTAGTAACTATGAAACATTAGAGCAGGTCAAACATGTGAAAAATAGATACACGTATGGCAATTCAAGCCTTAAAAATGGAAACGTTTGCCAAAAAGGAACTTCATTGTTGTTATATTTTCTTGTCCTTCGGTATCATTAGTTTTTATTTTATTAGTTTTGAAAATTAAATACCGTTTAAACCGTTGCTATGGGGCGTGGGTAGTGTTTCACTTTTAATTACATACTTCTCATGAACAGACTCAATGAATCCGAGTCTGCAATTTTCTCTATTGGCATTGCTACCTTTGCTTTCGAAGGATCTTCCACTTTTACCTTTATGTGATCTAAGGTGCGACCGGATATACGTTTTGCTTACGATTATTGGCGCTATGGTGTGAAGGTGTAAATTGGATACTGATCGACTACATCAACGTAAGAAAGTATTAATTTCTACCAGTAATTAATCACGAAGGAGTGTACATGTGGAATGCACCAGTGTACGAAGCTGTTAGATGGGGTTGTATTTCAGATAAACGTATATTATTGAGCTACACACCCTGTTGTAGCATAATCTGGTCAGGTTGTTGTTTCGCCCTTTCTTTCATATAAACGCGTTTTCACGCATTTGCAAACAGAGAACACCCCGATCAGACAATTCCTGTAGGAGCCGTCTGATCAGGATCTGTTCTGTTTGCTTATGAAATAATATAGCCGTGAGTCTGTAGTTTCTGCCATGGTCAATAATTCCCGTGTCCATGTGCCGTTATAAAACTTAATTGATATGAATTATGTCATTATGTCTTACAGGACCATTGAACAGGAAAGGGTTAACCCTATCCCCATGAATATTCATGTAAATATGATGACACCATGAATGTGAATCTGCTGGAGTTTTATAATAGCAAATGAACACATGTATTTTGAGGATTGGTAGTAACTGAAGAATCCGACTTATACTATTTGTCACAGGACTAATAAATAAATGAGCAAGTATATATATGTTTTTGTTATATTTACAATTACCTTTCAGCGCATTGATTCTTAAGTCATCTAAATTAAAGCTTCATTGCCCTCTAGTATTTTCCACCCGTTTCCCTCTTTGTTTCGTTTAGTAATTACTTAGCCCCTATTCGTGGCGCATTTACCACCTGTGACATAAACTTCAGCCAGTTGAAGGTGGTCACTAAAACAGAAAGAGAAACAGAAAAAAACGGTCATATTATGCGCCCGCATGACCTCGAATGACCAAAGCAATACTTCATTACATTTGCCATTCGTGTGTCATTGTGAACACATCATTCGTTTACTTTATTAAAACGTATAGAGGATACTCTGTATCTTTCAGTCATTATTGCACGCATGGCGCTAGTTGTCACGGCTTCAACTCAGGCGGTAGGTTCAAGTCGTTGCCCCTCTGAACGTGACAACGAATTCGTACACGTGTATGGGTCCAGGCCGCTTTGGTGTGGAGGCTGTGCAATAATGACTGAAAGATACAGAGTTATGACTGCAACGGAGTAGATCCAGATGTGGGAACCGTATGATCAAGGTGGTCTCTGTTTGTTTATAGTATAAATATGATTCAACGGTTTCTGTCCGTGGCCAAAACTTCCTGTGTCCATGTGCTATTACAACAAATAATCTAAATTAATATTGATGATGTCATTGTTTTTTCATGAATAGTCATGGAGTAAAGGCATACAATGTGGGGACAACACTGGTGTAGATCATGATCAGAAATTTCACCGATGAATCTCTGGGTTGACGACTATATTGTTTGCATGCATCATTTAATTCGTATGCAAAGTTCAATGGGTTTTCCTAATACGCAGGCTTAGTAACAAAACTGATAGATGCATTTCATATAACAAAAGTTTTAGTAAGATACTAGACACTGATCGTGTCAGGTGCGTCAGATGTCAAGAGGCCAGCTCTGTTATACAGTAAAACCTCTCTAAAACCGGAATTCTAGTAGAGAAGAATTAGATACTTTTCGGAAGGTGGCTGCTAAATGTAGGTTGAAAGTAATGCAGAAAGCTCCTAGACGAGGTTTTTACATGACTTTCACCCTGCATTAAGCTGCCACCTGTCTCCATGACCGATCTTTATACTTAATTGCGTCCGGTTTAGAGATGTTTCAATGTAGCTCCTTTAATTGATAAATTGTTTTTAATTATGTTTTACAAACAGCTAACAGTATTCAGTTACATACACGATGTGTTTATTGACCATGATAAATGTGGCTGACTGAAATGTCGCCCAGGTGGTTGCAGTTGTTGACTCCACATTATGTCAGGCGCTTCGGAAATATTCATTCTTCGAGCTGGTTTGGTGTAGGTCGGTCATTCTACCCGGATGCTATACTTTTCCTGAAACAATGCTGATGTTTTTAAATGAGGACGAGTAGTTAAGACCTGTAACGAGCTGGCCATAGCGAAATAGCTATAGTTTAAGTGTCGGTAAACCTAATACGAAATAAAACAAAACATCAGGTCATTAATGCAAGTTCCCCTTTCAATGTGTTGTTCAAGTTTGTATTATTCAAGTTAGAATTCTGAAAAGCTGAACATTACATTTTCCACTTTATTTGTTTTGCATTCTCTTATACTTACACAGTACGATGCAAGTTCTCAGCTGATAAAAGGGCAAATTATACTACTCCACAACGTGCCAATATTGTGTGTACATCTCAATCCAGAAATTATTAATTACATAGCTAATATGTACTCTTTATAGGAGCGTTTTGTTTTACTTTAACCTTGCTTTAAGCACCCACCTGCCTTTAACACAAAATACTTGATGTAATTTAGCGGTCGTTATTGAGAGGTTATACTGTACCTTCTATGGGGTTGCGAGAGGTAAAAATGGTTAAAGGAACCGCTATGAATGACAGTATGACTAATGGCGAGAGAAAGAACTAATTTAAATGTATACCGAACATCTATGATGATATTGTATAGAGACAAGTCCCTTTGCAAGAACTTGCAATTTCCAGTTGTATAGTTGATTTGAGTGTTTGTCCCGCAAATTGTTGTATCTACTTTTAAACCAAGTGACTATGTTAAAATGTTGCTTTCCTTTTATCTACCACAACTGGTAGAGATACTAGCAGACAGTGGTGTTATTTTCCGGTTGTCCTGCCACGTTTGGTAGATATACTGGCAGACAGTGATGCTATTTTCCAGTTGTTATTTTCCGGTTACCCTATAACGTTTGGTAGAGATACTGGCAGACAGTAGTGCTATTTTCCGGTTATTCTGCCACTACTGGTAGAGATACTGGCAGACAATGGTGCTATTTTCCGGCTGTTCTGCCACTACTGGTAGAGATGCGCGGGCTTGGCTAATCTGCTCTCGTAGTTTACGGAGGATTTGTGGTGAAGATGGACTGATTTTGTGAGAATGGATGATGAATGGTTATTACATTTAACTGAAGTTTTAAATTTGATGTGGGATATGAAATTGGAGAGAAATTGCTGTTTTTTATTGTGACAATAGAGTAGACAATAGAAAGTGTGCGGGGACCATTGTCCTCCCTAGACCAGTTATAGGACAGGTTATCCGTGTAATCGTGGACACAAAGAGTGTGTGCAGTCTTGTGTTGTGTTGAGTTGTGTTGTGCTGTGTAAATTTAGTAAACAGTCATGGCTTCTGAAGGGTGGATAAGTGACATGGACACAGCAGACACTGATGTTGAGAACGGTTTAGCCGGTAAGTCCAACACTGGTTCTTGTATGAAGCAACCCCCTAGACCAAAGTCCAAGGTTAAGCGTAAGGGCTCCCCCTTATTGAAACAGAGTGCGGTTAAGAGGATAAACTCGGACCCTGATCTGCCGGCACTGTCTGAAGCTTTGCCCGAAAGTGGTAGGAAAAGCATCCCTTTTACTGACCTCCTGCTACAAACCTTTAAGGATGCAACGTTTGTGAACGGCATTGGGCCAATTATTAAGTCTATGATGTCATCTGTTGTTAATGATGCTGTAGAGAAAGCAGTGAAGGCGTCTGTCAGTGAACTGAAGGCTAACATTTTAGACGATCTGATCAAGTCCAATGAAACTCTCCAGGACACAGTAAACCAACAGACAGTAATCGTTAATGACCAAAAGTCAGTTATAGAAAAGCAGGCTGATCTCATTGATAACAAGTGTGGGAAAACTTCGGAGCTAGAGACTCATGTCGACGACCTTACTAAGGAAGTGGAAAGGCTGTCTTTTGGCCTTAATGATATGGAGCAATACGGTCGGCGAAATTCTGTGAGGATTGCAAACTTCCGGTGTGCCCCTGATTCGTCGAAACAGGCACTAACTGCCAAGGTGACGAAATTTTTAAATGAAAATGTGTTAAGGGACATAGAACCATTTGATACTTGTGACATCGATAGATGTCATCCAGTAGGTCGTCCTAATGACAGAGGCAATCGTCAGGTATTGGTGAAGTTTAAGTGTTACTCGGCGAAGCACAAGGTTTTTTCGAATAAGAAGAATCTGACCAGGATAGTGACATTCTCTGACATTGAGACTAAAATAAAGACCACCAGTGAATTATTGAAACGCGTGATCGGACTCAAAGAAAATGGCAAAGTTATTAGCTGTTGGTCACACAATGGTTTTGTATTTGTAAAAGTCACCCCGGATGGTAGGCCTGTCAGGCTAGCGGTAGGATCTGACGTTGAATTAGAACTCGGCATTTAATTGCTTGTGAATTGCTCGTGTTTATATTTTTGATGCTGAATGGGTTGCCAATGTATGTTCTGTTTATAGATCAGATATTGTTAGATTTGTATCTTGCAGCAATTAAGTTCCAGCTCAGAGTTTGGATCTTTCGAAGCCTGGGCTGGATCTAAACTGTAGCACTTCATGTTTTTCATTGTAGTCCTTGTCTAGTGTCGGAAGTAGTCTTTAAGCCGAGCATTACCTAGGCACTCAGAATGGATCCAGATGGAGAGCTGAATGATCAGAAACTCATCAGGATCCAAACTGGCAAATGCTTTGACCATAGATTACAGAGAAATGAGGTGAATTTTATTCTATGAATTGAAGCAGAGGGTAATTGTGGCGAAGAGACACCTATTTTGTGTACGGTAAATACACCTGTAATCTGTGAACGATTTTGGATTTCCCGAGTATATTCTATTTATAGTTACGATAAAAATAGAACTGCATGAAAATCGTATACACGGGAAAAATCAAATCGTTGCACTTTGTGTTTATTGTTGTCTGCTTAATGCATTGTTTTAAACGCTGGCACACCGAATTTACACCGTCCATTCATGTGGACGTTTTTGGGACTTTGCAAACACGATAGACCCAGATCATACGGCTCTTATAGGATCCGCCTGATCCGTGGCTGTTCTATTTGCCTATTATTATAGACCTGTTTCTGTAGGTATGAAAGGGCTGAAAGTCCCTTGAAGATGTAACTTTATAAGAGAGATACAAATTTATGATGTATGTGTTCCTTACTTAAATATTGAACAGGTGAATTGTGCTTTAGTTACAATTTCTTGAGAAGAGATTAGTCACATGTTGTCAGCTGAGATCAGAATCAGATTGCTGTTATTCCTATTTCTGTTATTGCTATTATTGTTTTTGACATACAGTGTTGCGATCTACACACCGTGACTGGCAAGCAGAAAGGACTGCATGGCGGACAGGGCCTGCTGCTCGCAACCCTGCTATGTGACTTTTTCACGTAACACTGGATAGCTCCCAATAGAATTACATCGACAGAGTTTTAAACAATATAAATTGTACTGGTATTTACTACTGAAAACAAGTTTGATTCTGTGTTTGTTTTTGTTTTTTTAGAGTTCGTACTTACCTACTGCCGTTAAAACCTTACAAGTATACTGTTGTCATGTGTTGCACATTTTTTTTTCTTTAACTGAGGTCACGTGTTATGTTTGGTATTTACTGAATGAAGTACAGAGGAGCCTACCCATTCCGGAACGGAAATTACTAACCGAGTATACCTGGCACATTTCGTCCCCTGGAGCGGGATCCTAGTAAAGTGGAACATTCCAAATGGTATGTCTCGCTTGACTCTCATCCCGATTTGGACTGGTTAAGTTTTTGAGGTAGCTACAAGTCGTTCTGTGAGTGACCGGTTGTGGTGGGCTATACTGTACTTTCAGTCTGTCAACTTCATTGTTTACTACTGGCACGTGCTGCCCCTTGCGGACAGCTTAAATTCCCACGATAGTGGGTCATGGCTAAATATTTGGTATTCTCTCTCTCTCTCGGAAAAGGGAACAGACGGACATGAAATCATTTGTTATTATAAAATGTACGTGTTGTAGTCTGTGACTGAATAACATGATTGTTCTGTTCTGTTGTTCTGATTAGGCGCTTGGTCGGGATCTAGTCTGTTTCAGTAGGCTGTTAAATTATCACTCATCAGGATACGGGCTCATTCTCTGGATAATACAGGGTTTTTCATAATACCGGTTACCAGTTCGCAGTCTTACATTTTTAAAAAAAAAATAATGTAAAAATGAAAGTCATGTAACATGACTGTGTTGTGTGTAATTTTTCATGTTAGTCTATAATGGTAGCAGATACTATGAAACAGCATGTAGTTGGCAAATAAGTGGAAATTGGTATGTAATATTGAATAACTTAGTTTTTATATATGCATGTATAAAGGGGATTTTGTGTTTTTTGAAAATCAGCCGGTAACGAAGGGATACGTTCTTACAGGTTGAGTACGCACATCGTTTTTGTTACCCAAGAGGGATGTGGAGAATTTATACCTACATCACACGCAATTTCTACTATCAGATTTCCATTTCTAGGTGATCGAGATTTTGTGATATTTGTTGTGACTTATCAGCAATGTTTTACTTCCATGCGGCCACTGTTATGCAACTTGCGGAGTAAATAGTGCCGATCCTGATCAGGTTGTCTTCTGATGTGGATCTACACTGTATGGGCACTCTCACTGATATTTCGCACACAGGAGTTGTGTATGGTAAAGCCTCGACCATTAGATTTTTCTGTATGGAAGAATTTGCGAACCTTTTGGGCAGGTGGCTGCTAGATGCGTGGTGGGGGTGATGTAGTGGGCTCCTTGATGAGCTTTCTGCATTGCTTTCATCGTGCGTTGGGCTGCCGCCTGTCTTGGGGATCGAGGATAATACGTATTTTCGTGTTCGAATGATCGGGGGTTTGCTGTACATTAGACATGTGTTTTGATCAGGATTGCTCCTGATGTAGATCTACACTGTATGTGCATTTTCACTTATACTTAGTCCACATTCGTTAAATGAACGTGTGATGTAATTACACGCGGGTGAATGTGTGTAAGTTGAAACTGGTATTTTTTTGTATATCCAGATTGCGTCCATTATCAGTTGTTGAGGCAATATTATGTAATATAGTAAATATCACTGATTGGAAATTGCACGTGTTTTTTCCCTATCCCCGATTAGGTGAACGGTGATTCTCCTAAATTGACGTCTGCTACCTTTTAATATTTTAAAGTTATGAGTTTTGAAATAATAGGAAAAGAAGATTCGACGTGGCAATGAAATTTAATTTTTGATTGACTGCTGCCTATTCCTTAACTGTTTTCTGCTTTGTAAAGCCTGAGTGGAAAAGCCGTTGCAAGATGAATATGTGTGACTTTTATTACCTATACAGTCAGTTTGGATCTACGTTACGTAATCGAGTGTTCAAATTATTTTTTTTAATTTTTTTTTTTTTTTTTTTTTTTTTTTTAAAAATGAGTTTTTACTGTAATATTGAAGATGACACTATTTCTTTTGTGAATATGCAACAGGTATAGGATGAACAGCCGTTATCATAAAGTGAAGGGAATATGTCTGCTGAAACTCCTGTTAGGTACGACATCGGCTTAATCTTGATTTGTGTAATCAGACGGCTATAGAATAGGCATGGCCATATTGAGACGATGATTATGGCTAGGTCTATCTGGACCACTGTACATGTATATGTTAGACATTTGCAAACTATGAAAGGGGGACAACCTACTCTCGGAAACTTGGGTGTTATGATTTTAAGTTTGATGGCCATTTGACACAGATATTTTTGGGAGACAACTACTACTGATATTTTTTATGGATTTGTAGGCTAAATGTATTAAGGGTTTTGTTTGTCAGAGTTTCGCTCAGAATTATTATGTATCATAGTTTCATAGTTTGATTCCGCATAATTAATCGTTGTTACATCCTGTAACATTATAATTGTAAGATAACCTTTTTTTCTCACCACAGTCACACTCCTTGAACATGACACCAGTTAGTCTTTATATGTGTCTTATTTTTTCATCATTTGCTTATATTCTACTTTCTTTTCATTCATTTCTCTTTCTCATTTCTCCACGACTTTTCATTCTCTCAGTTGTTTATTATTCTCATACAACATGTGATCAGGTGACTTCATCTTGCAGTGGACCAGACCCAATGGAAATATTGATATTGATATTATTTTTACTACCTAATTGGTAATGAATTACTAAGTTGGAGATGCTCCATTGGTCTGTTCCACAGCAGGAGATATTGCTTTTATAGAAGGACGCATGTAAGGGTAAAGTTGATTAACTTCTCATTTTTGTTTAATCTATTTACATTTTATTTCTCTATTGTGAAAGACCGATTTGTTACTATGTTTTATGCTGTTTTGTTGACTATTTTGCTAATGCAAGCAGGGGATATTGAGTCTAATCCAGGACCAACTGAATTGGATACAAATCATTTATCTATTTTACATTGTAACATTAGAAGCATACGACATAAATTAGAATTCATCCGAGATAACTTTGCTGATTTTGATTTATTATGTTTCACTGAAACTCATTTAGATGTAAATGTCTCTGATGAATTCTTATGTTTGTCTGAAATGTTTAGTTGTCCTTATAGAAAAGATAGAACGAATCATGGTGGGGGAATACTTGTTTACCTTTCGTCTAATCTGATTTACGAAAGAGTACATGATCTTGAACAATTTTGTACTGAATCAATTTGGATAAGGGTCAAAGTTAACAAAAACTCGTATTTGATTGGAACATTTTATAGTCCTAAGACATCTGATGTTGACTTCTTTATTAATCTTAATCGTAATATTGAGAAGGCATATGAATTATCCATGAACGTCATTCTAGTTGGAGATTTTAATGAAGATTTGCTAAATTATAATAGACGAAATCTAAAGAACATTATGTTAACAAACTCCATGACCAATACTATCAAATCGCCAACAAGACTTAGTGCACTATTAGATCCTATCATTATCCCTTCTGACATGCTATATGATGACTCTGGGACATTATCAGTACCTACTGATATAAGTGATCATTGTGCTACATATATTCATTTGCCGTTTCCATATGAGATAAAGGGTAGTTTTGAAAGAAAAATATACCTATACAAAAGGGCTGATTATGATCTTTTAAATGCAAACATATCGTCCTTTGATTGGCAGTGTCTTAAGCGAGGCTCAGTTAACGATGCGTGTAATTTGTTTACTGAAACATTTCAACAATTTGTTAATGTATGTATTCCGTCAAAAACAATTACAGTTCGTGAAGACGATAAACCTTGGTTCGATTCTGAATTACGCAAAACATGTAGAATAAGAGATCGACTTAAGAAAATAGCACTAAGGTCAAGGAAGCAACATGATATTACTAGGTATAAGCATATTCGTAACAAAGTAAATAACATGAAAAAACATGCAAAACAATCGTTTTTTAACTCATTGGAACATAATCTAGAAGAATTAAGAACAAATAATAAAAAAGGCTTCTGGAATATTATTCGGCACTTTATCAAAAACAATAGTTGCACATCAACTATACCGTCATTGTATGAAACTGAGCCCAGCGGAGAACTTCGATGGTCTATATCAGAAAAACAAAAAGTTGATTGCTTAAATAATTATTTTGTTTCAATATCTAATATAGATGATACAAATGCTTGTCTTCCTCCGCTGTCTCCTAAAACTGGGAATAGTTTGACAAGTATCATTATTTCTGAAACTGAGATAGAGGAAATTATTAATTCACTTGTTGTAAATAAAGCGTCAGGGCCAGACAGGATTTCACACAAAATGCTTAAAGGATCAGTAAAGTCAATATCGAAACCACTTGCAGTACTTTTCAATAGATCTCTAACTGAAGGTGTTTTTCCGTATTCATGGAAAATCGCAAATGTAATTCCACTGTTCAAAAAGGGTGATAAGTCGTTACCATCAAACTACAGACCTGTTTCACTAATTAGCTGCTGTGGTAAGGTGTTCGAAAGAATTGTCTTTAAATATATGTATAACTTTTTCTTAGAAAATAACCTTATCTATAAATATCAGTCTGGTTTCCTTCCTAACCATTCAACTGTCTATCAACTGATTGATATAGTACAACATATATGCCAGTCCTTTGATAACAAACAACATTCGTGTATGGTGTTTTGTGATATCTCTAAGGCTTTTGATCGAGTGTGGCATAGAGGACTCATCTTTAAATTACAAGAACATGGCATAAATGGACAACTTCTGGCATGGATTACTAATTATCTGAACAACAGATCTCAAAAAGTTGTCCTTCGATCTTCGCAGTCGGATACAAAGACTATATCAGCTGGTGTTCCTCAGGGATCTGTGTTAGGGCCTCTTTTATTTTTAATATACGTTAATGATATTTCAAATTCTCTACTGAGTTTAACCAGATTTTATTTGCAGATGATAGTTCTTTGTACATTTCTGCCTCTAATTTAGATGATATTGAGGGTATGCTAAACCACGATCTAAGCTTAATTTCAGCTTGGGCAAAGACATGGCTTGTCAGTTTTAATCCCGACAAAACTGAAGCAATGATGTTTTCTCTTTGTAAAAATGATGTTGTGCATCCAACTCTTATTTTTGAGGATTCTAACATTAAATTTGTTGAATCACATAAGCACTTAGGAGTTACTTTGAGTTCAAATGGTCATTGGAACAACCATATTGACAATATATTACAATCAGCATCGAAAACAATTGGGATAATGAAAAAACATAAATTTACTTTGAATAGACATTCTTTAAATCAAATATACATATCGTATGTTCGGCCAATATTAGAGTATGCTTCAATAGTTTGGGACGGATGTTCTTTACATTGTTCAGATTCTTTGGAAAAATTGCAAAATGAAGCCGCCCGTATTGTAACTGGACTCACCAGGTCTGTATCCCTCGAAAATCTTTATCTTGAATGTGGATGGGATTCCCTTACAAGTAGACGCAAAATACAAAAATTATCTTTCATGTACAAAACACATCATAATATGGTTCCATCATATATTAGTGACTTGTTACCGCCAAATGTAGGGGAGATAACCCAGTATGATTTGCGAAATCGAGAAAACACAGAAGTTCCTTTTACTAGGACAGCTATTTCAAAACATTCGTGTATTCCATCGTCGATAGGATTATGGAACACGGTTGACATTGACATCAGAAATTCAAGTTCTTTGAGTTCTTTCAAGAAGGGTTTACGCAATAGTTCTTATAATCCAAATAATTGTTTCGTTCCAGCTTTTTATTGTTTTGGTGATAGATATTTATCTGTTATGTACGCTAGAATAAGAAACCGCTGTAGCAATTTGAATAGTGATTTATTTAATAATCACCTTAACCAAAATCCACTGTGTAATTGTTCAAATGAAATTGAAGATGCACATCACTATTTTTTTTAGATGTAGAAACTTCCAAGAACAGAGGGTAACCCTTTTCAATGCCACGCGAAAATATCACCCTCTGAACACTGATATATTGTTGTTTGGTAACTTAGAATTGAGTGTTGATGACAATAAAACACTCTTCTCTGCCGTGCACTATTTCATTAAAAAACACGGATAAGTTGTGTCTTTATATGCAATGCGTCTTTCTCTATCTGTATATTCAAAATCAAATGCCGTAGTCATCTGATCATCTGGTTGATTCGGGGATAGTTTGTAAACTCTCTGTCTTTCTCTCTCACATGCAATTTCTTTCTCTTCCACTCCTCTTTCCCTCTTTATCTATCTGTCTGTCGTTCTTCTATTCACTCTTTCTCGATCTATTTTTTCACATCGTTTTTGTTTCTTTGTTATATACTTACTAGCTGTATGTCATCGGAAAAATCACCATTGTATTTTTGATTGTATATAATTTTGTAGGGGGAGGGTCGAAACTAATGTTGTCAGAACTTGTGACCCAACCCCATTTCCAATGTATGTATAGAATGGAAATAAAATACGTTTAAACTAGAGATACTGGCAGACAATGGTGTTATTTTCTGGTTGTTCTGCCACTACTGGTAGAGATACTGGCAGACAATGGTGCTATTTTCCAGTTGTTCTGCCACGTGTGGTAGAGATACTGGCAGATATCGTGTGAATACTGTTTTTAGTATAATGTTGAATATAAAATTGAATGTTCGCGAAATAAAATCCACGGTAAAATATATAGATGAAATGGATACATCAAAGATACTGTCTATTTATATTAAAGACTGACTAGGCATAGACCACTCTAATAATGTTGTTTAGTTTGGTTATTGAAATGCATTTATAACCTGTTATGTTAACATTGGTAGAACTATCCCTTCAAATACAATTCGATTGATTTCTATACAGATTTGAGTGAAGTCACAAGGAAAATCAGTTTTAACTCTTTCGCTGCCAATGCCGCATCTGTGATCACATATGCAAACATTCAAATGAGACACCGAATACGTCATAGTCTCATCAGAATCGAATCTGCGTGTTACTGTAGTAATAACATTAAAATAAAAGACGAGAACATTAAACAAAGCGAAAATTGTAGCAGACGACACATTTTGCAGACAACACTTTTTGGTAGCGAAACAGTTAAATAGGTTAAAATGCACTTGTATGAGATTTTCATTCTGATAAGTTTTATTGAAAGGATTGGCTACTTGTTTAGAGATCCTTATGCCTTTGAATGCTGAATTTTCAAAGCGGAATTGTTTAACAGTGTTATGGAATAGAGTGCATTCTATATGACAATAACCCACGGATTCATTATATAGAAAGCTAAACTTTGCTAGAGGAGTATGATTGACAAACATTGCAGACCCTGATCAGAGGGCTCCTTTAGGAGCCCACTGATCTGAGTAATACTCTTTGCCAAATTGCAGTGCATGTGCGTCCCCTATTCCAATAGTTAACAGTTACAAAGTATTTTACATACTCTGAATTGAAACAACAAAGTACTTACATACTCTGAATTGAAACAACTTGAAAATATTGCCATGATAACTTACCCCGGTATTCGTGACTCGTATTGGCAAACAGCTTCGGTCTAGAGGAACGTTTAGTATTGTACGTGTCTCGGTCTAGAGGAACGTTTAGTATTGTACGTGTCTCGGTCTAGAGGAACGTTTAGTATTGTACGTGTCTCGTGTCTCGGTCTAGAGGAACGTTTAGTGTTGTACGTGTCTCGGTCTAGAGGAACGTTTAGTATTGTACGTGTCTCGGTCTAGAGGAGCGTTTAGTATTGTACGTGTCTCGGTCTATAGGAATGCTTAGTATTGTACGTGTCTCGGTCTGTCTCGGTCTAGAGGAACGTTTAGTATTGTACGTGTCTCGGTCTAGAGGAAGGTTTAGTATTGTACGTGTCTCGGTCTAGAGGAACGTTTAGTATTGTACGTGTCTCGGTCTAGAGGAACGTTTAGTATGTCTAGAGGAACGTTTAGTGTTGTACGTGTCTCGGTCTAGAGGAACGTTTAGTATTGTACGTGTCTCGGTCTAGAGGAGCGTTTAGTATTGTACGTGTCTCGGTCTAGAGGAACGTTTAGTGTTGTACGTGTCTCGGTCTAGAGGAACGTTTAGTATTGTACGTGTCTCGGTCTAGAGGAACGTTTAGTATTGTACGTGTCTCTAGCAAGGATCCTAACTGTTTTACACGGGGTGAATAGTTTGTCAAATGTTTGAATGAACCAGAAGTAGTCAAACTTGCAGCATATTTGAGCAGATGTCGTTTTTATGTTTGTTTTTTCGCCGCGGGTAAGTTATACATCAAACATCGCATCATCCTCAGCAATCTGTTTATGTCGCTCACTGGAGTAACACACACGGGTATCTTTTTATCCAGTCACCAGGCTTCTCTAGTGACATAATAAAGGGGGTGCAAAAAAACTTAGGTTTATTAGGTTACTTCCGGTAGTAGAAGGTTTATTAGGTTAGTAGATAGGCGTAATGATTCTATAACCACGGAACTATTTTAATTTTCTGTAAATAAACATAAAAATCATGTTGACGAAATAGATCTAACAGAAAATTCACCAAAAGAATTATTCAAATGAGAAAATATAAAAATAATTGGCTAAAGCTGGATTCGAACCCGCGCCTGATCCTACAAAAATCAATACTAATCACTCTAGAGACGTCGTCCTTACCGATTACGCCACTGAGGCCACATACAAAGTGACGTTGATTTATCAGTTTTATTAATTTAATCCACCGCTGGTAAAACGCGTTTTGATAAAATCAAGCCTGGAAGCAAAGATTGACAGATAAATAGTAAATGTTTTCTTTTCACTCTCATGATAATTTGATTGATAAACTCTTACAGGGGCGGTGATAGTCATAGACCTAAATATAGCCTGTTCAGTTCCATCGATTTATGAGTGACGTTAGGTCTATCTAAAAATAGAAACCGAGACTACGTAACTCGAATTTGACCAGAGAATAGATAAGCATGTCTGTTTGAAATAACTTATCGACCCTCGATTCAAATCATCTTATTTTTCAAATGCAACCACGTTTTCCCTTCTTGTAATGCAAGTATCGAAACTATTTTCCTCTGCGGTAGCTCATTAGATCTATTTACGTCTAAATGGAAATGAAAAGGGAGGGATCCGTTGATCGAAAAACTGCATTTTCAATGTAAATTGTTTCAAGAGTGTTACGTTTTATGAGTCTATGAAAATAAGATATTTAACTAAATTGACTGGATAAATAGAATAATAGGTTAGTGTCGTAGATGGGACGCCTTTATCCCACTCGGAGAGAAAACAGTTGAGGCTCGGCAAGCCTCGCCTCAATGTTTTCTCCCCTCGTCGGATAAAGGCGTCCCATCTACGGCACTAACCTATTATTCTCTATATAATAGGTGTCATGTGAGATGTCGAGTAACATGGCGTATCATATATTCTGAAAATGGGTGAACCATCGAAAGCAAAAGTAGAAATGCAAAAAGAGAAATTTGCAGACTCGGTTTTATTGAGTCTGTTCATAAGTAGTATATCATGATTTGGGTGAGATGTTGAATAACATGACATGTCGAGTCACGTCAAGAGTTAGGTGAGATGCTGAATAACATAATATGGCGCTTCATATCATGATTTAGGTGAGATGTTGAATAACATAACATGGCGCTTCATATCACGATTTGGGTGAGATGCTGAATAACATAACATGGCGCGTCATATCATGATTTAGGTGAGATGTTGAATAACATAATATGGCGCTTCATATCATGATTTAGGTGAGGTGTTGAATAACATAACATGGCGCGTCATATCACGATTTAGGTGAGATGTTCAATAACATAAAATGGCGCGTCCACGATTTAGGTGAGATGTTCAATGATATAACATATCGTATCATAATTCAGGTGAGATGTCGAGTTACAGGGAACGTCACATCCAAATGGTGGACGTTCTGATAATACTTTTGAACAAGAAATTAACATTTAACATAGATCTACTTAGAAAATTGAAAAGGACATTGCTAATAGAGTGTAATTATAAAAGATTCTCTCCTACATTTATTAACACAGTGCCCTAAACGGACAAGACACTAACAAACAGTGAAGATCTGTATAGAAGTTTTACTAAGGTTTCCTCCGAACAGACACTGCTAAATGTTTTCCAAAGATCATATCCATAACAGTATTCTTGCAGAAAACAAAACTCAAATGAAGATGAGAGTGGTCCATAAGACATAGTTGAACACGTTTACTCCGTCATTTAGATTGAGAAGCAAACCATATGTTTGTTGGTTCATCTATATATTCTTCTTCTTATAATTACCCCCTCCCTCATATTTATAAACGACTGTTCACGCCTTTGCAAACAGAGTAGACCAAGATCAGAGGCTCCTGTAGGAGCCATCTGATCAGGGTCTTCTTTGGTTTTCTTATGGCATGCTATATATAATATATATCTGATACTATCGTTCTTGTAAAAGCAAAACATTGCCATGAAATTTTCATATTATAAATAATCAGTTAATACTTATTCATGATGTCATACTTTCTTTTATGAATATTGAACATGTAGACGTTTAAAGTATTTCGGTATATCAGCACTCACAAAGCGGGTATAGGTTAATATTCTTAATTTCACATTTACTGACATCGAGTTTGTAGGAGAATACTGGAGGCAACAGCAGAACCAAGCAACAGGAACCACTTGTGTAAAGCGGCGCTCCGCTCTCCCACATAGAGGAAGTTGATGTATCCACTTCCGTTCCATCAGACCAAAGAAACCCATCGGTGGCATTATTATACTGGGCATCGAGCCAGAAACCTTGCAGCGTTTGGGCGTGGTTATCGTGGCTGACCAGCTGAGCCCCGAACGATTCACGAATAGCCTTGATATCAACAGCTGTTTTTAGTCTGTATAAAGTACCTCCGATATGTTCGCAATAGCGAAGGGCGTGTGCCCTGGTTCCCATCTTTTGAATCTTCATGCTGAAATACTTATCAATATCCGTATTGTACTGGAAGTTCTTGCGATTGCATTTAGTGGTGTAAAATTTGGTGCCCGGACTGTGCTTTGGATTTTTCAAAACAGTTCCCCTTGGAAACCGATTGTCGTGCAAGCGACAACTTTTCGTGTTTTTCGTGTAAAAGAATGAAATGCATCCCTTCATTTCGGTACATCTTGTGGCACAACTAATTTGTGTAATGTTTTCAACCACCTGCAACAGATCGGCATCGCTTGTGTAGTTCTCAATTCGGCTATCAAGCACCCAGTTTTTTGAGACCAGTGAGCCGTTTATGCCATAAAGAAATATCATGAATAAACCCAACACACAAATCCAGGTATTCATGGTGAAGCAGTTGCTGTCTAAGATAACGTATGCTTGTCGAATGATTATAACGACGGGTATTTTCCTCGTTAAATCACAATGTATAGTCAGTACACAGTAATGTGAACCTTTCCATAGGAGCAACTGTTTTACTTATCATAAGGGTTCAAAGTCTGCGCTGGTCTCCGAGTTTAATAATAAGATACGTCATAACCTGAAAGGCAAACAGTGTATATACTGATGACACCACGTGACTTAAACATCGTCTGATCTACAGTGTGTATACTGCTGATACCACGTGCCTTAACCCTTTCCCTGTTCTATGTTTATTACAAATTTCAATACCTACTGAATATACATACACATATACGTTTATGAAACACAGAAGGAGGAACATTGTTGCTATTTTTGGAAAGGAAAGAAACTTATTTTTCTAATTCCATTAGCAAACAGAGCAGAACCTGATCAGACGGCTCCTATTGGAGCCGTCTGATCTGGGTCTACTCTGTTTGCAAATAAGTGAAAACACGTTTATATGAGGGAAAGAGTTAAACATGGTCTGTTCTACAGTGTAGATACTGATGAGACACCACGTGACTTAAACATCGTCTGATCTACAGTGTAGATACTGAAGAGGCACCACGTGACTTAAATATCGTCTGATCTACAGTGCAGGCAGAGCCCAGTGGGTGTCTTAAGTTTGTTCCTTGACCCGTTAGCTAACGACACACCGCGCACAGCGCTATATTTGGAGCAAGATCATGTCAAATTAACATCGACTAACTATTAAATAGTAAACAAATTTACCGACCTTTCTGTGTTGGCATTTTATTGAAAAAAAGTCTATATCATATAACCCTGGATACGCATGCGCTGTCAAGTTGCAAACAGAGGAAACATCTGACCAGGGTCTGCTCTGTTTGTCATTCAAATTCCTCTAGCAAGTGTAAATCTTTCATTATGACTGGACTCCATAGCTAAACGCGGATGGACGTACTATGCCACTCAATATATTCAGCTTTGAAAGGGTTAGTTAAGTTCTTGATAACAATGTAATCCAACAAGATCGTTCTGTTAACTCTTCAAATGATGAAAAAATTGTGTGCTAAACGTCTGATCTGTCAAAATCGATTAACCCATTCCCGCATATTGACGCCTTTTGACGCTTCTGTAAAGGTCACTTTATGAAACCATTGTGATAAATAGAGCATTTGCTCCTATAGGAGCAAATGCTCTATTTTTCACAATGGTTTCAAACTTCAAAATTCTAAAATGTTCCTTTTCTCAACTTCAAAATTCTAAAATGTTCCTTTTCTCTAGTTAATGCTCCTTTTCGGTAGATTTAAGCAAAGAGGTTGGATCTAAAATAGCATAAGTGGGAATGGGTTAAGCTATTAATAAATGATTGAACGAGTGTCAAATAGCTCGGGTCTTATCTTGTTCCAAACTGCTTTCACATGATACCAGTCAGGTCCAGTTTGGCAAGAGAAGGGTTGATACCCCTTGATGCAAAAACAAACATTATGTGCTTTATTTAACACGTTCAACATTGTTTTATGGATTATCAGATACTCTCGCTCATTAAGTTATTTGGTCAATCGGCAGTTTTCTTAATGCTTGACCATTAAGCCACTTTAATTTCCTACCGATATTGCTTAACTTGCCGATAATATGAAAACCCATCTGTTGCCTTATTTAGAGACAGGTTCGATATTTATTTAGCACTTATCCCGAAAACCTCGACATGTCACGCATCTGTAGATAGTTTGGATCCAGATGAGACGCCGAGTAACTCGGCATCTCTTCCGGATCCAAACTGTTTGACACTCGGTGAAAAGTTCCACAAACTTTTGATCGAATCGAAAGTTGCACCAGATCAAAGTTTGAGCATACAGTATGTTTGCAGTACGACAGGGGTAGAGAAAACTCATTAGTTCTCGTATACAATGCTGATCGTGCATGTTAACAGATGACGTGGTTAAACATTACACTACGTGCACTTGCTCGGGTATTTAGGAATCGCCCTCCTTTTTTCTGGACCATGTTTATCTTGTAGGGAACGCCTGATCGGATGTTTTATGTTTAGTTTACATTTGCCCTGCGATGAGTTTACGGTTTCCGTACGGAGACAGACGGTCACCTACGATTTTCGTACGGATTCCACGTGATTACAGACATCGTACGATCTCAGCACGGGCCTCGTCCAGAGGCTGCGAGAGTATCGTGCAGCAAACTCATGATATTCAGTGGACATGTGGCCGAAAAATCGTACGGCAATCGTACGGTCCTCGCATGGTCACCGCAAGGTTGTCACTCGGTGTCCGTGCGATGCCCATGAAATCGTACGTATATCGTGCTGTCATCCTGCGACAACCTCACAGCGACCACATGGTAGCCGTGTGGCGATTTTGAGATTACGGATGGGTACATATTTGTTAGACATTTCCCGTCTTTAAATGTTTGTCTAGCTATAGAAGATGGAATAACCCCTCATACACAGAGCTGCCTACCTCAGGTTGCAGTTGAGACAGGTCATTAGAAGGGAGCAGTCTTTATTAGAAGAGGCCCGACATAGGCATGCTTAGAAAGTACTAGAAACTGGATAAAAATATGTTTAAAATGACACAGTACTCCTGTTATTGTACATAGTAGAACGCTGGGGCTACGCCGTTGAATATGGTCATCGTACAGTCTTCGTACGGACCCGCGCGGGCTCCGTACGATTGCCGTATCCAACCTTGCGGACACCGCGCGGTGACTGCACGGAGATCGCACGATCAGTCATCGTATGGGTAAGTCCCGATCAGTTTATACAACTTATCGTACGGTGATCGTATACAATGTGAACAAAAACATCGCAGCCCGTAGAATTCTACGATGCAAAAAATATCATAGGAAAATCGCAGACAAATGTAAACTAGGTAGTTTTTATTTATGGTAGATGGTAACCCGATTGAGAAACAAGGGAGAACCCTGCATTAAGTAACCGTCTGCATTGTAAGAGTCCTATACTTAATCAATTCAGTGGTCGCAGATTTTATTCTACATTTAATTGCGTTGCAACGGATCGGATGATACATCTGACCGATACAGAAGAATGACAGATAGTGAAGATCCTGATCATACCCTAGTACTGCTCGGTGTATCTTCTGTATCCTGTATGCAGAAGTAATACAGGAGTCATTTTGGATTTGCATGCTAAAGGTTAACCCTAACAACGCTGACTTTTCAAATGGACTATTCCAAAATTCAAACAGGTCAGCTTACGGTGACTATTTAGGGAGTTTCCTAAAAAAAGTGTAACATGACAAACAATGCAGGCCATGATGGGAATGCTTCTCTATGAGCCCTCTCATCTGGGTCTACACTGTTTGCAAAGGACATTAGTGACTCATGTCCCGCATTGTAAGGGTTAATACATTATGATAAGTCGCTGTAATATTGCCATATAGCTAATCCAGCTTTCAAGAGCATATCGACTTGTTGTCAGAGTTTATTGCGATAATTGGATTTAATGAAAAATGGATGGAAATGAATGAATGAATGAATGAATGAATGAATGAATGAACGAATAAATGAATGAATGTATAAAAAACAATGAATGAATGAAATGAAAATGAATAAAAGGCTTTATTTAACGGGGGTAACTCAATTAGTCTGAGCACTAATCTTCCGTGAGCCTTCGATTAAAAGAATCTCGGAAAAAGTACCAAAACATTAAAGCAACAATTCATTTACAATGTGCGAAAACGCTCATCTGTTGCAAACAAATACTATGAAACTCGGGCAACGAGGAATATGTTTACAATCAGGGGTAAGACCAAACTCTAAAAACCCCGGCATCCGATCCGGTCCCACACTGCAAATTGACGGGGGAGAGAAAAACGCTTTCGTAATCGTTGATAAAAATATTAAGAAACGATTTTAACCCTTCGCTTGCTATTCACGTCAATATACCTACCTGTAAATAGTGAAGACCCAGATGAGACAGCTCCTGCAGGAGCTGTCTCATCAGGGTCTACACTATTTACAAGTCGATTGCGCAACCAGTGCACTCCACAGCAGTGATTGCACAGCGAAATACTTGTACACAATGAAGATATATGTAATTATACGACAGGGCATGGGTAAAGAAGGAGACATGTATTTTAAAATTCAGCAAGCGAATGGTTAGAAACAAATACAGTTGGCATAAGAACATTGCGTGACTTTCAGCTTTTCCTTCAACTCTTTTCCTTTTGCATATTCATGTAAAAATAATGACTTCATTAATATTTGTTGGCTGAATTTTTGTTATGGCATATATTCACAGGAAGTTCTGGTAGGCTACTTGTTGAAAACTGCCGAGTCAGATTTAATGTAATTTCATAAGCAAGCAGAGCAGACCCTGATCAGACGGCTAAAATTTGTGAAGAAAAGAAGTTGTAAATAATTTCAAAAAGGATATGTATGTATAAACGTTTTAGGACACTGTAAATATGGGCATGAATAAAAACCTCTACATTAACAGTGAAGCCTCAGTACGGTAACCAGTCATATGAAGTGAAACATCCGGTAGTTAACTCTGTGAATGTTTCATGATGGAATTATTATTATTATTATTATTATAATTATTATACCACATTTATATAGCGCTCTTTTCACACAGGATATGTGCGTTCAAAAGCGCTTCACATAGATACATTTTATATACAAAACAGGGTATATTTAATGTGCAATTATAGAACATTTAAAATAAAATATATTTTATAATTATATATAGATAATAATAATAATATTAAAAATAATAATAATAAACACGTTTGACCCAGACCCAACAGAATTGGGTACAGTTTTTGGCATACAACACTACACATAGAATATTGCTGGAAAATTGGGTAACAGAACAGATCAATTTGAAGTTCATGCATATAAACTAAGTAATACAAATAAACAACTGTTATATACGCGCAATAAGCAACCCCCCAGTCAAACACTATTCGACCCGCCATGGCAATGAGGGAGCACACAAGGGATAATCCGTATTTTAACGGAGTTGTAACAGGATATATCCGAAATTTAATTACAGAGTAAAATGTCCTATTATGGGAACCGAAAAGCCCAGCCAAATGGAATCCGTTCAGTATGAACATATGTAATTTTCAAGAGAATTTAGAATGGTAAACAGTCCTCGAGTAACCCCCTGATCTGGATCTACACTCCTCGAGTAACCTTCTGATCTGGATCTACACTCCTCGGATAACCCTCTGATCTGGATCTACACTCCTCGAGTAACCCTCTGATCTGGATCCACATCCTTGCAAATGCCAGTACACTAGTTTTCTGAATTCGAAGGGTTATTGTATGTGGCAGCTTAATGCAGCTCGGGGATTATTCAGAAAGCGTCAATCGGAGATTTCCGTTTTACATGTCGAGGGCTTGGTGCAAAACTATTCTAACTCCTTCACAAAGTGAAGGAGTTAGAATAGTTTTGCACCAAGCCCTCGATGTGTTCTTTATACTCTCTTTTTTAACCGTTTTAATACGTTAAAATTTGCACTGATCCGATTTTATTTGTGTCATACTGTGATGTTATACACTTGTGTGTTATACGTGTGTATGGCATGCAATGTCATGTATACCATGTCTTATAATTCATTTATGAAATGGCTTTGCACCGTTTGAAGGTTTTATTGTATGTGTTTCTTTATTTATTAAATGTGCATTGATGAGATGAAATTAAAGCTTCTACTGCTATATATATGAGCCATATCGAAATTGAGGTTAATGTCGAAAACGTTTGAACTATTCATTACTGAACAAGGACCCAACTCAACTCAACTCATATTTTATTAAAGTCTCATCTTTGTACAATGATAAAATGCATGATATAAACATACTTTTAAAATTACAAAGCCATTCCATCACATTAATTACAAGAGATTGTATCAATTATCATAAAATTCTCTATATAATAGTATACTTAAATAGCTGTATTTAGTATTTACAGACCATATCTCAAACATAAATAAAAGAACCACTGCTCATCTAAGGTTCCTTGTATACCAAGAACATTAACCCCTTCCGTGCCACAATGACGGGTTTATTATATAACATGCAAACAGTTTGGATCCAGGTGAGACGCCGAGTAACTCGGCGTCTCATCAGGATCCAAACTGTTTGACACTCTGTTTTTTTTACTGTTTTATAAAGAAAATGGAAGAAGTGCACACATTTACATTAAAAATAAACGAAGCTATGCCCAGCAGACGACAATGCTGGCACGGAAAGGGTTAAGGTAATATCTATTGACCCTTTCCTATATAAACGTGCTTTCACACATCTGCAAACAGAGTAGACCATGATCAGACAGCTCATATAGGAGCCTTCTGAACAAGATCTGTTCTGTTTTCTAAAGGAACTTGAAATATCTGTCCGTATAATTTCCAAAATGGTTACAACTATTCGGTAGGCAATGAAATCTGGAATAAACGCAGAACCGGGAAAGGGTTTAAACACATCTTAGTAAACTGAACCCCCCTCCCCCCTATCCACAAAATTTAAAAATAAAATAAAAATTATATATATATATATATATATATATATATATATATATATATATATATATATATATATAAACCCAAACACTTGTGTTATATATATGTCTATGATCCTAGATGTTACATAATAGACTTATACTTGGCTCTTGGATATACGCACTCTTACCGTTCTATTCTAAGAACGTTATCATATCTTAAAAGAATGTTATATCAAAACCCCACATCCTACTTATCCCTAATTAATTTACCATTTTAAGCTACGTTATTAGAAACCTACGATGCAATAAGCATACTTAGAAACTGCGTTTGGTAAAATAAAAATCAGTTAGAAAACACATAAGTCTTCAGTGAACACCTAACATAGTGGATAGTTTACCGAATATCTACCTTTATCTCCTGTACAGAGTTAAATGTCAAATCTGAAGTATTTGGAAGCAAGCTTTGTCAGAAAATGTGACTATATCAGAGTTGTGGAGAATAAAACATAACTTATCCTTATCAGACAACATATCAAAGTTATTATTGAAGTCTCCTATTTAAAAAAACCAAACTTTTTCTCGTATGTCATTGTATAAAGGACGGTGTAAAAATAGATGAAATTCATCCTCAACAAATGAATTACAGTTAATACATGTTCTTCTACCAATACAGTGAAACCCCTCTAAACCGGACGCTACATTTAGCATAAATATCGGTCTTGGGGACAGGTGGCAGCTTAATGCAGGGTGAAATTCATGCAGAAAGCTACTCTTGGAGCTTTCTGCATGACTTTCACCCTGCAGTAAACAGCCACCTGCCTATAGGTATCCAAATTCTTCTCTGTTAGAATTCCGGTTTAGAAAGGTTTTACTGTATCTAGATCTCCAAAACGTCCCGTTTCAAGACGAATTTGTGCTGATACTTTTCAACAGAGGGTTGTTCTTTAATAAGCCTATAAGTTCTAAGCTTATTGCCTCCTTTGTTTCTAGTCGATACATTTCTATTTAACAGCAATTTCCAATTGCTTGGGATGATCTTAATTCTCTCCAGGGCGTCCAATTAAGCCATAGCAATCAGAAACGGACGTTAATCAACACAAACAAACAGAACCAACATTTGTTCGTATTTTCATCTGTATCACCATGCTGCCAGGCGTCGGTCCGCACGTGACCTATATGAAGTTTGCAATGCGTCAGTCCGCACGTGACCTATATTTAGTTTGCAATGCGTCACTCCGCAAGTGACCTATATTTAGTTTGCCAGGTGTCACTCCGCACGTGACCTATATTTAGTTTGCCAGGCGTCACTCCGCACGTGAACTATATTTAGTTTGCCAGGCGTCACTCCGCACGTGACCTATATTTAGTTTGCCAGGCGTCACCCCCCACGTGATATATATTTAGTTTGCCAGGCGTCACTCCGTACGTGACCTATATTTAGTTTGCCGGGCATCACTCCGCACGTGACCTATATTTACATTACCAGGCGTCACTCCACACGTGATCTATATTTAGTTTGCCAGGCGTCACTCCGCACGTGACCTATATTTAGTTTGCCAGGCGTCACTCCGCACGTGACCTATATTTGGTTTGCTAGGCGTCACTCCACATGTGACCTATATTTAGT
Organism: Azorinus chamasolen; assembly: GCA_963576725.1. NCBI lineage: Eukaryota > Metazoa > Mollusca > Bivalvia > Cardiida > Solecurtidae > Azorinus > Azorinus chamasolen. Next base: position 59,435,621 of record OY755247.1, on the reverse strand, counting down.
TTGCCAGGCGTCACTCCGCACGTGATCTATATTTAGTTTGCCGAAAAAATGATGTCTACTCAAACTCTGACCTGCTACAATGTTTTTTACTTATTTCCGATTCGTTCCAACCTTTGAGAAACTCATTATACCGAGTGTCAAATAGCTTGGAGCCTGATGGTACTCCCAGTTACTTGGCGTCTCGTCTGCTGTTACAAAATAATTATATGTCAGGTTAGTCTTAGGTAGATAATAGTTCAATCCTATAATCACCTTTTAACAGAGTAGACTTAGATCAGATGGTTCCTGTAGGGTTCGTCTGATCAGAATCTGTTCTGTTTACAATGAATTTAAAATAGATCTGACTCAACAGTTCCACCAATACAAAATATGTGCAATTATAAAAAAATCATCTAATAAATACTCATGATGTCATTCTTTCCTTATATGAATATTCACTAAGGAAAGGGTTTAGTGAAGTGTATAGTTGAAAACATGTACAGTGAAACCCCGCTAATGCGATCACTTAATAAACAGCCACTAATGTCGTCTAAAGCAGGTGGTTGCTTAATGCAGGACGAAAGTTATGCAGAAAGCTCCTATAGGAGCTTTCTGCATAACTTTCGTCCTGCATTAAGCTACCACCTGCCTCTTCCACCCAGAATTATGCCACTTTTTGGTGGTTGCATTAGCGGGGTTTTACTGTATTTCTAAAGAGGTGACTCGTCGACATCTTATTAACCCTGTTGAATATTCATGTAAGAAATAATAACGTTATAAATATATATAAGCTCTACTTGAATAATGGCGTAGGTACACTTGAACGTTTGGTATTGGTAGAAAGAACATAATCAGATCTCTTATAAGTTGTAAGGAAACAGGGAAGACCCTAATCAGACGACTCCTACCGGAGTCGTCTGATTTAGTTCAACTCTGCATGCAAAGGCGTGACAAAGAAATGATTTACTCTCACCTATTTAACGCGACTTTGCTTTCTTTTGCAAACATTTCGGATCCATACGAGGTGTCGAGTAACCCGGCGTCACAAACATTTCAGATCCATACGAGGTGTCGAGTAACCCGGCGTCACAAACATTTCGGATCCATACGAGGTGTCGAGTAACCCGGCGTCACAAACATTTCGGATCCATACGAGGTGTCGAGTAACCCGGCGTCACTTCAGGACCCAAGTTGTTGTTTGACTTTTAAAACTGTTGAATAAGTCGAAAGCAAATGAATATGGTGACAAGTTGGAAATGCAGCAGCTATCAGCTGTTATATGAGACTAAGGGTAAAGTGTTAATTGCAAGTTATAGCACAAAGCTAAACCCTTTGAATGTTCAATATTCACAGTGGAATGGTCCATCAGTCACAATGGAATGTCCCATCAGTCACAAAGGAATGGTCCATCAGTCACAGTGGAGAGTCCCATCAGTCACAGTGGAGTGGTCCATCAGTCACAATGGAATGGTCCATCAGTCACAGTGGAGTGTCCCATCAGTCACAATGGAATGGTCCATCAGTCACAGTGGAGTGTCCCATCAGTCACAATGGAATGGTCCATCAGTCACAGTGGAGAGTCCCACCAGTCACAGTGGAGTGTCCCATCAGTCACAATGGAATGGCCCATCAGTCACAGTGGAGTGTCCCACCAGTCACAATGGAATGGTCCATCAGTCACAGTGGAATGGTCCATCAGTCACAGTGGAATGGTCCATCAGTCACAGTGGAGTGTCCCATCAGTCACAGTTGAGTGTCCCATCTGTCACAATGGAGTGTCCCATCAGTCACAGTGGAGTGTCCCATCAGTCACAATTGAGTGTCCCATCAGTCACAGTGGAGTGTCCCATCAGTCACAATGGAGTGTCCCATCAGTCACAGTGGAGTGTCCCATCAGTCACAGTGGAATGGTTCATCAGTCACAGTGGAGTGTCCCATCAGTCATAATGGAGTGTCCCATCAGTCACAATGGAATGGTCCATCAGTCACAATGGAATGTCCCATCAGTCACAAAGGAATGGTCCATCAGTCACAGTGGAGAGTCCCACCAGTCACAGTGGAGTGTCCCATCAGTCACAATGGAATGGTCAATCAGTCACAGTGGAGTGTCCCATCAGTCACAATGGAATGGTCCATCAGTCACAGTGGAATGGTCCATCAGTCACAGTGGAATGGTCCATCAGTCACAGTGGAGTGTCCCATCAGTCACAGTGGAGTGTCCCATCTGTCACAATGGAGTGTCCCATCAGTCACAGTGGAGTGTCCCATCAGTCACAATGGAGTGTCCCATCAGTCACAGTTGAGTGTCCCATCAGTCACAGTGGAATGGTTCATCAGTCACAGTGGAGTGTCCCATCAGTCACAATGAAGTGTCCCATCAGTCACAGTCGAGTGTCCCATCAGTCACAGTGGAGTGTCTCATCAGTCACAGTGGAATGGTCCATCAGTCACAGTGGAGTGTCCCATCAGTCACAATGGAGTGTCCCATCAGTCACAATGGAGTGTCCAATCAGTCACAATTGAATGGTCCATCAGTTACAATGGAATGGTTCATCAGTCACAGTGGAGTGTCCCATCAGTCACAATTGAGTGTCCAATCAGTCACAATTGAATGGTCCATCAGTCACTATGGAATGGTCCATCAGTCACAGTGGAATGTCCCATCAGTCACAATGGAGTGTCCAATCAGTCACAATTGAATGGTCCATCAGTTACAATGGAATGGTTCATCAGTCACAGTGGAGTGTCCAATCAGTCACAATGGAGTGTCCCATCAGTCACAATGGAGTGTCCAATCAGTCACAATGGAATGGTTCATCAGTCACAGTGGAGTGTCCCATCAGTCACAATGGAGTGTCCCATCAGTCACAATGGAGTGTCCCATCAGTCACAATGGAGTGTCCCATCAGTCACAGTGGAGTGTCCCATCAGTCACAATGGAATGATCCATCAGTCACAATAGAATGGTCCATCAGTCACAGTGGAATGTCCCATCAGTCACAATGGAGTGTCCAATCAGTCACAATTGAATGGTCCATCAGTTACAATGGAATGGTTCATCAGTCGCAGTGGAGTGTCCTAGTAGTCACAGTGGAGTGTCCCATCAGTCACAGTGGAATGATCCATCGGTCATCATGGAATGGTCACCACAGTGGAATGGCCCATCAGTCTATTACTACAGAGTGCATGCAATATAAATACTTAATTCCAATGACAAAGAGTTACGACGGCAGACCCATTGTCAGATGCCTCTACATTGTTACAAATATCTCTGTACTTATTCCTCGCATTCAAAACAAAACAAACGAAATCATACATGACAATTCTGTTCTGAACATCTGATGTCTGGCTTTAGTATAAATCAACCGCAACATCAATATCGGGTATATCACTTTCAATTTTGCATTTTATCTCCACTCATATATAACACATCGCCATTACTGTATATGTAAATTTGAAATTGGCAGCAAAGTCGTTATGCACGTGCACCGAGAGAGCCAGAGCCCGCATACTCGTATACAGAGGGATTATTGACATTTATCCCGGTCTCATTGAAAATAATCGACAGTGCACGAGAAAGCACTGACGGGGATGACAATTGAAATGCGTATTATTCCTCTATCTGCAGAATATTAATGTAATAAATAATAAATGCATGATTTTATTGTGGTTTATAAACACAAAACTTATTGGGTTGTAAAAGAAATTGTAGAATCATCTACAATATTGTAAAAGCAAACAAAGTAGACAACAATCAAATAGCCACTATATGGTCTAATTGATATGGATCTACTTTGTTTACAATGGCGTAAGAATTAACTCCCAGTCATATAAAGGGTTATGTACAAACTAGTCTCAGTTCAAGGTGCTTTGCTAAAACTGTTTCCAGACTATAGATCAAATGGAAGCATGTAATCCTTGTTTGTAAGCCTACGGACATTACCGTAAGCTCCTGTCTAGAATATTTCCCGAGACTGACAAACTGCTCCGAACTACTGATTTACTGTAATATTTATATCCGGCAGAACTCCAGAATCAAAACATTTTCAAGAACTTCTTTTTTCTCGGTTGTGACCACTCTTTAGAAGTTATTGACGTGCATACGATGGATTCAAAAGGCGTCTATATATTACCCTTGACATACGGTAACAATAAAGGTATACTATTTCTGACATGAAAATGTGTCGTAGCGTTTGCTTTGGTTAAGTATGTATAAGAAAGTCCACACAACATAGCCATGTTTAAGGAGAGCGCACGAATATACAAATATCAGTCACATAACGAAATCACGTGACCATAAAGTGAATGAAAGTGCTCTCCCCAAGGTAGTTACTCAATGAATAAAGAAGTGCACGTCGGATGACCTTATAAATGCAAGTCATTAGGTATTTACACTTATAACTTCGGAAGCAATTCCGTGTGGTTAGTTTGATAAGCATAGCGGGAAACGGCCGAAATGTCAGCTGCAACTGAATTACTCTCTAGAAAGAGTGTTAAATATTTCCCTTCTAGACCCACTAGTTTATGCCAAATATCAGAAAAGTGATTTTCAAAATATTGTTTCCATGCAAAGAATACCGCATCGTTTGAAACGCTTTGATTTATTTACCTCCGATTCGTTTAAACGTTCGAAAAAGAATGACCGAGCATCTAAGAGATTGGATCCATATGTAACATAACGTTACTCAACATCTCATTAAATACCAGTCAGATCATGTTTAGCATAATGAATTTTAACAATCCACTTTATTAAAGTTTTAATCATAGATCCATTAAGCATGTAACGGATAATCTTATTCTTGGCATTTGTACGAATTTATTCGTGAACATTCTGGTTGGAATATCATTGTAAAGCATATGACTGATAAAAAATAAAACAATGAATTCTAACATTCTTTCATAACGCAGCAGAATGTTTTGACAGAATCAATTTTAATCAGTTAATCAGACTTCGTATAATATGAGTTGCCCCTCTAATATCAGTTTTCCCCACGTTCAATGCATCACATAGTAATGCTACCGTTGGACACTCTGCTTATTAATATGCATAGTCATCATTTTCTACATGGCAATTCATCAGGTAAACGGTTAAACCCCCTAAATAGAACAGAGTAAACCCCCTCTAAACCGGAATTATAGCAGAGAAGAATTTAGATACTTTTAGGCAGGTGACTGCTTAATGGAGGATGAAAGCTCCTCTATAAAGGGCTTTCTGCTTGACTTTCACCCTGCAGTAAGCTACCACCTGTCTCCAAGACCGGATTTATACTAAATTTAACGACCGGTTTAGAAGGGGTTTGCTATAGTAGTTAAAGACAGGTTTTATTATACAATTGTTCGATCCACCGCCGGACCAAATCCTTCGGGAGAGACTTTATAAACCGAGGTTCGATGTATCCTACACTGGGGATATAAAAGAACCAGAGAAACTTCATCGATAATAAGGGTAGGGTAGTATAGCGCTCGAGTTTCTCTGCACCCACCCCCTCTCTGGGGCGTCCAATGATACAATAGTGAACAGAAACGCACGTTAATCAACTCAAACAAACAAACAAACAATTTTCTGTACAAATCTGTTCAGTGTCTAATATAGCAACAGTTAGATGCAACGTCATCATTCATACAAATAAGTATTATATTTGTCAGATAAACAGAGACTATATAAGGTATGGATACAAATCGTTCTTATTACTCACAACCACCACAATATGTAATATACGATGTTTCTTTTTATCAACCCTTCACTCAATATATACGCTTTTAACACATTTGCGAACAAAGTAGGCCCAGGGTCTGCTCTGTTTGCTTATGAAATAAAGTAGATCAGATTTTAGAGTGTCTACAGTTGACAAAACTTTCTGTTTGCTTAACCCATTTTAAATATTCATTTAGTTAATATCCATGATACAAATATGGTTTGGCATGAATATGTTTGTTGTAAAGGGTAGAAGGGAGATAATACATTTCCTACAGCAAATATTTAAATAGTCGGAGTTGATCCCCACTAAACGTATATTGTTCAGTGTGTTGACTGTGGAGTTGAGGAATCTTTCTATTTACCCTTTATGTACAATGTATATATGACGTTCTGTTGCAATAACTGAGAAAGGAAAGAACGGAATGCTTTTATTAGTTTTTACCTTTTTATCTACAAACACACCTTTTGCGTAACATAGTAGACTCCGACCAGATGGTCCAGGTTCTGCTTTGATTGCATATGGTTTAAATATAGATCTGACCCCGTGGCTGAACACCGTCTCAGATTCAAGGAGAGATTTCGTGCTCAAGTATGCATATGACTCAAGATGCCAATAAAATATGAGTATGAAACCGTGCTTAGTTGAATATGAAACTCATTCTCCCCTGAGCACTGCCAGGTCCATTCTCAAGTGTATGAGTGTACACGTATCGTCAGCATCATGGCTACTAGTCACACAAACTCGGTATTTTTGAACCAAAACAACGATGATGTGTGTTCTACAAAGTGCATACCCAGGAAGCGTTTATAGGCACCAACTGAGCATAGAACTCACATGAGGAAAATTCAGAGGGTTGAGCACGCCCAACTTTTCATTGAGTATAAGATTGTGCTCAGCAAAGTTTTATTGGCACGGGGTCGGATTCCACAGAAACCATCATTCGTTCGTATGTCATTTACACAAATAATCTAGTTACTATCCACGGTGTCATTGATTATTCGATGCATATTCAGAAAGTAAAGGGTTAACCCTTTCCCTGTTCAAGACTTAGGTTAATTTTCAATACCTACTGAATATTCATGGACAAGTAGTTATAATGTAATATGGAAGTTGAAACATTGTAATCATTTTAGAAGGTAAAGTATGGACCGCCACTCTGCCATGCTAATTGCTAAATACAAAATGCGAAATGCTTTTTGACAATTGTGTAAATTGCTAGGGAATGTTCCAAATGATGGATGTAAATGACAAATGCGAAGTGCGAAATGCGTATTGCTAAATGCATGTTTGCACTACTGACATTGAACAGAAACATTTTAAAGTGACTGTACATTTGCTAAATGCATGTTTATTTACATTAAAGCTTATTGCTTATTGTACTACTAAATTAAAAATGTCGCTGTTCAATGATAGTAGTGCAAACATGCATTTAGCAATAAGCATTTCGTATTTGTCATTTACATCCACCATTTGGAACATGCAGGTTCTATCCCTTGCAATTTCTCCAATTGGCAAAAAGCATTTCGCATTTAGCATTTAACAATTAGCATGGCAGAATGGCGTTCCACAGTAAAGAAACAGATCTATTAAATTCCATAAGCAAACAGAGCAGACCCTGATCAGACGGCTCCTATAGAAGCCGTCTCATCTGGTCTATCCTGTTTGCAAAGGCGTGAAAACGTGTCTATTTGAAGGAAGGGGTTAAGAGAACATTTGTAATTATGCAAATAATTTTTATTTAGCACTATCTAAACCATACTATATTATTTATTGACGAGTCTTTCACCTGTACTATTTTCCCGACGTCTTATTGCTGTTAGATATAGATAAGGTAAAAACAAAATCCCCATTCCCGACCTCCAACGCAGTTATCTCCAATGACCGCACTAAGTGACAAGGGAGATCACTGTGAGGAGTTTGCCACAAAATCCCCAATTCCCGACCTCCAACGCAGTTAATCTCCCATGACCGCACTAAGTGACAAGGGAGATCACTGTGAGGAGTTTGCCCCATTCCTCTACCTACTTGCCACGGTCTGGGCATTCGGATGTTTCATGTAAAGAAGACTTCCAGCTGATTTGCAGAAGGTCGATGGTTCTATCCGGGTGTTCTTACGAGCCAATGCAATTTGTTCCGTGCACAGAAAAACCTCTGATATCTTCCTCAACCCACCATTATTTAGCTTGACGTAGCAATATGACTGAAATACTTTTAAAGCGACGTAAACGTAAAACCCGGACACAAACAAACAACACTCCAAACCGGACGTTTGATAGAAATTAAGCATAACAGGTGGTTGTTTTTACTTCCTTTGGGAGCGTTCTGTCCGACTTTCATCCGGCATTACATTGTCACCCGTCTTAAATACCGACATTGATACTAACTTGAATTTCCGTTTTAGAGGGATGTTACTGTACCAAGGTATTCCGATAACTGAACAAATGCATAAAGTGTGTCTTTACCCATGCAGAGATGAGATGCCGAGTAACGTTGAGCCACTTCTGGAATTATTTGGTACTGTGACTGTGTTTGAAACAAAAATGAAGAAAGCGAAAATTTGTAGCAGACGACAAAGTGTGAAGGCGATAGCGTTTGACAAAAACAAGTTAAGATCTACATGTATGCTATCGGATATTATGACAAAGGCAGTTATTGGTATTTTTATATTACACACAGTTTACTTACGACCAACTAAGCGTACTTAAACTATAAGACTTAACCCCTCGCTTGCTAATCACGTCAATATACGTACCTGTAAAAAGTGAAGACCCAGATGAGACAGCTTCTGCAGGAGCTTTCTCATCTGGGTCTGCACTATTTACAAGTTGATTGTGCAACCAGTGCACTCCACAGCAGTGACTGCACAGCGAAATACTTGTACACAGTGAAGATACGTGTAATTATACAACAGGGCATGGGTAAAGAAGGAGACATATATTTTAAAATTCAGCAAGAGAAGAGTTAATAATAATACACATATCAATATTTGGCCGTTTAAATTTATTTCAGCCTGAAATTCAAGAGTGGCAAAATTTGGCAGAAATGCACAGTTGACTACATAGGTCATAAGCTAGTGCCCTGTCATACTCCCTTGCCATTTGAATATATGACCGGAACAAATATCAAAGAGTCTAAATTATAAACTCTGATAAGATGAGATCCTTTGAAAGCAAACACAGCAATGCAAAAAGAGAAAAGGCAGACTCAGTTTTATTAAGTATGTTCATGATCAGTAATTAATAGTGCAACACTGCTCACGCCCCTAGCACCGGCTTAAGCGGCATTCAATTTTCAATAAAAACTGAAAGTGATGATCCCGAAAGACCAGAATACATGTATATAACAACACTGAGAATGAAGTTATAAACACACTTGTAATTAGTAAGATTTAAGCGTGTTTCTGCGTTTCGTGAATGTAATGTATTAAGTAATATGGCAACATCAATCCCAATATTAACCTATGCATGACAGTTAACCCAATGTTAACCTATATATGACATCAGCCCCATGACCTTTACTTTGGGTTTCATGTATTCTATACAGTGAGACAGTTGGCTCCTTACATTTATGGTTACATATACACATGGAACTGGGTAAACATTTACTGTTTATACCTAACTTGAGTGTCATAAGGACAGATAAACATAGGCGAATAGTGCAGACCCAGACCAAACGGCTACTTTACTTTTGCTACTTTCTCAGTCTTATATAAAGTTGTGTAAATTGTGTCAATTTGATTTGTACCAATCACCGAGTCGCTCGTTTAATGTTAACATTGAGAGAGGGACAGTTTTAATAGTGACAATTGCAATAGTAGAATTATGTGTTCTAGGCAGAAGTAGAGTGGGTAGTTTAAATGATTTTAAAATCCATTTGTTCTATTGTTTTATAAAATACGTTGTTATAACAATACGATTAGTGTTAATATTCTATACTCTAATAGTAAATGTGATTACGCTTGAATACCATCCAGCTTTTACTAAAGAGTCGATATTGTTATGCTATAAACCGTTATTATGGCAGCCATTCGCCAATGTAGACATCGTAATTCTCTCAGTTTAGACCCAGAGAAGACGACGCATAATGCGGATTATCACCCGCCTACTCTATGTCACATTTGCATCAAAACTGTTTCAATACTATGTGCAGGTTTAAAGTGAAAATAAATGAAATATTGCAACAGAGGACAATTTCTACCTGAGAGTTCCAATTTAGTTCACTTTGGATATTATCAGACAGACTTTGAACGTGATGTATTTCATTTTAACTACATTATAGATACTAATTTATACAATGCATTGTTGAAATAAGGTATATGATAACATTATCATCCCTACTACTCACTGGTGACCGGTATCTATCGAACTATTTAAGCAATAATTGATTATGTTTACATTAATCACGCTCGTGAACAACATATCAGAAATATATCGGTAAATAGTAACACTTGTGAACTATATATCAGACATATCTTGGTTATTAGTAACGGCTGTGAAAGAAATGTCATGTAAATTGGAACGCTTAAGAAAAAACTATTCAATCATAATAATGGCACAGTAATGTTTCGTCTTGACAGAAACTGTTGAATCGGACCTTCATTATTCCATAAGCAAACAGAGCAGACACTGATCGAACAAGTCCGACATTTGTAGGGGCTGTCTGATCTGGGTCTACTCTTTTTGTAAGGGTGCAGATACATGTTTCAATCAAATAAATGCAATACTGTGGTTTGAATTGCGTTTCATATTAGTACAAGTGGGAAGTTCATTTTGCACCATATTAAACGGATTACAGGTCACAAGCTGGGCACATGTGTAAAAGAAAAGGCAAACATATAATTCTTAAGGGGGGGGGGGCAAGGTATGGATGCCATAGTTATATTACTAACACTTCAGACTGCAATTCGTTAACGAAGATGACCATTATCATTATAATGAGGATAACGCTCATGATATATTGTTGGTTTATGTTGTTGTTAATGATGATTATAATGACGAAGTATACAAAGAGCTTAAATCATGATGACGACGTTTGTGTTGATTTGTGCCATTTCTATTTCATAAATGTCAAGTTTCCTCGTGTTGCTGTTCGGGCGACTGTTTGTTCTGTATGTGGTGTTTCCTGCATGACTCATTTTTGTACTTTTGTTATATGGGCTGTTACATATGTTACCACAAAAAATTCTTGTCATTCTATCCCGTGGTGTGTTCTCTTTTTGTTTTGTATTGCTTCATGTTTCATTCAGCATTCCATAGCTAGCGTCGCCATGCATGACATTAGAACCTATATAAGACAACCACTCAAAAGAGGTTTAATTATTTGTGTTTAAGGCAGATGGTAGGTTGCTGAATGATACCATACAATATATATATATATATATATATATATATATATATATATATATATATATATATATACTAAGAGACATGGTCACTTATGAGGTTTGTGTCTAAATTTCGCCTTGTTGAGAGGTTGTATATACCTAGGGGGTATATATAGAACCCCCCAAAATGAGTGCTATATCTATGCATAAAAATGACTTTTAAAGAAAAATAACCTCATTCTCATAACAAGGTTTCATATCGAAATTCTATTTGGATTGTCTCCCTTTGATAGGTATCCGCCATTTTAGACTGTGTTTAAAATGTGTCAATTATATACCCCATATCTGTGGTAAAAATTGAGAACCAGTCTAGAAATGTATATTACACCCCGTAACATGTTATAGCCTGAGCTGTATATTACACCCCATAGCATGTATATGGGGTGTAATATATAGTTTAAGTATTTTTTTATATTATTTCTTTATCTTTTAAACTGACTCGTTCTGTTTCACGGAAATTGCCAGGTTTTTAAGAGCAGCTCTTTATCGACCGACAGTGTACCCCCACTCCTGGGTACTGGAGCCCTTACCTATTTGCTCGCATATTCAGTTTAGTCCAGTGGAGAAATGCGTGCCTATCAAAGTTTTACAATGTTAGGTCAAAAGAGCCCATCTAAAGGGGTGAAAACTTCGCGGGAGAGGTGGGGTAATTACCCTGGTCTCCAATAGAAGAGCGCACGGACCCCGGCGTTACATAACCTCACTCTTATCACAATCAAGCCATTGACAACTATGGGAAATGCGAATTTAACCAATGATTATATCAGTTATTATGATTTCGCACATCGAAAAAGGCAGAATAAGTTGACAAATTTTCAAAGCGGATGGTAAGTTTTTACGGTTATTGGGAGTTTGTAAAGATTATGCAGTATGTAGTGACGTATTTTTCTTATTAGAATTAAACCCCTTCCTTTACAACGCACCCACATACTCAACCTGGAAACGGTTGTTAGGTTGCCACCACAACTATTTAAACGATCACTTACCTATGATTTATCCATGAAATTTATAATATTAGATTAACATAAGAGAGTGGAGGAAGTAGATCTAGATTTACAACCAAGAGAATAGTGTGAACCGCCAAAATCCATAAGCAGTGAATCTAGTGATCTTAGGAAACGAACATCATGTGAGGTTCTGCAGATCTTGATCTATCTACATATACATGTATACAGATTAAGAACACAAAATTGTATTTGGCAACCTCAAGTTTAGTTTGTATTTAAGGGATTATTGGTAAACTTTTCAATAGAAGGATATAGGTCTACACAGGTCAATTCGAATATCATGAATTTATGTACAGTAAATGCACTTGTTTTGCTGAATATATATATTATTGCCTTTACAATGTGCATTCATGGCGTAACCGTGGATTATGCAATGACTCCAAATAAATCAAAATTTGAAATCTGAAGCAACGTAATTGCAATTTTAGAATTTGAAAAAGTTACATTCACTTTTCTTTATTCTATAACAGGGGCCGCTTATATAACTAGTGCAGTTTCCCCCCAAAATTTACAATATATTTGATATTTTGTTTCCCTTTACTTAAATGCCGATGTAATTGTTCCCTAGAATGATAGACCCGGCCCAGAGTACAAGCGTAAATATATAATTGCAGTATGTCAAATCACTTAGCAATACAAAGGCATATGATCTTTGAGCTCAGCTATCAAAAACCTTGACTGGGACATGGCGCCTATGATATCTTACTTAAGGACACCAGATTTGGTGCGTATGCTCATCTTAACATTGCGGAGTGTGAATCCTATACATATGTCTATCATCTTGTCCTTCCCATGAGAGCTTGGAATCGCCATGGAAATTGTTTCACGATACTATCGTGGCAAGTGTTAAAAATCGGTTTCGATTTTACTATTGATAATTGGTTCCGCCCAAGTTACTAAATACAGATAGTACAATCGATTTGGTCAGCATGCAAGCGTATTAAATTTATTGTTACATTGAATAACATACGAGTTTGTCGAACGTCTCAGTGGCACAATTGTTTCGATAGTGTTTCAGTGGTGCTTTTAGGTCAGTTTTGGGTCAACGTTCTGCCCAAGTCCCTTTCTGAAACATATTTACTTATATTTCCCCCTATTATCTCCACATTTCCCCTCCCAGATATGTCAAACAATTAAAAATGTTTAATCGAAGAAATAAAATAATAATGCAAACCTGCATGAGAAGATCTGGAATATGAAAGTCAACTCCGATTACATCTATTGTGAAGTATTATATAATATTTTACACAATATAAACTTTTTAACACTTAAACCTATCAGGCCATTTTGTGCAATATTTTTCTACTTCATGTATCCTTCCAAGCAGTCTGACCTTGGCCTATGCTCATTCAAGTGCGCTGCCATACATCGATGAACGTTCTCATACGCAGAGGTCGGAAATAATGTTTGATCATGTTAAAAAAATTCAGCGTATATGAGCGTATGAGTTATATATTACGCACACGCTCACCATGCGCTAGGCACACGTTGAATACGCTAGAGTGTCGTAAAAGGCATGCCACTTATAAGTCAAATACGCTTTACATATGGTGGCATGAAGGTGGCTAGTAGAGTTATCATATGGATATATCAGCAACTTATTTGTAACGTTATTCTGACGAACGACTAACGTATCTAACGTATTCCTGGTGATTCATACGCTACTCAAACACTCACATGCGCCAAACATGTGTTACTCGTATGCCCGCATGCGCAACTTTTATGCTGCTATACAATGGCGTTGACATGTTGACATACGCTCGTATACGTTCCCATGTGCTGCCTATACGCCAGATATACGGTTCACATATGCTATCCATACACTGATAATACGTTCATCGAATATATAGTGGTTGTAATTTCGGGTTCATACGCTCAAAATGCGTGCGTATGGCCAGTTCTTTCGAAACCTTTCGTATGTAGTTTATACGTTCAACTTATACACTAGTGTGATAGGGCAATTACGAACATCACATTTGATGTGTAAGAACATCTTTTCTTTTGCAGACCTTCATATATCCCACTCTTACGTATGTGACACTGCCTAGGTATACTTTCGTCTTGTAGGCGACACATATTTTTAGACAAAAAACTAATTCCAACGTTAAAAAGGTAATTGGGGGGGGGGGGGAAATAAAAAACAACTTGTTTTATTTTGGATAGAGAGTATTAAAATGTACAATTATATCATATACTTTCTGATTCCGCCAATGGGACGTATATGTTTGCGAGGTCTATAAATCGTTGCTTTGAGTCATTTTGCGGATTTCATATAAAGACCGTTCATTAGTTACTGTATATAATATCTAATCTGCATGCGGGATGTATATGTTTGTGAGGTCTGTAAATAATTGCTTTGATTGCAGAACTTCATGTCTTACGTATGTGACGTTGTCTAATTATACTTTCATCTTGTAGGCGGCACATATATTTAGACAAAAAACTAATCACAACGCAAGCAGGTAACTGCTCTTTTTCTGCATCACTCAGTGTGAAACACTATTTAATGGTTTCTCAAACAGAATGGATGTTATTGGAAGTTATGAGAAAGCAACTTACATATTGGAAACTAACTAATTAAGTTAAACTCATTCCTCCAAGCTTTTATTTAAAACAGAAACTTGTTTTATTTTGGATAGAGAATAGTAACATGCAAGAGTATACATGTATATACTTTCTGATTCCGCCAATGGGGCGTATATGTTTGCGAGGTCTATAAATCATTGCCTTTAGTCATGTTGTCGATTTTAGATAGAGACGGTTCAGCAGTTACTGTATATAATATTTTAGAATGCATGTGAGGTGTATACGTTTTGAGGTTTATAAATAATTATTATGAATGTAAATAGAGAACATCTATAGCCGTGTGCATGGTGTATGATTATATTGGCGAAGTCTACAAGTAATAGCTTTGATTTAACCCTATCCCTCATATAACGTGTTTCCGGCATTGAAAAAGATAGTAGACCCAGACCAGCAAGCTCCTGTTGGAGCTGTCTTATCAGGGTCTGCTCTGTTTGTCACCACATACGCCTGGGTAAACGTTCATCTTATAGGCGGCATATTTTTTAGACAAAAACTAAATAACAACGCAAACAGATAACTGGCTTTTATCTTCATCGCTCAGTGTAAAGCGGTATTTCATGCTTTCTCAAACAGAATCGATGTTATGGAAGTTATGAGCAAACAACTTACACATTGGAAACCAACTAATAAAGTTAAAGTCATTCCTCTGAGCTTCTATTTCAAAACGAAACTCCTTTTATTTTGGATAGAGAATATTAACATGTACACGTATATTATGTACATACTGATTTGGCCAATGGGGCGTATATGTTTGCGAGGTCTATAAATCGTTGTGTTGAGTCGTTTTGCCGATTTCAGATAGGGAACGTTCGTCAGTTACTGTATATAATATTTAATCTGCATGCGGGGTTTATATGTTTGTGAGGTATACAAATAATTCCTTTGATTGCAAAACTTCATAAAACCCACTTTTACGTAGGTGACATTGTCTAGTTATATACAGAACAAAAAAAAAGCTAAGGAAATTTCAGAAAGCAATGGAACAAAAGAACCCCAAAACAAACAACCATTCGATTTGTATTTATTTTTTTAGAGTGTTTGGGTGAAACTATACAGCGACACTCTTTACGCAATCAAACCAATATTTTAATTTGCGAAAAATGACGGAAAAGACCAGTTAACTTTGACATTGATTTTTTAAGACGCTAAAGGTGTTGAAAGTTCAAATAAAGCATCCTTCTGAGGAAAAATGGACACTTTATGATACCACGAAATTCAAAATGTTTCAAATATTTTAGATCTTGTGTCATAGCCCCTCAAACACAAATTCCTTAACGTTTTTGTTGAGTAGTTTCATATTGTAGGCGGCACATATTTTCAGGCAAAAAACTAATCACAACGCAAAAAGGTAACTGTTTTTGTATCTGCATTACTCAGTGTGAAACAATATTTAATGGTTTCTCAAACAGAGTCGATGTTATGGAAGACAACTTACATATTGGAAAGTAACAAAATAGTTTAAAGTTATTCCTCCGAGTTTTTATTAAAAAAAAGAATCTTGTTTTATTTTGGATACAGAATATTAACATGTAAGAGTATATTAACTTACTGATTCCGCCAATGGGGCGTATATGTTTACGAGGTCTATAAATCGTAGCCTTCAGTCATTTTGTCGGGTTTAGATAGAGCCGGTTCAGCAGTTACTGTATATAATATCTAAGTCTACATGCGAGGTGTATATGTGTTTGAGGTCTACACATAATTGTTTTGAGTGTAAATAGAGAACGTCTATCGCCATATGTAGGGTGTATGATGATATTTGCGAGGTCTACAAATAACTGCTTTGATTTAACCCTTTCCTTCATATAGCGTGTTTCCGGCATTGAAAAAGAGAGTAGACCCATATCAGAGAGCTCCTGTTGGAGCTGTCTTATCAGGGTAAGTTCTGGTTGTCACCACACAATCCTAATGTATTCTGTTTCCCAGTCCGTTAAATGCCTTCATTTTTTTCTTATATGGAAAATTGAACATGGGTTTTTAATTTACATTTATAATGTACATCGTAAAGAAAGTATAATTTTAAATATATGTAGACTATATGTATTGAGATGCATATAAAATGCTTGTAAATTAATAATGTATATCATTATCTGAATTAGCCGCAATGTATAGTATGTTTGCTTAATAAACTGTGTCCTTCCGCAATCCGTCTTTGGTTCTTCTGAGCGAAGAATAATGCAATTCAATCTAAAGCCGGGGCTTTTCTCCACCTATACATGTATTTAGCTATGTATGTGACTATAACGTAAACCCCGATACAAACAAAACAGAAATAAAATGTGTACTTGACTGTTACAATGTGTAAGGCATCACTATCTATTGAACAGAGTCGGTCTGTCTGTGTCTGGTCTAATCATAACTATATAACCCTAAATGAAATTAATATAGCTCTGCTTATATTTCTGGGGTCTATAAGTAGGGTTAGGGTTAGGGTTATGTTAGGTTAGGGTTAGGGTTAGCCGTGAGTTTGGCCGTTTCTTAAGCTGTACGGACGAACGAATGCCCCAAATTCTATGTAATCTGTGTGATTTTGTTTATATCTTTGTTACCTACATACATATGTAAAGAAAAATACTAGATACAAATAATTGATGTAGAAATAACCATCAAAATAGACCAAAATGGCCCGATTTTCACAAAAATTAGCACTGTGGGCCTAGAGAACGGCGCGTACGGACGGACGAACATCCGTATGCATTATATTAGAATACTAGCTTGTTAAGAATAACATGTTTAATACATAGAAGTAGGTTTAGATAAAAGATAAAGTATATAGAGCCCAGGGCTCCATTAAATAGGGCACAGAATGTGCATTTTGGACTCTTTAGCGGGCCTCCAGGATCGAGCCTAGAATCAACTATATCGAGGGTTCTCGGTAATGTACTTATAACCAGTTGACTGCGCATAATTAAATCTTCATATGCATGATAAATTAATTGCGTAGGCATTGCGAGATCGATTCGGAAATGCCCGTCAAATTTCGTAAATTTCGAAAAAAGAAAAGGTAATTTTCGCGATTCTTTTGTACTAATTCAAGACCTCGTACAGACATACACAAAAGCGGACAGACCAATATATTTATGCCTAAATTCTGTCAAATATTAGTTCTTTATATTGGTATATAGATATAAAGAATATATGCAGAGATTATGTAATAATGGGACCCCCAAAAAACGGCGGTAATCGCTATAGAACAAGGAACTGTTTTGGCGCCAAAAGGGTTTTCGCGCTCTGACGGACGAACGCCTACACTGAGGAATGTGAATTTAGTGCGTTTGTACAACCAAGTAAACAGCTACAAGTCGGCGCAAAAATATTGAAAAAATATTGAAAAATGACTGAGATATCAGGTTCCAAACATTTAAAATGAGCAAATCCGGAGCGGTTTGGTTGTACATGTAGCTGTGTCATAACTGGCAACCTTATTAAAACTCTGTGTTGACACATGATATGACTTTACTTTTTACATCTGGAATAGTTCTACACGTACATGAAAAAAAACAAAGTTCTAAGCGCGTTATGAACGTTTAATATAACTCGTCCATTTAAGGAAGTGTCTATATTTAACTTGTTTGTTTTTTACTAAAAGTAAACTAAAGGAGAACGCATAGGGTTAGACTATCAAACGATATGTCATTCTGTAGATCTTAACATGCCCAACACGTCGATACCTTTTTGAATTGAAATCGGTCAAACTTAAGTTTTTTATTGCCCAAATACGGACAGGGACACTTCAACCACCAAACCCTATCAAAATTCAACCCACGGAAATTGAAATAAGTTCCTTATATGGAAGTTTTCGGAAATGATACTTACAGGCTCTAAAGACCTTTTGATGCTGCATCTTTTGACACCAACATCGCCATATTCGGAAGATAAATAAAAGTGTCATAAACGGATCACGAAAGTTGCGGACTTTTGTTAGGTTAAATTGTATACCTGACACAGCATCATAATCTCAACGCCTGGAGATAGATTTTTTGTGCTGGGTATGTGGTTGGGTCAATGTCATCGACACCCGACATTGAAAGATCACGATTGGTGTTGCGTAATCGCTGGGGGCTAAAAATCAAGGGTTGGAGTGTCCCTCAAAGTTGAGCAGAAATGCGCCAAAAGTAATTTACCCTACCCCGAATTCGTAGGGGACATTAGTAGATATACTCGAAATGTACTTATATACCAAGTTTCAGTACTAACCCAAGATTAATAATGTGGACCCTGATCATTTTGTGTACTCGGGACACTCGGCACAAAGCAGTATAATTAGGGTTAGGTTAGGGTTAGCCCTGACTACGCTGTGTAAGGTGTCTCGATGTAATCTCGTAACCGGCCATATTTTGAACTGGTATAACTTAGTTCGGATTTTCGCTCTAGTGCACGTTAGTGAGGTCCCAGGTTCGAAACCTTGATATCAATCGATTTACTAGCTAAAACTGAACAACTTTTGTTCTTACATATATATTCGAAATCTCCCCGGTAGCTTGTTATAAGAGAAAATTTAATTTATTAGGCTGAGACACAAACAAGGGCAGACAACCCGCTTGTATTCAGCCGAGTTGTCCATTTAACCATAGTCTCATACTCACTGCATTGAAATCTTTCCAACGATATGTTACAAACCTGTGTTTCATTGCATTTGGATCAGGACAACACGACCGACAACCACCGGCCTCTCGGCACGAATGTGGGTGGGGTAACAAAATTGAAATATTAACACCGTCATAACTTTTGAACAGAGAAAGATAGAAAACCAAAGTAAATTGCAAAGTTGCTTGTCCTGTCGAGATCTATCGATCGATGCCATGTTAACTGGGTTATCTATGCGACTGGCCGAAAACGGGACCGAAAACCATTTCCGTCCAAAATTCGATCCGGCATAACTCAGGATCCATAGGAGATAGAAAGATAATGTAAACAGTAATTTTGCTTCATTAGACAAGCTCTGTCGATTGCTGTTGAGTTTTTGCACCTAGCACTTTTGGTTCAGATTTTCGCTCTAGTGCACGATTGTGAGGTCCCAGGTTCAAAACCTTGATATCAATCGATTTACTGGATAAAACTGAACAAACTTTGTTCTTACATATATATTCGAAATCTCCCCGGTAGCTTGTTATAAGAGAAAATTTAATTTATTAGGCTGAGACACAAACAAGGGCAGACAACTCGCTTGTATTCAGCCGAAATGTCCATTTAACCATAGTCTCATACTCACTGCATTGAAACCTTTCCAACGATATGTTACAAGCCTGTGTTTCATTGCATTTGGATCAGGACAACACGACCGACAACCACCGGCCTCTCGGTACGAATGTGGGTGGGTAACAAAATTGAAATATTAACACCGTCATATATTTTGAACAGAGAAAGATAGAAAACCAAAGTAAATTGCAAAGTTGCTTGTCCTGTCGAGATCTATCGATCGATGCCATGTTAACTGGGTTCTCTATGCGACTGGCCGAGAACGGGACCGAAAACCATTTCCGTCCAAAGTTCGATCCGGCATAACTCAGGATCCATAGGAGATAGAAAGATAGTGTAAACAGTAATTTTGCTTCATTAGACAAGCTCTGTCGATTGCTGTCGCGTTTGTTCACCTAGAACCTTTGGTTCAGATTTTCGCTCTAGTGTACGATTGGGAGGTCCCAGGTTCGAAACCTTGATATCAATCGATTTACTGGATAAAACTGAACAACCTTTGTTCTTACATATATATTCGAAATCTCCCCGGTAGCATGTTAAAAGAGAAAATTTAATTTATTAGGCTGAGACACAAACAAGGGCAGACAACTCGCTTGTATTCAGCCGAATTGTCCATTTAACCATAGTGACATACTTACTGCATTTAAACCTTTCCAACGATATGTTACAAGCCTGGGTTTGATTGCATTTGGATCAGGACAACACGACCGACAACTACCGGCCTCTCGGCGCGAATGTGGGTGGGGTAACAAAATTGAAATTTTAGAAACCTCATAACTTTTGAACAGAGAAAGATAGAAAACCAAAGTAAATTGCAAATTTGCTTGTCCTGTCGAGATCTATCGATTGATGCTATGTTAACTGGGTTCTCTATGCGACTGGCGGAGAACGGGACCGAAAACCATTTCCGTCCAAAGTTCGATCCGGCATAACTCAGGATCCATAGGAGATAGAAAGATAGTGTAATCAGCAATTTTGCTTCATTAGACAAGCTCTGTCGATTGCTGTCGCGTTTTTTCACCTAGCACTTTTGGTTCAGATTTTCGCTCTAGTGCACGATTGGGAGGTCCCAGGTTCGAAACTTTGATATCAATCGATTTACTGACTAGAACTGAACAACTTTTGTTCTTACATATATATTCGAAATCTCCCCGGTAGCTTGTTATAAGAGAACATTTAATTTTTTAGGCTGAGACACAAACAAGGGCAGACAACCCGCTTGTATTCAGCCGAGTTGTCCATTTAACCATAGTCTCATACTCACTGCATTGAAACCTTTCCAACGATATGTTACAAGCCTGTGTTTCATTGCATTTGGATCAGGACAACACGACCGACAACTACCGGCCTCTCGGCACGAATGTGGGTGGGGTAACAAAATTGAAATATTAACACCGTCATAACTTTTGAACAGAGAAAGCTAGAAAACCAAAGTAAATTTCAAAGTTGCTTGTCCTGTCGAGATCTATCGATCGATGCCATGTTAACTGGGTTCTCTATGCGATTGGCCGAGAACGGGACCGAAAACCATTTCCGTCCAAAGTTCGATCCGGCATAACTCAGGATCCATAGAAGATAGAAAGATAGTGTAAACAGTAATTTTGCTTCATTAGACAAGCTCTGTCGATTGCTGTCGCGTTTTTTCACCTAGAACTTTTTGTTCAGATTTTCGCTTTAGTGCACGATTGGGAGGTCCCAGGTTCGAAACTTTGATATCAATCGATTTACTGGCTAGAACTGAACAACTTTTGTTCTTACATATATATTCGAAATCTCCCCGGTAGCTTGTTATAAGAGAACATTTAATTTTTTAGGCTGAGACACAAACAAGGGCAGACAGCCCGCTTGTATTCAGCCGAGTTGTCCATTTAACCATAGTCTCATACTCACTGCATTGAAACCTTTCCAACGATATGTTACAAGCCTGTGTTTCATTGCATTTGGATCAGGACAACACGACCGACAACTACCGGCCTCTCGGCACGAATGTGGGTGGGGTAACAAAATTGAAATATTAACACCGTCATAACTTTTGAACAGAGAAAGATAGAAAACCAAAGTAAATTGCAAAGTTGCTTGTCCTGTCGAGATCTATCGATTTATGCCATGTTAACTGGGTTCTCTATGCGACTGGCCGAAAACGGGACCGAAAACCATTTCCGTCCATAGTTCGATCCGGCATAACTCAGGATCCATAGGAGATAGAAAGATAATGTAAACAGTAATTTTGCTTCATTAGACAAGCTCTGTCGATTGCTGTCGCGTTTTTTCACCTAGAACTTTTGGTTCAAATTTTCGCTCTAGTGCACGATTGGGATGTCCCAGGTTCGAAACTTTGATATCAATCGATTTACTGGCTAGAACTGAACAACTTTTGTTCTTACATATATATTCGAAATCTCCCCGGTAGCTTGTTATAAGAGAAAATTTAATTCATTAGTCTGAGACACAAACAAGGGCAGACAACCCGCTTGTATTCAGCCGAATTGTCCATTTAACCATAGTCTCATACTCACTGCATTGAAACCTTTCCAACGATATGTTACAAGCCTGGGTTTGATTGCATTTGGATAAGGACAACACGACCGACAACCACCGGCCTCTCGGCACGAATGTGGGTGTTGTAACAAAATTGAAATTTTAGAACCGTCATAACTTTTGAACAGAGAAAGACAGAAAACCAAAGTAAATTGCAAAGTTGCTTGTCCTGTCGAGATCTATCGCTCGATGCCATGTTAACTTGGTTCTCTATGCGATTGGCCGAGAACGGGACCGAAAACCATTTCCGTCCGAAGTTCGATCCGGCATAACTCAGGATCCATAGGAGATAGAAAGATAGTGTAAACAGTAATTTTGCTTCATTAGACAAGCTCTGTCGATTGCTGTCGCGTTTTTTCACCTAGAACTTTTGGTTCAGATTTTCGCTCTAGTGCACGATTGGGAGGTCCCAGGTTCGAAACATTGATATCAATCGATTTACTGACTAGAACTGAACAACTTTTGTTCTTACATATATATTCGAAATCTCCCCGGTAGCTTGTTATAAGAGAACATTTAATTTTTTAGGCTGAGACACAAACAAGGGCAGACAGCCCGCTTGTATTCAGCCGAGTTGTCCATTTAACCATAGTCTCATACTCACTGCATTGAAACCTTTCCAACGATATGTTACAAGCCTGTGTTTCATTGCATTTGGATCAGGACAACACGACCGACAACTACCGGCCTCTCGGCACGAATGTGGGTGGGGTAACAAAATTGAAATATTAACACCGTCATAACTTTTGAACAGAGAAAGATAGAAAACCAAAGTAAATTGCAAAGTTGCTTGTCCTGTCGAGATCTATCGATTTATGCCATGTTAACTGGGTTCTCTATGCGACTGGCCGAAAACGGGACCGAAAACCATTTCCGTCCATAGTTCGATCCGGCATAACTCAGGATCCATAGGAGATAGAAAGATAATGTAAACAGTAATTTTGCTTCATTAGACAAGCTCTGTCGATTGCTGTCGCGTTTTTTCACCTAGAACTTTTGGTTCAAATTTTCGCTCTAGTGCACGATTGGGATGTCCCAGGTTCGAAACTTTGATATCAATCGATTTACTGGCTAGAACTGAACAACTTTTGTTCTTACATATATATTCGAAATCTCCCCGGTAGCTTG
Source organism: Azorinus chamasolen (assembly GCA_963576725.1). Taxonomy (NCBI): domain Eukaryota; kingdom Metazoa; phylum Mollusca; class Bivalvia; order Cardiida; family Solecurtidae; genus Azorinus; species Azorinus chamasolen. The sequence continues at coordinate 59,412,102 of OY755247.1, read as the reverse complement.
TTATAAGAGAAAATTTAATTCATTAGTCTGAGACACAAACAAGGGCAGACAACCCGCTTGTATTCAGCCGAATTGTCCATTTAACCATAGTCTCATACTCACTGCATTGAAACCTTTCCAACGATATGTTACAAGCCTGGGTTTGATTGCATTTGGATAAGGACAACACGACCGACAACCACCGGCCTCTCGGCACGAATGTGGGTGTTGTAACAAAATTGAAATTTTAGAACCGTCATAACTTTTGAACAGAGAAAGACAGAAAACCAAAGTAAATTGCAAAGTTGCTTGTCCTGTCGAGATCTATCGATCGATGCCATGTTAACTTGGTTCTCTATGCGATTGGCCGAGAACGGGACCGAAAACCATTTCCGTCCGAAGTTCGATCCGGCATAACTCAGGATCCATAGGAGATAGAAAGATAGTGTAAACAGTAATTTTGCTTCATTAGACAAGCTCTGTCGATTGCTGTCGCGTTTTTTCACCTAGAACTTTTGGTTCAGATTTTCGCTCTAGTGCACGATTGGGAGGTCCCAGGTTCGAAACATTGATATCAATCGATTTACTGACTAGAACTGAACAACTTTTGTTCTTACATATATATTCGAAATCTCCCCGGTAGCTTGTTATAAGAGAACATTTAATTTTTTAGGCTGAGACACAAACAAGGGCAGACAACCCGCTTGTATTCAGCCGAGTTGTCCATTTAACCATAGTCTCATATTCACTGCATTGAAACCTTTCCAACGATATGTTACAAGCCTGGGTTTGATTGCATTTGGATAAATACAACACGACCGACAACTACCGGCCTCTCGGCACGAATGTGGGTGGGGTAACAACATTGAAATATTAACACCGTCATAGCTTTTGAACAGAGAAAGCTAGAAAACCAAAGTAAATTGCAAAGTTGATTGTCCTGTCGAGATCTATCGATTTATGCTATGTTAACTGGGTTCTATATGCGACTGGCCGAGAACGGGACCGAAAACCATTTCCGTCCAAAGTTCGATCCGGCATAACTCAGGATCCATAGGAGATAGAAAGATAGTGTAAACAGTAATTTTGCTTCATTAGACAAGCTCTGTCGATTGCTGTTGAGTTTTTACACCAAGCACTTTTGGTTCAGATTTTCGCTCTAGTACACGATTGTGAGGTCCCAGGTTCGAATTCTTGGTAGCAATCGAATTACTGGCTAGAACTTTTGTTCTTACATATATATTCGAAATCTCCCCGGTAGCTTGTTATAAGAGAACATTTAAAGGCTGAGACAAAAACAAGGGCAGACAACCCGCTTGTATTCAGCCGAGTTTTCCTTTGACCATAGTGTCATACTCGTTGCATTGAAACCTTTCCAACGATATGTTACAAGCCTGGGTTTGATTGCATTTGGACCAGGGCAACACGACCGACAACCACCGGTCTCTCGGCACGAATGTGGGTGGGGTAGCAAAATTGAAATATTAAAACCGTCATAATTTAAGATCGGAGAAAGATAGAAAACCAAAGTAAATTGCAAAGTTGCTTGTCCTGGTGAGATCTATCGATGTATGCCCTTTTGGTTCGGATTTTCGCTTTATTGCACTATTTTGAGGTCCCAGATTCGAAACCTTGATATCAATCAATTTACTGGCTAGAACTGAACATCTTTTGTTCTTATATGTATATTCCAAATCTCCCCGGTAGCTTATTATATAAGAAAAATAATTCATTGGGCTGAGACACAAACAAGGGCAGGCAACCCGCTTGTATTCAGCCGATTTGTCCATTTGACCAAAGTGTCATATTCACTGCAGTGAAACCTTTCCAACGATATGCTACAGACCTGGGTTCGGTCGCATTTGGCTCAGGAAAACACGACCGACAACCACCGGTCTCTCGGCACGAATATGGGTAGGGTAACAACATTGAAAAATTAAAACCGTCATAATTTTTGAACGGAGAAAAAACGAAAACCAAAGGTAAATTGCAAAGTTGCTTGTTGTGATGAGACCTACCGATTGGTATTTCGTTTTCTGGGACAGGCGCAACATGAGCGAGAAGGTGGTCGAAAATGATTTCTGGTCAAAGTTTGATCCGTTATAAATCAGGAACGATAGGAGATATCTAAAATAATTTCAACAGCAAATGTGCTTCATTTGACAAGCTCTATCAAATTCTCGTCAAATTTTCTCATCTAGTCCTTCTGGTTCTGTTTTTTCACTTTTTTGCATTATTTTGAGGTATCAGATTTGAAACCTTTATATCAATCGATTTAACAGTCAGAAATGGACAACTTTTATTCTTACATATATATCCTATGTCTCTCCGGTAATATGTTTTGTTTTAACCTTTTCCTTCATATAAACGTGTTTTCACGCATCTGCTTACAGAGTAGACCCAGATAAGACGGATCCTTTATAGCCGTCTGATCAGGGTCTGCTATGTTTGCTAATGGAATTTGATACTTCGTTCTTTACTTTCTAAAATGGCTACAATGTTCCACCGTTCATATGTTATTATAGCTGTTTTGTCCATGAATATGCACAGGTATTGAAAGATAGAATACAAATAGAACGGGGAAAGTGCTAAACATAGTTTATATCCTTTAGACCAACCGATTTATGGGCTAGAAATTAACAACTTTTATTCTTACATACATTCGCTATATTTCCAGTAGTTTGTTTTAAGAGAAATGTAATTCATTAGGCTCTGACAAAATCAAGGGCAGACAACATGCTTGTATTCAGCCGAGTTGTCAATTTTACCATAGTATCAAACTCTTTGCAATTGAATCATTTCCTGCGATGTGCTACCAGGATGAGGTTGGTCGCATTCAGGACAATACGATCGGCAACCACCGGTCTCTCGACAAGAATTTGGGTGAGGTAACAAAAGCGAACATTTAAAACCGTAATAACTTTCAAACGGAGCCAGATGGAAAAAAAGAAAGTAAATTATGTAGTGGCTCACAATGAGATCTGAACAGTTTAATAATTGTCCAAACTGTTTGCCTGAATATTTCTTTTGATGGTAGAAACAAATTCATATGTCTGTTTCTTCAATGTAGATACAAACCAGATGACTGCTGCATGTTGCAAGAGCTCACTGATCCATTCTTCTTTGCTACCGAATATACTATAAATAAACCAAATACACCCACTGGTTGTAACGCTGAATAAGTGAATTTGGCAGATTTTTATAACTATGAATTAGACTGACAAATTAGCATGTACATGTAGTATGGACCCTGAATAAACAGGTCATCCAGGAGTAGTTTGATTTTGACCTACATTTGTTTGCCTAAGTTTGTGTGTTTGAACAATTATGGTATGTGCTATGTGTTAATTGTACGTGTCTTACCCCTTTTTATATCTTTAGATCGATTTACCCTCCCCCATGTCAAGTTCATACACTGAGGTCAAACTTCAGATTTGTATAATGAATGACATTTGAACAATGACAGACAAGCACTTCATATTGTCATACATGTGCATTTAATAAAACTGTATTTTTGGAGTGGTTGCATTTGAGGTAAAACGTAACAGAAAAACGTAAAGGCCAAATTGGCATCCCTGGAAATCATAATAAGAATTCATATACATGTGATTCAAGGATATGCTGGACGAATTTTTTTTTAAATAATTTAACAAATAGCAACCACAGTGATAAATATTGTTTTAACACTTTCCCTGATAAATATTCACGTAGGAAATAATGACATCATGAATATTAATAAGAATATCTTTTATAATGGCATTAATGAACACAGTATATTTTGGCTCAGGCAGAAGCTGTAGAATCAGATCTATATTACACCATAAGCAAACAGAGCAGACCCTATAGGAGCCGCCTGATCTGGGTCTACTCTGTTTGCAGATGCGCCGAAATGCGCTTACATAAGGGAAAGGGTTCAAGCTAATCGCAAACATGGTGTGATCGTTTAGATGATGAAAATGATATCTGGATATTTGAATGCCTGAGGTCAATTTTCCAACCCAGGTTGACAGTATTGTGTACAGTATATAATTTTGATATGTTGTGGGCTATATTAAAGCTTTGTTATAACATTATGTGGTATATATCTTTGTATATATATATATTGTATAAAAACGTTATGTGATATATATATAAATACTTTTTGTATAGACTATGTGGTATACATATAAATATATATATACTTTTTATAATCTAAGTGGTATATATATATATGATTTTTGTATAAATATTACGGGTTGGAACTGAAGCCCCACAGTAAGGTTTGACACAGAGACCCCGTAACTGACCATATTTCTTTATATATATATATATATATATATATATATATATATATATATATATATATATATATATATATATATATATATATATATATATAGATAGATATAGATAACTCTACATTAATCTGTCACATGTGATTATATACTCGCTTGACTGGTCGCTTTAGAGAGGTTCTACCGTAATTTATGCTATGACTTATACATATACATACATACGCACGCCTTACTACCACTTGCTTGCCATGCCTGTATTTGCGGGACATGCATATGTTATGTTTCATGTAAACCGTTTGAATGTTAGAAATAAATAGTTTCGATTTACACTGACAATTGTAAACTTTATACATCAAGATCATGCTCCTCTGATCAAGATCTGTATTCAAACTCCCCTAGCAAGTGTATGCCTTTCATACTGAATGGATGCTACTGTTAAACACTCATGGACCATCCCAAAATCTAGTATTGAAAGAGTGACGACTCATCAATATCCAAACGGTTCTGACTGTATGTTTAAGAGACATATGGAAGAAACACATCTGTGTAAATTGTAGCAGACCACTTATGGAAAACGACAAACTTTAGAGGGCGCAGAATAAGACAAGACACTTGGTATATACAGTAGAACCTGTCTAAAGCGACCGCATGTTTAATTAACACTGGAATCTTAAAAAAGCAGGTAACTGTTGAATTACGAAAGTGGAACTTCCAGTTGAGCTATCTTACTTTATCTATCATATACCTTATTGATGTGTTTTCTGCAATAACTCAGTGGATGTGTCCACTATGTTTAGAATGTAAAGCAGTTAATGAGTTATTTGACTATTTGGTGTGTGGTCGCATTAGAGGTGTTATACTGTAAAAACACTACTTATGGAATTATAGAATAGGTGTGAGTATGACTATGTGTGATTGTGGATTCGACAAAAAGCGAGAGTATCCGGAAATAAATGTTATTAGTTGTTAGTAATACCTATTAAACCAGAGATAATCTAGTCTATCCTATTTTTTTCTTGTTTATTGTTTTAATCTTTTCCTCAAGCGATGTATCGCATCACTGAAAATCTGTATCATTTGCTTCTAATCTGCATTCGCAAACTCTTTTCTTATACAAATACAGGTTATTATCATCGAACGTAGTGGCACCAATGTAGTTTTGTGATAGTTCAGCTATTCCTTTAATACTGTGGACTCTGAGTCTACTTTAAAACTATTTTCTCAAACGTTTCACTTGTCCTCTGCAATCCAATGCCGTTTAAACAATTCAATAAAATGAAAAACAGATAATTAAATTCAAAGGAATAAACTACAGGCATTGACACAATGACACACTATGAAGTTGTTGATGAGACACCGTCAAGAAAAGACAGCGTTTGATCTCGTACTGCACCATTTTGCAGTAGTGCCTTTTGTCGACATCAGCGCATACAATGTGAGGAGTATCAGAGGGTTCATTTAGTGACATTCCTTGCCTATGAGACAAATGGATTAAGTAAACAATATGCGATAGATCAGCAGAGAAGTAAAGTTGCTTAAACCATCCAATAGCCATACTCTCTCTATGCGCGACTTGATTGATATTTTCTTGGATCAAATGAGACGTCGAGTAATTCGACATCTAAGTAGGATCCAAACTGTTTGATACTCGTGAACTGGTTCTCAAAAGCTTGATCGTATCGAAAGTAGTCAAAAGTGCTTTTGTAAAGCTGAGTAAGGGCTAGAAATAATGAAATAACTGATCCAGATCCGTATCAACTGCTGTGGTGGATCTACACTGGTCACATTCTGATTCATGTAATTTTCCCTTAAACTTGTATTATGACATAAAGGTTTACCCAAAGCATGCCATTATATGTGCCATCTGCCCTCAAGAACGACTGCCAATCTGTGATTAGGCGTGTGCTAGATATATGAAATAACGGGGCGATTCTCAAAAGTTGTGAGGCTTAAATTCTAAAATTACAGATTTATATTAATATTAGACTTTAGTCTACTAAAACGGAATCGCTATAGGATATTTAAGTTACATAAGTGTCATCCTGCGCTTCTTGACTGATTCTGAGTAATTCGGCATTTCAACAAGATCAACGTTGTTTTGTATTTGGTTAACGGTATCTTTAAAGTTTGATCGAATTAAAGTAGTCACAATTGCACCAAATCCTGACTTTAGTTTTACAGGGAAGTAAATGTTAAGAACATATCGAAAAAATAATAGAGATGCTAGATACAAATATCCCATAATCTATTTGCAAGTATATATGAGATATATGGAAACTATCATTTTTCTCATTTTTCCGATCAATTCAAAACTAGAACCATGTTTTGTAGCACATTTGAAAACAGTCCGGATATATGTGAATCGCCTTGTCAAGACGACACGCTACTACTCATGTTTCTCTGAAAGTAAAGGATATAAGGGATACGGGTGCGATAACCGAGATCTTTCCGAAGAGACGCTCAAGTTCTATAACTAGCTAAATGCAAAGCACGGGTACATGTTAGGCCATTTTACCTTCCTGCTCAATAAACACTACAATACTCAGATTCGGATTGGCGGGAGACACATTTTGACCCTTGTCTATAATGTTGAGGGCGTACTGATAATTATTGGATATTATTAGTAATACGGACCGGTGCTGGTTTGACCTGTGCAGATGTTGTTTTTCCTTGAAAGCCAGTACAAACACTCGTAGTATGACTTCTGTACTATTTCATTTTTGTCGTACCCTTTATTACTTTTCTACAGTTACTCTGTTTGCAGCTCAATCATTGAGTACAATAGCGATAGGTGGATACAGTATTTTCAATAAAATGTTTTTTTGTTATACATGCACTTTACCACTGTATTTGCTGTCGCGGTTGTTGTAGATTAGTCGGAGAGGGGATACGTTTATTTACACTGTTTGTCTTTTAGGATGGGGATGGAATAAGGGTGAGGTTGGGCGCCCATAAACCGGTTTAAACCCCCGGTGACTTTTGTCACTGACCGTTCCAAGGCGGTACTTCCATCTTCCTCCTATTGTATGTTTGTTTTGTCTTTGTGCGTCTCTTGTTGTTTTTTCTACCTATGTACATTTGCTGTTTCCTTGTGTTGCTGTTCGGGCGAGTGTTTGTTCTGTATGTGGTGTTTCCTGCATGACTCATTTTTGTACTTTCCAAATATTGGCCGTGTTTCCACAATCAATTTTTCATATACTTGTTATGTAGTGAATCAGTAAGCCACGTTGATTTGGAACTGAACAGTTTCGAGCTAGATTGTTCGTGTAAATCAATTTTGAAGATACAGCATATTTTGAGGAGTCATTATTTAATATCAGTACTCAGTGGCTGATAGACTCTGAGGAAACGCCGTGTAATTAGGTCAATAATGCACGCTTTTAAAATTCGATGTAAGGTAACGTCGCCAAAGCTAGTAATCAGTGTCTAATTTTGTGCATTATGTACGCATGCTTATAGTTCAATGTGTTCATTAATTTTATCTATGTCTTGTTTCATTTTCATTATACAAACGAAAACGGGACTTGTCGCACTCCGCGTTATAGTGTAGTAAACATTGACATGTAAAAAAGCTAACACGAGAATGGGCGAATCTTGAAACAAACTCCTCGCATGCACAGTGCCTTGTAAATACTAAATAATGAAATCTCGAACTCTACGTGAATTAAGAATGAAAGTCTCGCCAAATCTCGAACTCTTAACAATTAAATCAGGCATTTATTTAGTTCTGGACAAGTTTTATCTCTTCCTGTCTCAAAAGACAACGAACGTCAGTTTTTTTTTATTATATAACCACATGACAGTAAAACATGATATTACACGTCAAATTTCGTGCGGAATCTTTTGTGCTAAATGATGCCGTTAGTGTGCCTAGTGAGTTTTTTCAAATTCTGAAAATGGGTGATCCTTTGAAAGCAAAAGTAGAAATGCAAAAAGAGAAAATTGCAGACTCGGTTTTTATTGAGTCAACATGAGTAGTAATTAAAAGTGCAACACTACTCACGGCCCCTAACACCGGATTAAACGGTATTCAATTTTCAAAACTAATAACATCAAAACTAATGATAAAGTTCATTTTGAAAAAAATATGAAGTCAATAGTAAAAAATCTGATCACAAGGGTACACTGGGCTTAGTAGCAGCACATATCGTTGGTTAAGTCTAGTCATTAATTGTTTATTTGTCATTTCCTTTGCAGCCACTAACGTTTCCGAAGGCCTCAATCCAATGGTATAACTATATGTACTACCAGGGGTCTTAACAGACCCCATTGCACTAGAGTGACATTCGAAACCTATTTCAATCAATATCATACCATGAATATTATGAAGCTGATCGTAGCTAATGCTGTTTAAAATTAAACACTCTAAAATGATTTGAATCCATGCTAATTAAGACCAGACTGACATTTGCATACTGCTTAAATCCAGATAATAAGTCGAGTTAATAACAGTTTCATCAGGATCTAAACTATTTGCCAATCAGTTAATAATTTCTGACATATTGGAGTAAATATTATAAATTCTGAAAGGGGGTGATCCCCGAGAGCAAAAATTGCAACACAAAAAGAGAAAATTGCAGACTCGGTTTTATTGAGTCTGTTCATGAACAGTAATTGAAAGTGCAACACTGCTCACGCCCCCTAGCACCGGCTTAAGCGGTATTCAATTTTCTGAACAAGAAGTACTGAAATTCATGATCTCGAAGGATCAGAAGGTATAACAACACTGAGAATGAAGTACGGGGCGACGTATTAAGGCAACATATGTTCACGCTTACGGCAGTCTTTCAGTGTGAGAAGGGTTAAGCTTCCGGGTCTTCCCACTACATATAAAAGCCCGTCCGACAGCCATACAACCAAACCTACGCTAAAACCACAACAGGTGTTTAATCCTCTTAACTGAAAAATGTTGGCATATAATTGCAAGTTCATAGCACAGATTTGGTGGTAGAGTTGAGGATAATTCTGCTAATGTGTGTGTCTTTTATTCGAGGATTGGACTCAGTTCGTGGAGACGGTGAGTAATAATAAAAAGCTTTGTAAATCTAACACAATGGTAATAAAACATTCCACATGGCTGTGATCGTCCTTAAGTTTCATTGATTTATAACCTTTATCTAATGAAATTCAAAAACTTCTTTTAGACCCCAAATGTGGATAAAATCAGTGTAGACGCCGATTGTCGCATCATATTGATACTGAACAGATTCATTCATTTATCTTGTATTTTCAGGGCATTCTCAACATTTGAAGCAATTATCATATATTATCGTTTAATTTTGAAACTAGTTTTTTTCTTTTTTTCATCAATGGAAAAGTAGTAAAGTCAAGCAGGCAAAGCCACATGCAAGACGCAACCCCGATCAGTATATCACACTTATTGGGCGATACGAGCCGTCATTCTACTTAGTATATTGTATAGATCCCAACTATTTATAAAGGATACTATGCACTCACCTCTTACAATTTAGACATTACTGTGATGACAAGTTATGGGATAATGTCGCTTCTCACTAGATGCCCCTTCTTAGTCCACACTTTTCTCCAAGTGCTAAGCTGGTAAGGCACTGTCATTTGCAAAGATATTGGTTTCAGACGCTCAGCCAAAAGTATATCAAATACTACTCCAATGAATCGTACGTAAACGACTATCGTCATAGATTTTAAGCAGATGTCGTTTTGCAGCAGTCTAACAGTTACCCTGAAAAGATTCGGTAAATCGATTCGGCAATTTATTCACTGAATATACTGGCGCTTAAAATAGACCCTAGAGATAGAATAGGTGATGCCTTTTGCAAACGATTAGTAGGCAAACAAGAAGATAAAAGAAACACCGTATCTGTCTGATTAATGCTTTACAATGGCTTATAACTGTTCAAAGAAGCAGTTACAAGTGTTATACAGTTTAGTCCTTAAGTTTTATTTTTGGAGCTTATGATATTTAACAGTGTATGTGCATTGAGTCTATCTCAATAGCAATTATGATTGCGTTCAATAGATGTAATGTAATATTCCTTCTGTATTGAATTTAACTACTAGCGTATCGTCATTAACGATCGGAATATTGAAGTTTCAACCTTGATTTGCACTGACACTTTGTTTCCACATTGGTACACCAATTTAGAGAGCAATATTGGCTTTCTTCAACATATTATTCAGTTAGAACTAAAGACCATGTTTGGGGAGCACTCTCCGTTTTCTGCCATATGGTATTGTGTTACAACTAATAATCGGATTTGAAGAGCAATTTTGTTGTCTTTTGCAACACGCTGTTGAAGTTTGGGAGCTTGTATGTTTTCTGCATCACGCTTTTGAGGTAGAACTAAACTAACGCTAAGTTTAAAGAACTAGCACTGTTTGCTACAACTGGTGATTGAGCTATAAACATCCAATTTAAAGAATCAATGTCGTTTTCTGTAACAGTAATTTTTTAAGTTTCATCTAGCTTCTGCTGCTGGTTCGTGAGGTTATGCTATAATATGCAATAGTATGTGACGTACTATTGCAGATTGGTGATACAGTAAAACCTCTCTATAACGGCCACTAATTTGTGTTAATTGGTTGATTTTTTGGGCAGGTGGCTGCTTAAAGCAAGGTGAAAGTAAAACAGAACGCTCCTATAGGAGCGGTCCGCTTTTACTTTCACCTTGCTTTATACAGCCACCTGCCTCTAACACAAAATACTTGATGTAATTTAGTGGCCTTTATAGAGAGGTTTTACTGTAAATGAAAAAGTTTTAAAATCAAGCAGAAACACGCCACATACAAGACGCAACAACCACCAAAACATCGATAGAAAGCATGTCACACACACAATTACACACACAAACACACGCACATACCCACACATACGTACATGTATACACACGACATGAAAGCAAAAGTGGAAATGCAATAAGAGAAAATTGCAGACTCAGTTTTATTGAGTCTGTTCATGAGTAGTAATCAAAAGTGCAACACTACTCACGCCCCTAGCACCGGCTTAAGCAGTATTCAATTTTCAAAACTAATAACATTAAAACTAATGATCCCGAAGGACCAGAAAATATAACAACACTGAGAATGAAGTACGGGGCGACCTTTTACAGCCGCCACACAAGCACTTAAGACCTGCTGTTGTGAAGTACATAGACACAAGACAAACAAATGTAAGGATGACAAAGAGAGTACCGCCTAGGAACGGTCAGTGGCAAAACCACCGCTGGGGGTGTAAACCCACTGGTACCAAAGTCCGTCACAACGGAATTTTTGGAATGGTTGCGACAGGTCGTCATTTTGGTATATTTCTTATAGAAATAAAATAGTTTTTTGTTACATTTACGAAAGTTAAGCCAAACACGTTATACCATTTGAATCAAGTGTAATTTCCATAATCGTGAGATTTCTATGAAAACTCTCGCAAATCAAAACCGAAAGTAAGTTTTCTGCATGATAAAAATATTGCAGCTATTTAATCCGTTGTAAATGTCAAATAAACATTTCAATTGTTTGAAAACTGCAATATCATGAAAAGACTGTAATCTCCGCTTCGAATCTCGAAGTCTGTATATCATTTTAAACTGGAAAAGGCAATACCATCTCAATTACTGCATTCTGCTCAGAAATGTAACGGTTTGGATAACGATCGAGGTTGTTATGTCACGGTCTGTTTAAGAAAGAGTCACGATATGGCTAAACTTCATGCCTTTTTAGCACTGCTTATAAGCTTTTTTGTGTTTTGTTTGGTAACTGAATTGGTAAACGGACATTCCTCATTGACTTTCAAAAACAGTATTATGCGCAAACTTTCCGCAAATTGACTTCAGAACCGGAATTTATGTACCTTAACACTTATTTAACACTAAACAGCACGGTTTGTAAATGGTTGTTTGTGTCGAAAAAAAAATTAGAAAAACGGATTGATATGGAAATCAACGGAACGGCGTTAGCCACTGGCCAGAATCTGTCGAAAGATTAGAATTTACATACCGGAAATAATCATTCAATGTATATGTAGGTCAATAACCAGTGTCATTTGATAACAACCTAATTAACATTCAAACCGCTGTTACAAAATAGAATCGAAGTCATTCAGAAGACGTAAAAAATCCCCGTTCTAAAAAGGAGGATCATTTTAAAGTATTTAGCAGTATTCGGACAGTTATACTATTTAGCTGATCAGATATATCCTGTCGGAAAATGGGTTGTAATCATTATTTTCATTTTATGTATACGTGTACAGCGTCTGGTGTTCATTGATTAATATGAAAAAAACGTGCATAATACATCTTTAACCGTTTTATTGGAATAAAACTTAGTCGGAGAGGGGATACGTTTATTTACACTGTTTGTCTTTTAGGATGGGGATGGAATAAGGGTGAGGTTGGGCGCCCATAAACCGGTTTAAACCCCCGGTGACTTTTGTCACTGACCGTTCCAAGGCGGTACTTCCATCTTCCTCCTATTGAATGTTTGTTTTGTCTTTGTGCGTCTCTTGTTGTTTTTTCTACCCATGTACATTTGCTGTTTCCTTGTGTTGCTGTTCGGGCGAGTGTTTGTTCTGTATGTGGTATTTCCTGCATGACTCATTTTTGTACTTTCATGTTTCACAGTCAGAAAGAGTTACTCAGCATCTGATCTGGATCAATGGTTGGACCAGTTCCAATGTCGAGTTATTTAGCGTATGATCTGGATCACAGATCAGATGTCGAGTAACTCAGTATCTGATCTGCATCTATGGTTGGATCCAGATCAGATACCAAGTTACTAAGCATAAGATCTGCATCAATGCTTTGATCCAGATCGGACGCCGAGTTTATCATCATTTGACCTGAATTAATGCTTGGATCAAGATCGGACGCCGAGTTTCGCAGCATCTGATCTGGATAAATGCTTGGATCAGAATTACACCCCAAAGTAATTGGTCTGGATCCAAACATGGGCCCCAATCAGATGCTGAGTTACTTTGCCTGTGATCTGAGTCCTAGCTGAATGCATGAAGCAATACATTACAAGTAATTAGCACAATAGGCAGAAAGGTACACTTTGTAGCAAATGCTCTGATCTAAACGCTTAATTGGTGTAAATTATTAAAGGTGTTCACGAGCGTCTTTAATTTTAGCTGATTTTATTCGGCAAAGTTTAAAATACATGTAGTGCTACAGTGGAAGCAGACGGCATTCAGTGCTGTGTGTTAATAAGCTTCTACATGATGTTCAGTCCAAGTTACGTGTTTGTAAAATGCATTTATAAAAATTGAAATGTGCTTTAATTATGTTTATGCATGTAGGCGAAATATAACTCCTAGGATGATTTTTCATGTTATTTGCTTGTAACATTTGAAAGATATTGAATTGTGTTTTTATGATGTTTATGCCTTGTTGCCGAAACGGTACATGCGCGTAAATTTATTCGTGATTGTCCATTGGACTCTTGACGTCTGGTGTTCTTGGACATTGTAAAACTGCACTTTCCGGGGTGTGAATGTACTCGTTCGTATCGCCCCGGATGTTCTTCCCTGCAATTTCAAAGGATTTACGTTTATACCTTTTTCTGTACTTTGTTTCCAGATGAAACCTTATTTAAAAACGTTAGAAATGAGATTTTGTTCACTGTGGGCTTCTATGCAATGCAGAATGGTGTCTTTATCCGTTTTAAACTTTAATTTGCAGTAAGTACAGATGCCTTTCCCCTTAAAATAAAAAATGTGGATTAGAGTACGTCTCGTGGAACTTTAACAGACGAAACACATTTAATTCTTTCGGCAAATCATATCATTAACGTGGACATTTCTATTTTTCTTCTTCAAAATATTAGTCAATTTGTAAGCTTATCAATCTGTACTATTTCGTTTTTGTCGTACCCTTTATTACTTTTCTACAGTTACTCTGTTTGCAGCTCAATCAGAGAGTACACTAGCGATAGGTGGATACAGTTTTTTCACTTAAATGTTTTCGTTATACATGCACTGGATTTCAGTACCCTTTGTTCTGAAAATTGAATACCGCTAAGTCGGTGCTAGGGGGCGTGAGCAGTGTTGCACTTTCAATTACTGCTCATGAACAGACTCAATAAAACCGAGTCTGCAATTTTCACTTTTTGTGTTGCAATGTTTGCTTTCGGGGGAGCACCTCCCTTCAGAATATATTTACCACTTTATTTTCCATCGCGGTTGTTGTAGATTAGTCGGAGAGGGGATACGTTTATTTACACTGTTTGTATTTTAGGGTGGAGATGGAATAAGTGTGAGGTTGGGCGCCTATAAACCGGTTTAACCCCTCCACCAGTGACTTTTGTCATTGACCGTTCCAAGGCGGTACTTCCATCTTCCCCCTATTGTATGTTTGTTTTGTCTTTGTGCGTCTCTTGATGTTTTTGTACATTTGCTGTTTCCTTGTGCTGCTGTTCGGGCGACTGTTTGTTCTGTATGTGGTGTTTCCTGCAAGACTCATTTTTGTACTTAAAAGAAGACCAAGCAGTATCAATTTTATGGTTGATTTGATAATATTCGAAGGAAAAGGGAAATCTGACATTTTAGAAAATGGAGTAAACAAACCGTTACAGTTCTTTCAGAATCTTTTCCGCAACCGTAACACTGTATCGACCAGACCGCGACATTGTATATTCTTAATACGGTTATTTTATGCGATTTTACGACGGATACGTACATGATATTCAATATAATTTATTTATTTTATAAATAAAAAACAACATGCTTCTGGGTTAAATTATTCATATTTTCTCAGGCCATTCCAAGAATTCGCTTTGAAGTAATTCTTACCGATAAAACACAAGTTTATGGCAATTGCCGAGTAAATAGCTAGAAATGCGATTTGCATGATCTTCGCTATCACTTTAACAACGATATCAACAATAACAATTATTCCATGATTATTCTGTAGATCCTTCTGCGATTGTTTGTTCTTTAGGGGTTTTTTCACATACAGTCCATGACACTTTCTCAACCGTTCCGCCACAGCTGTACGAGAAAAGTCGTGACGGATCAGTGAAAAACCAATTTCCGCTGTGACGCGCTTGGGTACCATTGAAAGTACTGCCTAGGAACGGTCAGTGGCAACACCACCACTAGTGGTGTAAACCGGTTTACGGACGTCATAACCTCACACTTATCTCAAAGTCACCCTCTTTTAACAGTTGCTTAAGCCGGTGCTAGGGGGCGTGATCAGTGTTGCACTTTGAATTACTGCTCATGAACAGACTCAATAAAACCGAGTCTGCAATTTTCTTTTTTTGTGTTGCAATTTTTGCTTTCGGGGGATCACCACCCTTCAGAATTTATAATCTTCACAACAGCAGGTGTTAAGTGCTTGTGTGGCGGCCGTAAAACGTCGCCCCGTACTTCATTCTCAGTGTTGTTATACCTTCTGATCCTTCGAGATCATGAATTTCAGTACTTCTTGTTCTGAAAATTGAATACCGCTTAAGCCGATGCTAGGGGGCGTGAGCAGTGTTGCACTTTCAATTACTGCTCATGAACAGACTCAATAAAACCGAGTCTGCAATTTTCTCTTTTTGTGTTGCAATTTTTGTTTTCGGGGGATCACCACCCTTCAGAATTTTTAAACAAAGGTATCTCCGCCGGATTTTCCCACAACATAGAAGACGGTAACACAGGACAATATGTAAAACCTAGCATAACAATATTGTGAAAGTCCGTTAAATATGTACTCAATGACTTTTCCTAAGTCAGAGCAACTGCAGGGAAGCCGTTAAGGGCACGACATGGAAAGGGTAATACATGAGTAAGCTCGTCCCGTTGCTGAGTATACAATCATAGAGTACTATATTCCGCCTGTCATCGTGCAAGCAAAGAGGCAAGTGTAGCTACCGACTGTAAAAGGGAACAAAAACCAAACATGTACTGTGTTGCAATATAATGGGACCATAACGCTTCTTCCTAAACATTTTTAAAGCGTTTAATAAACAAACCATGAAAATTGATACGACCCCGAATTGTCCTAAGTTTGTAGATAATAAATTCTGAAGGGAGGTGATCCCCCGACAGCAAAAATTGCAACCCAAAAAGAGAAAATTGCAGACTCGGTTTTATTGAGTCTATCGCCATAAAATTCTGGGTGGGAAATACCTTGTTTACTAATGAGAGGTAAATTTCGATAATAAAAATAATAAAAAAAGAAAAAGATTTCGGACATTTTTACATATGTAACATTACTTACATTTCGTGTGTGTGTGTGTGTGTGCGTTTGAGTGTGTGGTTGTGTGTGTGTGTGTCATGCTGTCTATCGGTGTTTTGGTGGTGGTTGCGTATTGCATGTGGCTTTGCCTGCTTGACTTTACTACTTTTCCATTGAGAAAATTTATCAGTTATAACTAAATTACGACTGTTAAACTCTTCTGACAAAGAACAGTCTCGGACAAACCGAATAAGCTGAGAAATATAAATCACATAAGATGTAGAACGGGGCGTATTTCCATCTAAAAGGAATAATTAACAATTTTGAAATTAAAATCTTCCCTTTATCGTATATTTTGGACGAAACTAGATCATTTGTGATGGAAAGATTCAACTCTAAAACTAAAAACAGAAGCCATATTAATATCAGATTGATTTGCTTTGTTTAAGACAGTTCTTTTGGGTAAATTGAAGAAACCATAGTTTCAAAATAAGGATTATCCAAATTCAAAATATCGTCGAAATACCTAGAAGTTTTATTAAAAGCATTAACAATATCATTTACACAATTAATCTTGTTACTATCCATGGTGTCATTAATTCTTTGATGCGTATTCATAATGTAAATGGTTAACCCTTTCCCTGTTCTATATTTAGGTTAACTTTCAGTACCTACTGAATATACATGGACAAAACTGTTATAATGAAATATGGAAGTTTGAACATTGTAGCCGTTTTAGAAGGTAAAGAAATAGATCTTTTCAATTTCATTAGCATAAAGGAGTCGTCTGATCTGGGTCTACTCCGTTTGCAAAAGCGAAAAAAACGCGTTTATTTGAATGAAAGGTTAAGAAACATTTGTTTTCATGTCAATCATTTTAATCTAGCACTATCTCAGGATCATACTATAATATATGGTGACGTCACTTTCACCTGTACTATTTTACCGACGTCTTAATGCTGTTAGATATAGATAAGGTAAAAACAAAATCCCCATCCTCTACTTACTTGCCATGGCTTGGACATTCGAATGTTTCGTGTAAAGAAGACTTCCAGCTGATTTGCAGAAGGTCGATGGTTCTATCCGGGTATCCTTACGAGTATATGCAATTTGTTCCGTGCAAAACTTTGATTCCAAATGAGATGCGGAGTAACTTGGAGTCACATCTGGATCCAAATTATTTGTTACTGTGACTGTGTTTGAAAAAGATGAAGAATGGGAAAACTTGTAGCAGACGACAAGTTTAAAGGCGATAACATTTATACATTTTTAAGAAGATAAAATTTGACACAAGCAAGTAAAAGTATAAGAACGAGTCATGCAGAAAACACCGCATACAGAACAAACAGCTTTACATGTATGCTATCGTATATTATGATAAAGGCAGTCAATGGTGTTTTCATGTTACCCTCCTACTCACAAACAACTAACCGTATTTAAACTTTAAAAGTACAAAAATGAGTCATGCAGGAAACACCACAAACAGAACAAACAGTCGCCCGAACAGCAACACAAGGAAACAGCACCTATAAAAACAACAAGAGACACACAAAGACAAAACAAACATACAATGGGAAAAAGATGGAAGTTCCGCCTTGGAACGGTCAGTGACAAAAGTCACTGGGGGGTTAAACCGTTTTATGGGCGCCCAACTTCACACTTATTCCATCCCACCCTAAAAGACAAACAGTGTAAATAAACGTATCCCCTCTCCGACTAATCTACAACAACCGCGACGGCAAATACAGTGGTAAAGTGCATGTATAACGAAAACATTTAAGTGAACATGTATTATTTTTTCCCCGTCGTGCCCTTAACGGCTTACCTGCAGGTGCTCTGACTTCAGCAAAGTCATTGAGTACATATTTGACGGATTGTCACAGTTATTATGCTATGTTTTACATGTTGTCCTGTGTTCACCGTCGTCTATGTTGTGGGTAAGTCCAGCGGGGATACCTTTATTTACAATATTTGTAAAGCTAGGGTGACTTTGAGAGAAGTGTGAGGTTAGGACGTCTGTAAACCGGTTTAAACCCCCAGTGGTATTTTTGCTGCTGACCGTGCCAAGGCGGTACTCTCTTTGTCACCCTTCCTTTTGTTTGCCTTGCGTCTTTGTGCTTGTGGTTTGTTCATGTGTGGAACGTTTGTCCCTGGTTCTTGTGTGTCTTTTGGTGTTTTCTGTGTTCATTTCGTGTGTGTGTGTGTGTGTGTGTGCGTTTGGTTGTGTGATTGTGTGTGTGTGTGTGTGTGTGTCATGCTGTCTATCGGCGTTTTGGTGGTGGTTGCGTCTTGCATGTGGCTTTGCCTGCTTGACTTTACTACTTTTCCATACTGTATCCACCTATCGCAAGTGTACTCAATGATTGAGCTGCAAACAGAGTAACTGTAGAAAAGTAATAAAGGGTACGACAAAAATTCGATTCCTAAATGTAAGGCTCAAAAATAATACACAAATCAATATGTGGCCGTTTTAAATATGTCTCAGCCTAAATTAAAGAGTGGCAAAATATGACAGAAAATTGACTACATAGGTCATGGGTAGTGCCTAGTAAGATCCCCACCCTTCGATTATATGACCGGAATAAACATAAAGAGTCTAAATATGAACCTGACTAATTTATTATTGTTATATTCATTGGTACTTGTGCGTTTAGTGAATTTGATTTAACATCAAACCCTATGTTAACCTTTAGGGTGGGCTTTCATGTATTCAATGCAGTGAGGCTGACATAGTTTGCTCCTCAGTGTTATGGTTACATATAGATGTGAGCATCCACTGGGTAAAACATTTACCAGCTTTACTGTTTAGATTTAACCTAAGCATTCTGAGACTTAGGACAAACTCACACAGGCAAATAGTGCATACCCAGATCATAATGTTGCTGAAGGAGCAGTTTGGTGAGGGTCTTCACTATTTGGTACTGTGTCAGTCAAGTTTATAGTTCTGCAAATTGTGCCAATTTAACTTTGTCAGCTTAACATCTCCATGGAGAGAGGACAGATGGGGTTACCGAATGCTTTGGGCTGTAAGTGTAAATGTTTATGCTTCCGATTAAATGTCACGTCAACCATTAACGTCATATACACGCATTTTCACTCGTATGCAAACATAGTAGACACAGATCAGACGGCTCCTGTAGGATCTTGGTCCGCTCTCCTTGCTTATATAATATAGGTTTGATTCTACAGTGTATGCCATCATAACATACACCCTTGGTCATGATGTCATTATCAAATCTCAGCTTATTAATATTCATGATATTTTTTCATAATTGTTCTTCAGTTAAAGTGTTATATAAAACAGTATCATGATTAATTGGCATATTAGTCCCTGTTATTTCTTCTCATGATAATTGCATCTTGGCTGGTATTTGCAAACATTTTGTATCCAGATGAGCCACCGAGTAACCCGAGGTCTCATTAGGATCAATCCCGTTTCTCAAAGGATTGAAAATCGGTAAAGTCCATAGGGACCTATTAAGCATGAGAATAGTTAAAAGCATAAATATAAAAACAAAGTTCGTGCAAGTCGACTAAATATAGTTGACATTTGTTATATCTGACTAAAGAAAGAAGGGCAACTAAACATTTTCAATTTCTATATTTAGGAATCGTAAATGTCGAACAGAATTGAACCAACGCCTGCTTGTATGGTGTACATCCGCATAACAGATGTAATCTAAAGCGTGTTGCATTTTGGAACGTATATCTACTTTTGTACAATTTAGTACAGTAGAACATGTCTTAAGCGGTCATAAAAAGGAGCTCTTATTATGGATCTGTAAGAAAGATAGTAACTTAATGCAGGTCAAAGCAGCTCCCATAGGAGCTTTCTGATTTACTTTTGCTTTGCATTAAGCAACCACCTGCTTTTTAGGACTCCCATGTTTAATACATTAATGGCCTCTTGGGACAGACCCTACTGTTCAATCTTTTTTAAAATCACATGAGTGTGTATTTGTAACGCAGTTTAAGCATTCTATTTACATAACCATATCAGTGAAATACATGACTAAAGATGAATAGAATATCTGCGTCATGCTGCTACTTATTATTATCCTACAAATTTAACCTGATACTCATGCATATTCCGTGTATTATCGTCGTTAATCTTCGAATAAATTTCCGAAGGTATAAGAATGCGCTATAAAATACAGCAAAACTCCTCTAATACGACCAGCAAAACGAGGCATAATTCACAGTGGCAAAGGCAGGTGGTAGCTTAATACAGGACGGAAGTTATGCAGAAAGCTCCTGTAGGAGCTTTCTGCATAACTTTTGTCCTGCATTAAGCAACCATCTGCTTATAAAGACAGTCATATTTATTCATTAAGTCGTCGCATTAGAGGGGTTTTACTGTACAATCCTCGTGGAACATGATTATTACCGGCTGTTGGTTTGGTACGTTTTGTCACAGAGTATTACGAACAATCCCGATAAACACGCCGAAATTTAATCGAGTCTCAGGTCAAATTGGGAGGATAATATGAATAGGTAATGAGCACAATACAATCGAAAACACAGCTTTCACGCGGCTGTTGTCAGCTAGGTAATATACAATAGTGAAACTCTTCTGATTGCACTGTAATTGAAATTTTTAAATGAAATTATTGAAGTTAAAAGTCTACATGAGAGTAAACTTCAAAATTTAAGCTAGTGTCAAAATGATGTTATTATACCCCCCCCCCCCCTTTTATAAAAATGGGGGTATATTGCTTTGCACATGTCGGTCTGTCGGTCGGTCGGTAGATCGATGGTTTCCGAATGATAACTTATAAACGACTTGGCCTAGAATCTTCAATCTTACTGTGGTGGTTGGTCATGATAAGTAGATTACCCCTATTGTTTTTGAGGTCACTAGGTCAAAGGTCAAGGTCACCATGACCTAAATGGTGAAATAGTTTCCGATCAATAACTACTCAAGGGTCTTGGGATCTTCAAACTTGCTGCGGTGGTTGGTCATGACAACTAGATGACCCCTATTGATTTTGAGGTCACTAGGTCAAAGGTCAAGGTCACCATGACCTTAACTGGTTAAATGGTTTCCGATCAATAACTGTTCAAGGGTTTAGCTTAGAATCTTCAAACTTGCTGTGGTAGTTGGTCATGACCACTGAATGACCCCTATTGATTTTGACGTCACTAGGTCAAAGGTCAAGGTCACCATGACCTTAACTGGTAAAATGGTGTATGATCAATAACTGCTCAAGGGTTTGGCTTAGGATCTTCAAATTTGCTTAGGTGGTTGGTCATTACAACTAGACGAGTCCTGTTGTTTTTTTAGGTCACTAGGTCAAAGGTCAAGGTCACTGTGACCTGAAAGGGTGAAATGGTTTGCGATCAATAACTGCTCAAGGGTTTGGCTTAGGATCTTCAAATTTGCTGTGGTGGTTGGTAATGACCACTAGATGACCCCTATTGTGTTTTAGGTCAAAGGCCAAGGTCACCATGCTCTTAACTGGTCAAATGGTTTCCGATCAATAACTGCTCAAGGGTTTGACTTAGGATCTTTAAACTTTGCTGTGGTGGTTGGTCATGACTAATAGATAACCCCTATTATTTTTGAGGTCACTAGGTCAAAGGTCAAGGTCACCATGACCTTAACTGGGGAAATGGTTTGTGATCAATAACTGGTCAAGGGTGTGGCTTAGGATCTTCCAACTTAACTGGTTCCTGTGGGATGTGAAGGATTTTCGTTTCTCTTGCTCGGTTTGCGCTGAAGAGGTCTTGGAAGTGTTGTGATCAGCGGTTCAGTATGTCTGTTTTGCTTGTGAGAAGCACCTGGCCATCTGAACTGCGCAATGGACTCTGTATTTGGTGACCTGGCCCATAGACTGCCCTGAGTGCTTCACAGAATCCCCCGTGATCACATTTTTAGTCTATGTGGCGAGGTTCTTCCACCACTCGTTTTGGAGAACTCGAAGCTCTCGCTGAAGATTGCCACATACACGACGGAAAGCTGCTGTTTTCGCAGGACACGCCGGCTGGGCGAAATG
Source organism: Azorinus chamasolen (assembly GCA_963576725.1). Lineage (NCBI taxonomy): Eukaryota > Metazoa > Mollusca > Bivalvia > Cardiida > Solecurtidae > Azorinus > Azorinus chamasolen. The sequence goes on along the minus strand of OY755247.1, from coordinate 59,389,719 downwards.
AGCTTAGTGTACAAATATTCTGAAAATGGGTGATCCCTCGAAAGCAAAAGTAGAAATGCAAAAGGAGAAAATTGCAGACTCGGTTTAATTGAGTCTGTTCATGAGTAGTAATTAAAAGTGCAACACTACTCACGCCCCCTAGCACCGGCTTAAGCAGTATTCAATTTTCAAAACTAATAACATGAAAACTAATGATCCCGAATGACCAGAAAATATAACAACATCTGTTAGGTCTCTCTGGTGCACTAAGTGGTAGTCTATGAGGTGCCAGTGCTTGGATTGAGGATTCACCCAGGTTGTTTTCAGCCTGTTTCTCTGTTGGAAGATTGTTTTAGTTATGGTTAGTTGCTGTTCTACACACAATTTGACCTACTCTGGCATTAAAGGCTGCCTTGTCCTCAGCAGGGATATTTTGGAAGATCTCACGCAGATCTGAGTAGAATGTGTCCTTCCCTGCAGGTTCTGCCTGCTTGTAGTGATGGTGAATACACACTGACAAGTGTAGCGTACGTTGAGAGGGATGCGTAAAGAGATGATACGTAGAGTGACCATTAGATAGAGTTTCAAGCTTGGAAACAAGAGAGTTCCTCACTATAAATCCAACTCCAGAGTCTGCTTTGCCTGACCAGTATAACGTGTACCCGGCACCTTGTTCTTGGAGACTGCCTTCCCCTGAGAATCGGACTTCAGTGACAGCAGCAATGTCTACATCTAGTCTAGACAGCTGTAATAAAAGCAGATCGACGTTCTGGTCGGTTACTTTCACAAGAGTCAAGCATAGTCCTGATGTTCCAGCATGCTCCTTTCAGTCCATTTGCACCCTTTGTGGTGGATGCCAATACCATTCTTCGAGGTCGTACGACCGCTTTAGAAGATGCCAGTTGACCGCGGTAAGCCAACTGGGATCAAGAAGACAAGCTTTGGTTATGCCTTCTAGGCCCCTCTCCATGTGGAGCAAGCAGTGTTGTCCCTAAGGAGGGCTGCTTTGTCACTCAGGATGCTGTCGGATGTTGTTGTTGTCTTCGGTCAACAACACACGACCAATGTCCTGAATCGGCTTCCAGTGTCATTTTCCACCTGCCACAATCGACCTGTACCCATCTTTACAGGACTTTTAGTGGGGGTGTCACGACGAGGATGTCACCTTCAGGCCTACACAATGGAAGTTTTAAGTGGAGTGCAGTACGCTCAATACGGGTTCCACCCTTTAAACTCAGGTTTATTTGGCAAAGCCCAGCAGGCTGGGACGGTGACAAAAGGGTCCGTGGGTCATAGGTTTTTAAATCGGACTGACCCTGTCCTAGATGAATTGACAGGGCTAATGCGTACCATCTAACCGGGTTTTGAGTCAGAGTTTTCCTTCTCCTAAACTGACAGCCTACCAAAGCTAACGAGCCAAGTCTATCCACCATTTAACCCATAGGTGGGCCTGTGGGCCTGGGATGCCGTACGTCTGGGGGCAGAGAAACTCCGAGTCCCTTACAGTTTAGCCTTAGGCCACAGGGTGCTCAGTGAACATGCGTCGCCGCGCGAAAGCACTGTATAGGGCTTGTCCATGAAGAGGCTATGTACTGGCAGGGAATTCTTACGCACTCGGTTCCCTTTTTCCTAGTATTAGGCTATCCTGTGGTGGAGGCTGCAAGCGGAAGGTAACAAGCACACAACACACAACGTACCGCACTTGACGCATCCATAGACCATTTGACGCACGGTGTAATAATAAGTCCTTGTTATATGATAAATGTTCAAATTTCACTTTTTCCCCAACACCACTATATTTCAATTACAGCAATAAAACGCCCATGGTCAGTATATAACAGGTCATAATGTTTACCTACAGCAGAAATACCTTAATCCCATAGTACTTAATGTTATTAAGTAGAAATTGTGTCTGTCAGACACAGCGATGCCCCCGTGGTGGCGCTTGCCTATCTGCACGTTAAATTCCCAAGTCATTTGACCTTTACCTTGGGCTTGCTGGAAGCATTGGTGGGGTGCCAAATGATAGCACAGATGTGATTAATATGTTATGTGCAGTTTCATGAGTAAAAGTGTAGAAATTACTGACATATAACATTTTAGCAAGGCGTGGCACATGGACCGATATACAGACAGACGGACGGACAGCTGCAAAACATAATGCCTCCTGAATATCGTCAACGGGACCATAAAAAGTAGATTTGTTATTTTTTCTCGAAACCATCAAATGTGCCAACGTGGAATGCTTTAAGAATGCAAACCACCTTTTACTATAATTAAACGAGAAAAACTATTATTCAGGGAGCCAATGGTGTCTACTATGCAACCCTTAGACCTTTTTCATGGTGACCAAAATGTTTAGAAAAGTCTCCTGAATCAGAATAACGAATGTACTCAGGTCTAAATTATTTTAGGCTATATGTTATTAACCGTTTCAATGGCACCCCCCCCCCAGTTATCGTAATGATAACCAATACCTGCAAATTCGCTCATAATCGCAGTCAGTTTTTGTCCCAAACCTATAAACATGGTATCAAATGGAAGCTAAGACATTGTGCTTTTATTTCCAATATTATATATTTCCATATAAATTACCTAATTTGCATACTCAAGAATATTAATGAGAACATTAAAATAGTAAATAAAAGTATAGAAATAACGTTAACCTTTCATTTGTTTTATCCTACAAATATCAGAAAATAAATAACTTCAAATGCAGTTTAACATGATGACAAAATCCTCAGAAAACAAAATATAAAATCTGAGATCCAAAATATTAATTCTAAGTAACGTTTCAACTGTTTCCATAGTAACCATCAATTAACTCTGTTCATACATATTTTGTTAGTCGACACCTACCTGCAAAAATATTCCATATCACAGAAAGTCTTTGTGCTAACTGTACAAAACTGATACAGAATTAAAACTAAGACCCTGTGCTTTTGTTTAAAGGCTATACTTAGGAATTACCTTATTTGCATACACATGAATATTAATGAGAATAATTAAACAATAGTAAATAATTACAGAAATAACGTTAACCTCTCAATTTTTATCATACCAATATCAGAAAACAACTGAAAATGCAGTTTAAATTAATTACAAAATACTCAAAAAGCAAAGTATCTAAATTGATAACCAAACAAGGAACTGTAAGTAACATTGTAACTGTTTCCATGGTAACCGATCGTTTCACAAATTTTGGAAATTTGACATCTACCTGTAATACTCCGCTAGATCTGTTATTTTGACGAATCACGAAATTAATTGTTACAAACATGGATATGAGACATTGCTTTAATAGTAAATATTACTTTTCTGATATAAACTAATCTGCATATGCATGAATATTTATGAGAACAGTAAAATATTTTCGAAAGACACCAGCCTTTCTCTTACTATAGCAAGCAAAAATGCCAAATGGTTAGCTACAGTTTAAAATTATCACTGAATATAACCAATATTGTTAGATACATAAATTTGGGACAAATTATATATCACTGATAGTGATATATCTGTTTCTTAGGCAACCATTCAATATGGAAAAATAGTCAAACAGGGAGAGCCACACACGAAATGACACCGCACCAAACACCATCTAACAAGAAACGGTAAAGCCACAAGACAAAACATAACAGGACGCATATCAAGACGAAACACATTAAGCATATTAAACAACAAAATTGACCGTAGGCTGAAAACAGGAGTGCCGCTTTGGAACGGCCAGCTCATTGTTCATATTAAAGACTGTTTAAACACCTGCATATACAAAATATCGCGGCCTACATTGGTAATTGGCAATACGATAATTATAAACGATATAAACATATAGTTGATGTATGAATCTTCATGTTTGGTTTACTTTATGCAAATTATCTCTGTTACATTCTCATGAATATTTGTAAGTGATAAGAAACAATATTGAAAATAACATGTTTAGCAGTATGCCGAGAACACCATTACACCATTCTTCAAATATAGCTTGCAATGATAAATGTAACTTTCGGTGATGAATAAATAAATGTTATATCTAAAACTGTTACCAAAATGACCATGCACTGCTTCCATGGTAACTGTTGAAAGCCAAGTACTTATGAAACCTCAAACAACAATTTCAATCTTCTGTTATTCTTTTAAAAGTGCTAGTGATGTTAAAACCTATAAAGCCTGTGTTGAATTTAGGGTATCAAGACTATTTCTCACTTTTGATATACCATCATCAGTCGAGAACTGGTAAGCATGGTGTGTGTTTTAAGATCCTTTAATTGGTCTGTTTTGCTAAGGTACAATCAGCCGTTCCAATACGAAATGGAACTGGTGTCAGCGGATACTTCATCAGCTCACCTATATCAATCTGCAAATTAGGTCTTGTGATCGCACTAATAATTGCTACGATTCTTTGATGCCTTACGGTAAGACGCTGCAAGGCAGAACTGTTTTCATCTATGAAAGTACAAAAATGAGACATGCAGGAAACACCACATACAGAACAAACAGTCGCCCGAACAGCAACACAAGGAAACAGCAAAAATACATAACTATAAAAAACATAGGCTGGGTCCTAGTCAATGTTACCGTAGCATACCCCTAGACTTTTTTTCATGGGTACCAAATCGTTCGTTGGGGTCCTCAGAACACGTTTTGAGCCCCGCCCCCCCCCCCCAAAAAAAAAAAATAAGTTTGTCCCAGCTATGTTTTATTTAACGGTCTCCATGGTAACCCGAGGTAATTTTCGAAACTACCTTGGTTCAGAAAATGTGTCATAACTTTGCTTTTAGAGGCAATATACGTACCAAAGTAAAGCAGAGACATATACATGTAGTTTGAATATGATATATAATTTTATTAATATTCATAATGCATTCTTATGAATATTAATGAGGAAGTAAAAACAATGAGGTTTTTTAGAAAAAAAAATTGTTGTTTAGTCTGACAGGCCTATTAATGCTAAAACAATTTATTGAATTTAGGTTTAAATTGTTTGCTGGAGTCCTCAAAACACATTTTGAACATTACCCCAAAATAATTGTGTCCCAATTATGTTTTATTTAACGGTTTCCATGGTAACCTGAGGTAAATTTCGAAACTACCTTGGTTAAGAAAATGCGTCATAACTTTGCTATTAGAAGCAATAGAAAAACAAAACAAGAACCAAAGTAAAGCAGAGACAAATGACCTGAATATTATACGCTATTCTATTAATATATATAAATGCATTCTTATGAATATTAATGAGGAAGCAAAAATCTGTTTTGCAGTAAAACGAGTTTGTTGTCTAGTCTGAGAGGCCTATTAATATACAAGAGTTATTAATTCAGGTTTAAATGTTTTGATATGATCATGCAAAGAAAATTAACCATCTTTGGTGCATGTAATATTTCTATAAATCATGTATATTTAAGCTAATTTGCATATAACATGCGTAAATAAATAAGCACCTTTACATGAGCACTATATTTAGTATTGTTCCTTGTGTACTATCTTTTCTATTATTTATTTTGCGTAAAATACCAGATATTGAACCAAAAATGTCAAGCGCAGAGGATCATTACTTTGGGTTCATGTTTAATTTGTTCATGAACATTAATGCATATTTATTAATATCAATGAGATGTTAAAATAAATACACTTGAATGAGCTGTTCTTCTTATCTGAGATTATTTTAGTAAACCAGTACAGAACTTGATACTGATTGAAACAGAGATATTGATATTCATGTATATAAATATGTAGATAATGAATATTATTTTCAAAATCATGAATATTAATGAGAATGTAAACAGTTGTTGAAAAGTAAGTATTTCAATTATGTTGCAATATACCTGATGTGAACAACACATTTCTTGTAAGAAAATGCAGCGGAGGAATTGAGCCTCATGCATGTTTTCATGAAGATTACTTATTATATACTCATGAATATTAATGAGTGTTTTGCAATACAATAGAAAATATATAGCATCTCAGCTGCAATCATCTGCTTATGTCTGCCCATATTAACCTTGCGTGACTTTGAAATTACTCGCGATGTTTTATGTATTTGCTTGATTGTTTAACACTGCATGCCAGGCAAACGCAAGGCTTCTTGCTGGCATTTCGCGACATACTGGGACACACATTTCTGTTTCTGGCCTGCTGCGGATGCTCCGCTTCAGCTCCCTGTCCAGTTTCGTCCTTCTGGACAGGGGAGACGTGAGAGCTTACTGTCCGACGGAGGAAGTATTCTTCTCTTTGGTCAGCGATTCCCTCATCACAGACAAATTAGTGTCCTATAAAGCTCAGGAGAAGTCTACTTCTTCTTCTAAATATCTTTCGTCAGTCGATTCCCCAGTTGTTAGTTGCCGCTCGGCACCCAACTGCTGACCCGTGCGCGGGTACCCCGTTTACCTCTTGAATGGTCCCTTTGTTCTGGTCTCAGGTACTCTTGTTGCCAGGTGTCCGAGTCAGCTTATTGCTTGGAGAGTTTTGCCTAGTCCCGGTCAATCTCGGCCCAGTTATCCGGCACCAGTCGACGGTGTCCTGGTGTCCGTGCTTCCGTTTACGACTTCACCGGCACACGGTCTAATGGGATCCGGCCCGATGATGTCACCGGGCATTCTTTGGTCCGGTGTCCCAAGTGTGCTCTCCACCGGTTCGGTCCTTTGAAGTGGACTGGTAAATCTACCGGTTAAATCTGTTCTACTGGGCATTCTGTCTCTACACCGCATTACAGTGGTGAAAGTCAACAGGAATCTGCTCTGGCTAAGTATAGACGTTATTGGTCGTCTAGACCCTGTCATTACTCTTCGTCTTCTGAGTACAGTCCGGACTCCCAAGCATCCATCCCACCCACCGGGTAGGAAGCGTAAACACTATTCTTATTCTTCTGATGGGAATAGGCACTCGCGCTGCTCTCATTGCAGGCGCAGATCGAGGCCTTACCATTACTCTTCTATGCGAAAACATCGCTCTTCCTCTTAAGATTTGTCGGCTTGTCACTCTCGCCTTCCGACACTCGTTTCTTGGATCCAACAAGCTTCACCTCGCTGGCGACCTGACCAGCAAGGCCATGGGACTCCCCCTCATTGGCGCCCATTCCCTTTTCCTCTCGGCTTTGCCCCATCCCCACCCGTATGTCTTACACCCCAGTCAGGGCTGTTGTGATTTCATCTCTGGAGGGGGATAGCTCTCATGTGAACCCATCCACAGTACATACTTCTATATCTGTGGCGGGTCCCACTCCTCCCGGGTGCTGCCATCTATGGCGGTCACCGGGCGGATTCTGGGGGAGAGCAGGAATACACTTTGTCCATTATGGCTCCTAGGGATGATTCTAGTTTTAGAGAATCGGACCCTAGAGATACCTCTCACTCAGATTTAGACCGGACTCAATCCTCTTCTACTTTAGATGATTCTGAGCACCAATATTTTTCTATTGAGAAGGCGTGTGAATATTGTTTTAGAACCATCCCACCCTATGTCTGCCCTAGACCCCCGAATCCTATACACAGGGGTCCTATATCCTCTTCTTAGCTAGTGTTAGTGGACAAAGTGGACCACCTTAACCTAGCTAAGTCTATGGAATCTCCCCCCCCTTCCAGGGGACTTCTTTCCCGTTTGCCTGACCTGGACAAAGATGTTTGTGCCAGTCCGGCAATTGGGTGGACCATGTCCGCTAAACTCTTACGGACATGGGCTCCTTCGGTCTCTCTAAGGCCTCTGGCTTCAATTGACAATCATTCTGGGATGTTTGATCAGATCCCCTCACTGAATTCAGATCCCAATGTCCCTCTCTCTCACGTCTTTAGCGTCGGGAGTTGCATAAGCGCCAACACATGGGGGTCGCTTCAAACATCGACCTCCTATCTGTGGCCTTCTCTGTGGAGCTTGAATCCGAAGTTACTAAGTGCCTTTCATACCATCTGGGCCGTTTTGTCAAACTGGTCTTGGGTCAAGGGCTCACATCGACAGCGAATATGCTCCGCTGTCGCCGTGACACCGTCTTCCAGTCTGCAGGACAAGTCGTAGGACGAGATATGGGCGTCTCTCTTTGCCTCCGAACTACTTTTCTGAGGCAATATTAAGGAGAAAGAGCTGACAGGGCTTCTACCAGGAACCCTACCGCTTCCGGTCTGGGTTCCTGGAAAATCCCTAAGGTCAGGGCTGCTAAATGTAAGCCTCTTACGGGACCTCCAAAGTAAGGTAAAAAATCCAGACCCTATTCTTCCCCTAAGCGGGGCCCGGCCAAGAGCCGGTTAGGACCCTTCCCGTTTCCCCCTTACTCGAGACTGGCGTCTCAGTGTTCCTTCCCACTCTAGGGGTTCCGTGCTTTCTAGGCCCCCGCCCAAGGGACTCGCCCTTTACCCTGCATCACTGTGGTGTACTATCACTGAGGACCCCTGGACCCTCTCTATTGTAGAGAAAGACTATCGTGTCCCTATGGGTCAACAGCCTCCCCTCTCCGGAGAGAGGGAATTCTTCTGAAAAATAATAAATGCAGTTAAATAAGGATTTTGGAAACATAATTACATATGCACTTTCAATAACTTAATAGAGAGTTTCCAGTTACTGACCATTTTCTGTTCATGATACATATATACCATAATTCAAGTATACACAATGTGTCCTTTTCTGAAATCATCTGCATAAAATATGTATAATAAGTTTTGTTGCTCACCTGTCTGCTTTACTTATGTTTCAATATTATTTCATTTTTTCATTTCATATTCATGATTTGGGGATACTATTTATTAGCTTAATATATTGATATCTCTGTTTCAGCCTGTATCAAGATCCAGACAGATTTAATACATATCATTCATATTCATGAATATGACATTTATATTCATGAACAAGTCAATTATGTATACAAAGTAATGACCCTTTGCTCTCGTCTTTTTTGGTACAATATATCTGTTATTTTACGTAAAATAAATCACAGAAAAGATAGTATGTATACCCAAAATAATACTAAATACAATGCTGATAAATGTAAAATTGCTAATTCATTTACGCACATTATATGCAAATTAACTTAAATATACATGCTTTATAGAGATATTACATGCACCAAAGATGGTTTATTTTCTTTGCATGATCATATCAAAACATTTAAACCTGAATTCAATAACTCTTGTATATTAATAGGCCTCTCAGACTAAACAACAAACTCGTTTTACTAAAAAACGGATTTTTACTTCTATTCATAGGAAAACATTTATGAATTTTAATAGAATTACATATCATATTCAAGTTATATGTCCCTGCTTTACTTTGGTTCTTGTTTTGTCCTTCTAAAAACAAATTTATGACGCATTTTCTTAACCAAGGTAGTTCCGAAATTTACCTCCGGTTACCATGGAAAGCGTTAAATAAAACACAATTGGGACACACTTATTTTGGGGTAATGCTCAAACTGTGTTCTGAGGACTCCAGCAAACAATTCAAACCTGAATTCAATAATTTGTGTGCATTAATTGGCCTCTCAGACTAAACAATAGACTCCTTTTTCTAAAAACAACGAATTTCATTACTTGCTCATTAATATTCATAAGTATACATTATGAATGTTATTAAAATGATATATTATATTCAAGCTATATGTCGCTGCATTACTTTGGTTCTTGTTTTGTCCTTCTATTGCCTCTGAAAGCAAACTTATGACGCAACAGTTCTGAAATTTACCTCGGGTTACCATGGAAACCGTTAGATAAAACATAGCTGGGACAAAATTATTTTAGGGGAATGCTGAAAAAGTGAACAACAAACTTCGTTTTTCTAAAAAAAACTCATTTTTTACTTCCTCATTCATTAATATTCATAAGAATGCATTTATGAATAATAATAAAATTATATATCATATTCAAGCTATATGTCTCTGCTTTACTTTGGTACTGATTTTGTCCTTCTATTGCCCCTAAAAGCAACGTTATGACGCATTTTCTGAACCAAGGTAGTTTCGAAAATTACCTTAGGTTACCTTGGAAACCGTTAAATAAAACATAGCTGAGACAAACTTATTTCGGGGGCATGCTCAAAACGTGTTCTGAGGACCCCAACGAACAATTTGGTACCCATGAAAAAAGTCTAGGGGGGATGCTACGACAACCATGACTAGGTCCCAGCCTAACATCAAGAGACGCACAAAGACAAAACAAGCATACAATAGGGGGAAGATGGAAGTACCGCCTTGGAACGGTCAGTGACAAAAGTCACTTGGGGGTTAAATGAAGGTTGTGTTATATTCTGGTCCTTCGGGTCATTAGATTTGATGTTATTAGTTTTGAAAATTGAATACTGCGTAAGCCGGTGCTAGGGGTGTGGGTAGTGTTGCACTTTTAATTACTACTCATGAACAGACTCAATAAAACCGGGTCTGCATTTTTTCTCGTTTTGCATTTCTACTTTTGCTTTCGAAGGATCACCCATTTTCAGAATTTATGAGGCTTACCAGTTCTCGCCAAAGGTGCCAGACGCATGCTTGGACTCACCAATGGACACCCCCCCCCCAAAAAAAAAAAAAAAAAAAAAAAAAAAAAAGGATCGAAGTATGTAAACTAGCCTAAAACTATCTATTTGAACCTTAAACAACTCCGAAAAACAAGAAAAACACGACCCGGATTTTTTTTTCTTTCGGGTCGATATATACTACGTCAGATCAGCGGCGGAAAATAGAACAGTCATGTTTTCAAAGTCTTACAGCAAAGCCAATTCAACACCGATTTCAATTATGTTGGTCTTGATCTGTTCCAAATTCCATATGCTAAGCGGTACAGTTAGTGCTTTCCTTAAATATTGCTCCATCTTGTCGCTGCAAGACCGCGAATTTGAAAATAAGCTAGAGCGAAACGATGTGACTCCCGCCAGGATGCATAGAAGTATATAGGGGGATCTGTATTCGTTAAACTTTTCAACAAAAACGCGAATTATGCTGAAACACATTCGAAAAACATTCAACTCACCGCAGTTAAAACGGTGCTGGCTATTTCCTGTCTGCTACGAGACGCCAGTTTTCTTTCTCCTACTTTCGTTTTGAACGGAGGTGGCTATTTCGCTGTGGCCCGGAAGTAGTAGTCAATTTGCATATCGAATAGTTTATGAGCCGGGTCATTAAGTGGTTTAAGGTTCAAATAGATAGTTTTAGGCTAGTTTTATATACTTCGATCACATTTTCTTTTTCTTTCTTTTTTTTTGGGGGGGGGGAGGGTCCGTGGATGAGTCTAAGCATGCGTTGGGCACCTTTGGTTCTCGCCTGATTATAGTATATATTAACAGCGAGAAAGTCTTGATGCCCTGAATTCAACACAGGAAGAAACTGAGACAAGGATGGTGCTTTATACCATGTATGTAAAAGAACAGGCTACAAAACTCCAGACAGTGATATATTCTTCATTCCTCTGTATTACCTTAACAGGTTTGAAGATGTTGTTTGATACTGGCTCAGGCAATCATCAAAATATAATAAACATTTCAGAATATACCCAAGCATACACAAAAGATTACCGATCACCACTTCTGGGTCTCCATGTGTATTTTGGCTGCGATTTTTCTAGTTCATTCACTGGCAGAGGATATGTTACACCCATTAAGCCCATTTAAAAGAGGCCAATGTTTATAAAATCATAAGCAGTTTAGGGCAACTCTTGGGATTTGTCTGGAGAAGTTGTGCAAGACTTGGATGAATTTACGTGTGAAATTTATGGCAACCCTAGATTTCGCACTGTAAATGAATTGATATTGTTTAAGATCAAATAGAAGTGTGAAAGATAAGCCAATATATACACTACGCAATGTTGATATGGGAACATTACCCTCTTATTTATTTGCTCGTTGATACTTTTGAAGATATCTCTCTTTCCCGACCCAGATATTCCTCCTGTTTTAGAAATGGATGGTTGGCAACATGTAACTCTGACAGCCAATCAACAGAAATGGTTACATTGTGGCCTATAATAATGGTTATGCTCTGACAAACAATCAACAGCATTGTTATCACCTTGACCTCTTATAAGAATATTACCTGAGAAGGTCCAATAAAACATTTTGGCCTGTAATTAAGGTATGGTCTGAGAGTCAGACCTTCAATTTTTAAATTATCTAATAAATAATGTGACGCCGACGGGTTTGAGTCGAGGTAATTGTTTTAGCCATACCAAAAGTAAGAATGGAAGATCAACAAGACCTACAGGCATACACATAGGTTTGTAATTATGATGATTCCTCTATTATAACGCCGTAAACATTCTAGATCATCAGCTTACCTGTACAACTGTACTAAGGAAAGAAACGTTAAACCACTACTTTATTGACTTGTTTTGACAGAATAAGTACATGAAGACTCTTGGTTTGCAGAGAGAGAGAGACGGTGGTGATTCTGTTCTTTGGACTGATTTTATTTTCATTCCACATGGCCTTCAAAATGCGTAAAAGGTGGGTGCTCCGCAAATCTTTGCTCAGTCTGTGCAAGGAGCCATACAGTCCACTACGACGAACAGCAGGCATTATTTAAAGCATTTAATAGTGTTCTGTATTCTGTCATTATAGTAGGGTCTCGGTAGAGAAGCGAACAGTTGACTAGTTCAATCTTAGTAGATCTCTGTCCCAGGCTTGAACAGTAGCGTATACAGACATTATATGAACGTTTCACTATTGCTGATGCTGGTGTATTCTGGCTTACAGTAGAAGCCAGGGAACTCGTCTAAACGAAAGTGAATGCTCAGCTAATGCTGGCTGGTCGAGTGAGCTAGTGGGAAAATATACATTTGATGGCGTGCTGAAGCCAGTAGTCTCATTATAGACGAGCACATAAAGAACAGAAGCTCATCAACTTTGTTTAGTTTATAACTGTAATTAGTTGTTGATCATTCTTGATTATTGTTCAGCCAATCATTTTCTAATCATTGTTAATTATAAATACTAGGATTTGTATATATTCGCCCATCATTAAAAGTACAAAACTGAGTCGTGCAGGAAACACCACATACAGAACAAACACTCGCCCGAACAGCAACACAAAGAAACAGCAAATGTACATAAGTAGAAAAACAACAAGAGACGCACAAAGACAAAACAAACATACAATAGGAGGAAGATGGAAGTACCGCCTTGGAACGGTCAGTGACAAAAGTCACTGGGGGGTTAAACCGGTTTATGGGCGCCCAACCTCACACTTATTCCATCCCCATCCTAAAAGACAAACAGTGTAAATAAACGTATCCCCTCTCCGACTAATCTACAACAACCGCGACAGCAAATACAGTGGTAAAGTGCATGTATAACGAAAAAACATTTAAGTGAACATACTGTATCCACCTATCGCTAGTGTACTCAATGATTGAGCTGCAAACAGAGTAACTGTAGAAAAGTAATAAAGGGTACGACAAAAATGACGTTCTCCTTCCATTTCTGGATTTAAGAGGTCGCTTTCATGGAGTACTAAACCTTTCTTGTCGGCGTACATGCAAAGAGGCCATCGTGATTGCCAACTGTAAAAGGGTTCACAACCAAACATGCAGTATGTTGTAGTACTACAGGATTATATGCCTTTTTAATGAATTATTTTATACATTTGATGAACAAAGTGAGAAAATGGGTATGTCCAATAATTTTACGAAGTTTGTAAATCACATCACCATAACATTCAGGATGTGAAATACCTTGTCGCAGAAGCACCTTGAGATTATATTTGTACTTGCCAATAAGCGAGAGATTTCGATAGTAAGATTTAGAGAAAGTTTTTCTTAGTTTATGGTATCCATATCCTTGCTTAAGCAGTTTTTCAGTTAAAATGAGATTTCGACTGTTAAAATCGTCAATAGATGAACAAGCTCTAGCAAAACGAATAAGTTGAGATATATAAACCCCGTAAGATGGAGCACGGGGAACATCCCCGTCAAGATGAGGAAAATTTACAATATTAAAATCAAAATCATCTCTTTTGTCATATATTTTAGAAGAAATCATTCCATTATTAATTTTAAGGTCTAGATCAAGAAACGCTGCATAATTGTAGGACGGGTTAGCTTTATTCAATTTGAGTTCTTTAGGATAAATTGCAGGAATCAAAGCATCGAAGAAAGGGTTATCTAAGTTAAAAATATCATCCAAATATTCAGAAAGTTCAGAAATCATAGGAAATATTTTATAAAGTGTTGTTTGAGTTAATAAATGTTCATCGGCTCAGCTGATAAACGTTCAAGTATTCGCAGCTGAGCATAGCCCAAAACAGGTTACAATAACCCTTGATGTCATTATTCCATTATTTCTAATATGGATATTCAGCTGGGAAAGGGTTGACGTAGATATCACTCCAATGGAAAAGTAGTAAAGTCAAGCAGGCAAAGCCACATACAAGACGCAACCACCACCAAAACACCGATAGACAGCATGACAAACACACACACACACACACACACAACATCACACCCAAACGCACACTCACACACGAAATGAACACAGAAAACACCAAAAGACACACAAGAACCAGAGACAAACGTTCCACACATGAAAAAAAATCACAAGCACAAAGACGCAAGGCAAACAAAAGGAAGGGTGACAAAGAGAGTACCACCTTGGCACGGTCAGTAGCAAAACACCACTGGGGGTTTAAACCGGTTTACGGACGTCCTAACCTCATACTTCTCTCAAAGTCACCCTAGCTTTACAAATATTGTAAATAAAGGTATCCCCGCTGGACTTACCCACAACATAGACGACGGTGAACACAGAACAACATGTAAAACATAGCATAATAACTGTGTTTTATGTTAGGACCAGACTTAAAATTATTGCACATTTTTACATGTTCCGAGACTATATCTTTGGTGTTTGAACTGTTATATAAGTTTTTGAATCAGTTAGCTCCTTCTTTAAAACATCAACATAATACAATCTTCAAATAATAATTACATTGTTTGATGCCTTGTCAGCAGGAACAAGAACATAATCTGAATGAAAATTAGAAATGTCTTTCTTCAAATAGCGAAATGTAACTCTAGGTCGAGGTGGTAAAAGATGGTAATTTGATTTGTAAAAAGTAATACGCGTACCAATAATATCGAAAATACATTTCTTCCAATCCGAAAGGGCATTAACATCAGCATGTTCTCGTCGACACCATTTGATGCAGAATTCTTAGGGTCCTGAGACGTTTATCCTTAAAGCTATCAAAATTACCAGTAATGGCATGACCAACTGGTTTATAGCATAAGCTAGAAATGCTGCAATCTCAAGAAATAGGGGTATTAACATCAATATTTTAAGTCAGAGACAATTTTATTGTAGTTAAAAATAACATTTCTAATAGGTTTATTATATTTATAACAGATGATAGGTGATTCAGAGTTGATGAAATATTTGGGAATAGTATCGATTACATTCTTATCACGAAATATACTTTGAATATCAATAAAATCGATACCTTTATTTAGGAACTGAAGTTTCAGAAAATGTCTTTTATGTTCAGATTCTTTATCAATACGTGGACGAAGAACATGCTGTGTGTAACTTTGTATAAGTGAGGCAATATTAATTAACGGATCTGTACGCATATAGATTTTATCAGCCTCTTCGTCTATGGACTTCAGACAGAAAAAGGGTAAAGACGATAAACAAGATAACATAGAATGTTTACCAGTTTGTTTTAGAATGGTATGTAAATCATGAATAGACATATTACGACGTAATTTACGCTTAATATTACCATTTCTACGTCTGCCATGTGATCTACTTTTACGTTTTCGAATAGAAAATATAGAGAAAATATCGATGCTTGGATCTTTAGAAATGTTGCCGCTTTGGAAAATGTTATCATTAAGGCCTAAAGGAAAAGGTGTTTGTAATTTCTTTATCCAGTCTAGCTCTGTGATAAAACGAGTAGCTTTAGAATCATAATACATTTGTTCTACTGGTTGAACCGAAACATATTTGAAAGATTGCCCTGTATGACGAAAATGCTGGTTAAGAAAATTGCGTACTTTTTTGATCCGGCAATGGTAACTGTGTTCACGAAACCTAATTTTTAAAGAACGTCCTGTCTGACCTACATACTGAATGCCACAACGTGGCGCATTTCATGTAAGAACATATATAATATTAGATGAGTTTCAGTCTAAATCAGAATTAATCTTCACACTAAACACTCTACCATTAACAAGAGATTTAATTGTTAATCTAGTTGAAATGAAATTGCAACACATTCACCTCTTACTATTGCACTTAGTAATTATTGGATACACCCTATGTCTTTTGTTCAAATAATGTGAATAAAGATCGACTTTACTATAACGAAGGATAGGTTGCTTTAAAGGAGACAGAACGATTTTAGGTCCATTATGAAAAATGTTACTAATAGCCGAAGAGGGAACATGAAAAGATGAAGCAGAAGACACTTTTAGAGGTTTAATACAACCTGACGGCTGTAGTGATTGGAAATTAGCCAAGTTATGAAGAATCTGAACAGAAGATACAGAGTGTAAGTTTAAGTTAGTAATTTTGAGTATAGGGAGACTATTCATAATTTGTGTAGTAATTTTAGCACCCTTCCGTAAAAAGCGACATACGTATGTAACGAAAAGTGGTGTAAAAGAATAAAAACATACCAGAGGTTACGACAAAAATAAAGAAGACTAAGGATATGAAGGGAAACATTGAATGGGTAAAAAGTAAGAAGAAACACAAGTAAGGTAAAGTAACACTAGAGAAAACGCAAAAGGCACAAATTTCAAAAGGGAAATTAAA
This sequence comes from Azorinus chamasolen, assembly GCA_963576725.1. Taxonomy (NCBI): domain Eukaryota; kingdom Metazoa; phylum Mollusca; class Bivalvia; order Cardiida; family Solecurtidae; genus Azorinus; species Azorinus chamasolen. The sequence continues at coordinate 59,373,027 of OY755247.1, read as the reverse complement.
ATAGTCACACAATATGTCGGTGAGTACGGAAGCCACCATGCCAAGAAGTTTTCTGTAAAGGTGTTGTAAAGCAGAGAGAGAGAGAGGGATTAACCCTTTACTAGATGTATACATGCCCTTTAACATCAACAAGGCGTTTCTCAACCAGAATTTTATGGTGATGTTATCTGCAAACAGTACTAGAGTAAACGTATTACAATGTACATCTGGAAAAGGTATGGACAACTCGGGGTCATATCCATTTTCATGATTTGTTTATAAAACCTTTAAGATAAAAGGTTATGACCTTATTATAGTGCACTACATGTTTGGTTATTGACTCTTTTACAGTGGGTACAGTGGCTTTCGCGATTACAGGCCGAGGGTAGTACTCAATGATGGTGTGCTCTTAAACGCAGAAACGGGATGAGCTTATCAGACTGCTCATGTATTACTTTTTTCCTGTCGTTCCCTAAACGGCTTCCCTGCAGGTGCTCTGACTTCAGCAAAGTCATTGAGTACATATTTGACGGATTTTCACAGTTGTTATGCTATATTTTACATATTTTCATGTGTTTACCGTCTTCTATGTTGTGGGGTAAGTCCGGCGGGGATACATATATTTACACTATTTGTAAAGACTTTGAGATACGTGTGAGATTAGGACGTCCGTTAACCGGTTTAAACCCCCAGTGGTGATTTTGCTACTGACCATGCCAAGGCGGTACTCTCTTTGTCACCCTTACTTTTGTTTGTCTTGTGTCTTTGTACTTGTGCTTTTGTTCATGTGTGGAATGTTTGTCTCTAGTGCGTGTGTGTTTGTTAATGTTTTCAGTGTTCATCTCGTGTTTATGCGTGTGTTTGGGTGAGTGGTTGTGTATGTTTGAGTGTGTGACATGCTATATATCGATGTTTTGTTAGTGGTTGCGTCTTACTACGTGTTCATTTCAGAAAGTTTTAGATATAAAATTTATTTTTTCATCACCGAAACGCACATTTATCATTGCAAGCGATATTTGGAGAATGGTGTAATGTTGTGCTCGGCATACTGCCAAACATGTTATTTTCCATATTGTTTCTCTTTTTCTTATCACTAATTAATATTCATGAGGATGCAAATAAATTCAACACAGGCTTTCTGGGCTTTACATCACTAACACTTTAAAACAAGAACAGAAGATTGAAACTGTAGTAGAGGTCTCATAAGTACTTGGCTATCAACAATTACCTTGGAATCAGTCCATCATCATTTCTGTAACAGTTTTAGATATAACATTTGTTTATTCATCACTTGAAGGTACGTTTATCATTGTATGCTTATTTTGGAGAATGGTGTAATGTTGTGCTCAGCATACTGCCAAACATGTTATTTTCAATATTGTTTCTCTTTGTTTTCTTATCACTAATTAATATTCATGAGGATTCAAATGAGGTGATTTTTATAAAGTAAACCAAACATGAAGATTCATACATCAACTATATGTTTATAATAATCGCCAATGTAGGCCACGGTATCTTTGTACATGTATATGCAGGTATTTAAACAGTCTGTAATATGAACAACGAGTTTGAATGGTTGCCTAGGAAACATATATATCACAATCACTGCTATATAATTTGTCCCAAATTTATTTATCTAACAGTCTTGGTGATATTCAGTGATCATTTTAAACTTTAGCTAACCATTTTGCATTTGTGTTTGCTTTATAAGAGGAAGACTGGTGTCGTTTACTGTTCTCAATAATATTCATACATATGTTAGTATCAATTTGTATGATTAATCAAAAATAGCTGAGATATAGCGGAGTATTACAGGTAGATGTCTGTTCATGTCTATTCATGAGTATGCAAATAATGTAATTTGAAATAAGCTGGAAATAAAAGAACAGTGTATTTTCTCCAATTGGGTACCGGATTTATAGGTTAAGAACAAAAACTGGCTGTAATATGGACGACTTTGCATGTATGGGCCATCATTATGAAAACTGGGATGTTGCCATGGAAACGGTGAAAACAGTACTTAAAGAAAATGCTTTGGTCCTCAAATTGAATATTTTGCTTTCTGATTTGTTCATCATGTTAAACTGGATTTGAGGATATTTTTATGCCCCCAAAGGCGGGCATATAGTAATCGCATTGTCCGTCCTTCCGTCTGTCCGTCTGTCCGTATGTCCGTCTGTCCGTCCGTCCGTCCGTCTGTCCGTCTGTCCGTCCGTCCGTCTGTCCTTCCGTCCGGAATTCGTGTCCGGTCTGTAACTTCTTCATCTATCAATGGATTTCAATATAACTTGCCACAAATGTTCACCAGACAGAGACGATGTGTCGCGTTCAACACCCAAGTCAATAGGTAAAAGGTCAAGGTCACAGGGTACAATTACTTTGTCACAAATTTCGTGTCCGGTCTGTAACTTCTTCATCTGTCAATGGATTTCAATATAACTTGGCACAAATGTTCACCACACAAAGACGATGTGTCGCGTTCAACTCCCATGTCCATGGGTCAAAGGTCAAGGTCACAGGGTACAATTACTTTGTCACAAATTTCGTGTCCGGCCTGTAACTTCTTCATCTATCAATGGATTTCAATATAACTTGCCACAAATGTTCACCAGACAGAGACGATGTGTCGCGTTCAACTTCCAGGTCCATGGGTCAAAGGTCAAGGTCACAGGGTACAATTACTTTGTCACAAAGTTCGTGTCCGGTCTGTAACTTCTTCATCTATCAATGGATTTCAATATAACTTGCCACAAATGTTCACCAGACAGAGACGATGTGTCGCGTTCAACTTCCAGGTCCATGGGTCAAAGGTCAAGGTCACAAGGTACAATTACTTTGTCACAAAGTTCGTGTCCGGTCTGTAACTTCTTCATCTATCAATGGATTTCAATATAACTTGGCACAAATGTTCACCACACAAAGACGATGTGTCGCGTTCAACTCCCTGGTCCATGAGTCAAAGGTCAAGGTCACAGGGTACAATTACTTTGTCACAAATTTCGTGTCCGGTCTGTAACTTCTTCATCTATCAATGGATTTCAATATAACTTGGCACAGATGTTCACCACACAAAGACGATGTGTAGCGTTCAGCTCCCTGGTCCATATGTCAAAGGTCAAGGTCACAGGGTACAATTACTTGTTTATCTGTGAATGGATTTCAAAGGAACCTGGCACAAATGTTCACCACACAAAGACGATGTGTCAACTCCCTGGTCCATGGGTCAAAGGTCAAGGTCACAGGGTATAATTTTTGGGGGCATTTGTCACGTGACTGTGACATCTCTTGTTTGTTGGATAAAAAATGAAAGGTTTACGTTATTTCTATACTTTATTTTACTATTTTTAATGTTCTCATTAATATTTATGAGTATGCAAATAAAGTAATAAAAAAACAGTTGGAAATGAAAGCACAATGTCTCAGCTTCTATTTGGTACCAGTTTTATAGGTTCAGGACAAAAACTGACTGTTATATGGGCGAATTGCAAGTATGGGTCATCAATACGAAAACTGAGCGGGGGAGGTGCCATGGAAACGGTTAAATTATACATAGCCTAAAAGAATTTAAACTTGAGTACATTCGCGATTCTGAACATCTGGTACCCATGAAAAAAGACCAGGGGTGCATGGTAGACCCCATTGGCTCCCTGAGTATATACACCGCAAGAGAACGTTCGCCTAATCCGCAGCAGGACAATACTTTCAACTGGTATGGATGTCATTTTTAATATCGTGATCTGCTTAGTACAAGCACAATGCCATAAACTGGATTTAAACCGAAGGGTCTATGCTATCTACTACAACAGAACAATTATTGGATACCTTGATAGATACACTGATAATGAATTGGTCATTTTTGAAGAGGTTTTATTATAACAATATCATGGAGAATTTGCAGGAAGTTCAATCTGATACATTTTCTCTTAGAGTTTAAATGCCTGACAACATGGCCGATCCTGGAGTGGCAAAGGCTGTGGCGACAGACTCCCCTCACCACTCACTCGCCTCTGAAACATGTCGACTTATTACAGCAGCCATAGACTTTGGAACATCGAGTTCTGGGTTTGCGTTCGCCTATAATGATAATATAGATAAGGTACATGTCAACAAATGGATCATAGGGTCATCAGAGACGGATAAAGCTCCAACAACAGTGCTACTGAAGCCAGATAAAACGTTTGATAGCTTTGGCTATGTAGCAGAGTCCAAATACGCCGAGTTATGTGACGATGGTGAACAGAAAGGATGGAGATATTTCCAGGATTTCAAACTGGTTCTATATCAACAGGAGGTAAGTTGACGGAACTGCAACATATATCGAGTAGCAAACAGGAAACGTATTTCGAAAGAAGCGAATGTATGAATAAATAGTGACGTATTCCTTTCACATGTCTGAAAGAAAACAGCAGATTTCACAATTCGTTATTCGCATGCGAAATGAGAGGTACAAAATGTTATAAATATCCAAAAACTACACAAAAATATTTTTTTGGAAATAAAGTGTTCAAGGTAGCTACTTATAATCCAATACGGATTTTAATAGTCTTGTTGTTTTCTTAACGAATAACGAAACACGTCACAGTTCAGCTTCCTATAACGCAATCGTAAAAGAAAGGTAAACATGAGTCGTAATAATAGTTTAGGACACTATAAACCCAAACTCAAAAACTCAAAAAGCAAAAACATCAATGCAAAAAAGAGAAAATTGCAGACTCGGTTTTATTGAGTATGTTCATGAACAGTGATTAATATTGCAACACTGCTCATATCCCCTACCATCGGCTTAAGCGGTATTCAATTTTCAAAACTAAAAGCACAACATACATTGATGATCCCGAAGGACCAAAATATATAACAACACTGAGAATGAAGTACGGGGCGACTTTTTACGGCCGCCACACAAGCACTTAATATATGCTGCAATTCCACAGTTGTTTGCAGTCGAAACACGAACCAGTTCACAGTTCGAGCTCCGAATAACGAAATGTTAAGAATAAATTATGATTGAGCGGTGATGAGATTTTTAGACTCAAATCACCGTGGATTGAAATATTAAATGCTGAGCCACTTTGCAGTTCGTAATCCGAATAACTAGTTTGCAGTTTTACCTGTGCATAACGAATGTTCGAATTAAGTTATTAATGTACAGTGATGCTTTTCTTGACACTGTAAACACAACTCATAGTCGATAAAAATTGGAATATAATTGCTTGGCAAAACAATTATAGTAGCACAATATTTGGTAAAATGGTAACGGTCAAAGCCTTAACCAGAGAGACTGAAATATAAATACCGACGGGACTGGAATAGTTGAAACTATGCAGAAGGGAATAATAATTAGTGTTAGGAATCGGACCCAGCAAATTTAATCGTTCATCGGCACATGTTCGCGATCAAATTCTAATATGACGGGCTTATCTGAGTTAAAGGCTAAAATTTGGGTTGTGGGTTTGCAATTAATGCATATCCAGACTAGTCTCTTTGTCTTTGCATTTAATAACGATAAACTATGGTTTATATCATAGATTACAAAATGATTTTATTCAGTTAAAACAATGTGACAAACAATGTGTAAAACAGTTATCAGACGTTTGGCCTTGTATGGTTTTTACTATTTGCTAAAGTGTATGTCCCATGCATGTCGTTCGTCGATCATCAAATCAGAACCTTCAAGTAAACTGACAAACTTTTTATCGTTTTTCGAGTTATTGCGCAAATGTAATTGCATAAAAGCATAAAACTGAAACTACTCATGAATAGACTCAATTTTCTCTTTTTGCATTTCTACTTTTGCTTTTGAAGGATCACCCATTTTCAGAATATATGACATTTTACGAAATTATCCAGGGCTTGATATCATCTAAGATCAATCATAGTTTCCCTAAATCATTTTATGTTTATTTATATATTGGTCTTCCAGCGTAGTTCTAAAAACTGAATTTCGCATTTCTTCACGTTTATTTCAAGGTTGAAGGGATATCAACGAAGGCACTACAATCATAACAAAAGACTCATGGTTACTTACGGTTTTCGAAACAAAACACAGCTCCTGTAAACAAAAATAAAAAAACAACAATGGCTATAAATAACACTTTGATCACAATCATCCCACTATGGATTCGGACATTGCTTATAGTGTAGATTCTTACAACCATGATATTAAAAACCATCTGACCAGGGTTTTCACAGTTTGCAATTCATCTAAACCTTTGCTCACTTACCAGATAAACCGTGAACGCACCGATAAGATGCTGCAGTTGCTCTGTGCGTACGTTTGATTGAAAATCCAACAACATTATTTCAAACGGTAACATCCTGTTGTTTTATTTACTCTTTTGCTGACAATGGTGACTATTTTATCACCTTACAAACATATGGATCCAGACAAGATGCGAACACGTTGTCAGTATTCAAACTATTTGATGATGTGGTCATAAATTAAAAGAAGGAAGGAAGACATATAAAGTGAAGCAGATAAAATATTTCGAACATATAATGAAAAACTGAAAATTCTGTATGCAGAGTGGCCTCGCCCACTGTGAGATTGTATTATGTCTAGGTTTTTGAAAGTATCGCGAAGACAGTCGTTCTTCAAAATTAAGTAGATTATAGTTCACATCGTATTAGAATTAGAAAAATCAAATCTTTCATTATTTATGGCTTCTTTGGGCTTATTTGCTAAAATTGTAATATATGAACTATAACCTATACTTATAACGTTTTGTTTGTACTGTCATCGTTGCAGAAAATATCGAGGGACATGGAGATAAATGATCAAGAGAATAAATCAATGTGCGCTTGTGATGTCTTTTCTGCCGTGCTTGCTCAACTGAAGAAGCACATCCTAAAGGCTGTGAATAAACAGAGGGAAAAGAAGGTTTCGGAAGATGATGTCATGTATGTTATAACTGTACCTGCGATATGGTCAGATGCCGCTAAACAGTTTATGAGAGAAGCAGCCACGAATAAAACAGTAAGTTATGACAGTCACGTTCTATGTACAGATAATCCCTGATTCTTATTATCTTGATGGACTTAATTTGCCTCTTCGGGTACATTTTATTTTATCCGCTGCTTTATTGAAAGCAGACACCCTTTTTATTATTTCGGTAGTACGAACTGTTCCAGATAATTGGACTGAAAAAGTAATGGAGTAAACGTATTACAATGTACATCTGGAAAAGTATGGAACTTTCGGGGTCATATCCATTTTGATGATTTGTTTATTAAACGCATTAAAACTTTTAGAAAGAAAGGTTATGACCCCATTATATAGCAACACACTGCATGTTTGGTTATTGACCCCTTTACAGTCGGTAGCTACGCTTTCCTCTTTGCTTGCGCGATGACAGGCCGAGGGTAGCACTCACAGTGGTATACTTGTGGCCGGGTAGAGATTGTGGTGAATCAGTTGGTAGACTGTATTGAGTACACTACCGATAGGTGGATACAGTTACTTCACTTAAATGTTTTCGTTTTACATGCACTTTACCACTGTATTTGCCATTGCCATTGCGGTTGTTGTAGATTAGTCGGAGAGGCGATACGTCTATTTACACTGTTTGTCTTTAAGGGTGGGGATGGAATAAGTGTGAGGTTGGGCGCCCAAAACTCTGTTTAACCCCAATGACCTTTGCCACTGACCGTTCCAAGGCGGTACTTCCATCTTCTCCCAATTGTACGTTTGTTTTGTCTTTGTGTGTCTTTGTGTCTTTTATATATATGTAAAAACAGGATGGACTATATGAAGATAATTTGTAATATTAAGACACTCGTGGAGTGCTCTTTGAGTAAGAATTCGGGGCGAATTCTTGTGTAGAGTGTTTGTGGCCGCGTAGAGATTGTGGTGAACCAGTTAATAGGCTGTATGGCTTCGAAGCTCAGTCGGTAGAGTGTTGGCATGGTAAGTCAAATGCCCTGGGTTCGAGTCCTTTTCGAGTCACAACTTTTTCACCATATTACATTCTCTTAAACCCAGAAACGGGATGAGCTTGCCAGATAACTAGGAGGTAAGAGTGAGGTTAGGACGTCCGTAAACCGGTTAAACCCCTGAGGTGGTTTTGCCACTGACCCTTCAAAGCCGGTACTCTCTTTGTCACCCTTGCTTTTATGTTTGTTTGGTGTTTTGTGTGTTTGTTTATGTTTTAAATTTTCATCTCGTGTGCATGCGTGTTGTTTGTCAAAATTTGTATGTATGTGTGTTTGTGTGTACACCATTAAATGTGTGTGTGTGGGGGGTGTAGGTGTGGGTGTTACTTGCTTTCTGTCGCTGTGTTGGTGATGGTTGTGTGTTGTGTGTTGTTTGTTTTATCCTGCTTGACTTTTACTACTTTTCATAACATTGAACAATTGTTGCTACCATAACTGCAATTTGGAATGTTACTTGTACATTCAATTGCAGCAATTAACATGACCTGCACTACAAAAAGTTTAATATCACTACTGGTAGGTTATATGTCTTCCCCCTTTATGGGAAAAATTGTTTTTGTCAGAGTTGTCTGCCCGCCCTTCTGTCCGTCCATCCGCCCGTCTTTCTGCCTGGCCTCTGAATAGTCATTGAGTACATGTCTACGATGTCAAATTTATTCTTTTTCAAATAAATCAGTTGTATATATTTAATATCCATTTGTATTTATATTTTCTTTCGACTTATTTTAAAAAATGACAAATAGTGTAAAAAGGAATCTCCAGGACTTTTCCACAATATAGAACACGGTAAACACATGACAATATGTAAACATAGCATAACAACTGTAAAAACCCGTCAAATATGTACTCAACGACTTTGCTGAAGTCAGGGCAACTACAGGGAAGCCGTTAATGGCACGATAGGAACTAATTAGTACATGAGTCTGGTAAGCTCATCCCGTTTCTGAGTTTAAAAACATACCATCATAGAGTACTACCCTTGGGCTGTCATCGCGCAAAGAGGGAAGCGTAGCTACCGACTGTAAACGGGTCAATAACCAAACATGCAGTGCGTTGCAATTTAAAGGGGTAATAACTTTATTAACTCATATTGCGGAAGCTATTCAATAATTCTGCATCAAATGGTGTCGACGAGAACATGCTGATGTTAATGCCCTTTCGGATTGGAAGAAATGTATTTTTGATATTATTGATACGCGTATTACTTTTTACAAATCAAATTACCATCTTTTACCACCTCGACCTAGAGTTACTTTCGCTATTTGAAGAAAAACATTTCTAATTTTCATTCAAATTATGTTCTTGTTCCTGCTGACAAGGCATCAAATAATGTAATCATTATTTGAAGATTGTATTATGGAAAAGTAGTAGTCAAGCAGGCAAAGCCACATACAAGACGCAACCACCACCAAAACACCGATAGACAGCATGACACACACACACACACACACACAACCACACACCCAAACTCACACACACACACACACACGAAATGAACACAGAAAACACCAAAAGACACAAGAACCAGAGACAAACGCCCGACACATGAACAAAATCACAAGCACAAAGACGCAAGGCAAACAAAAGGAAGGGTGACAAAGAGAGTACCGCCTTGGCACGGTCAGTAGCAAAAACACCACTGGGGGTTTAAACCGGTTTACGGACGTCCTAACCTCACACTTCTCTCAAAGTCACCCTAGCTTTACAAATATTGTAAATAAAGGTATCCCCGCTTGACTTACCCACAACATAGACGACGGTGAACACAGGACAACATGTAAAACATAGCATAATAACTGTGACAATCCGTCAAATATGTACTCAATGACTTTGCTGAAGTCAGAGCACCTGCAGGTAAGCCGTTAAGGGCACGACAAGGAAAAAGTAATACATGAGTCTGGTAAGCTCATCCTGTATCCAAGTTTAAGAGTATACCATCATAGAGTACTACCCTCGGCCTGTCATCGCGCAAGCAAAGAGGGAAGCGTAGCTACTGACTGTAAAAGGGTCGATAACCAAACATGGAGTGCGTTGTAATATAATAGGATTTTTTAAATGTTTTAATGCGTTTTATAAACAAATCATGAAAATGGATATGACCCCGAATTTTCCTAAGTTTGTAGATAACATCCCCATAAAATTCTGGTTGAATGTTATTTTTAACTACAATAAAATTGTCTCTGATTTATATATTTGATGTTAAAACCCCTATTTCTTGAGATTGTAGCATTTCTAGCTTTTGCTATAAACCAGTTGGTCATGTCATTACTGGTAATTTTGATATCATTAAGGATAAACGTCTCAGGACCCTCCTAACTAAAGGACCTAAATATAGAATACCTTCCCTTATTGATTTTGACGCTTGTCGAACTCATATTGCGGAAGCTATTCAAGAATTCTGCATCAAATGGTGTCGACGAGAACATGCTGATGTTTATGCCCTTTCGGATTGGAAAAAATGTATTTTCGATATTATTGATACTCGTATTACTTTTTACAAATCAAATTACCATCTTTTACCACCTCGACCTAGAGTTACATTTCGCTACTTGAAGAAAAACATTTCTAATTTTCATTCAGATTATGTTCTTGTTCCTGCTGACAAGGCATCAAACAATGTAATCATTATTTGAAGATTGTATTATGTTGATGTTTTAAAGAATGAGCTAACTGATTCAAAAACTTATATAACAGTTCAAACACCTGAAAAAGATATAGTCTCGGAACATGTAAAAATGTGCAATAATTTTAAGTCTGGTCCTAACATAAAACAACATAAACTTTCTACTTTGTACTGGATTCCGAAACTACATAAAAACCCTTATAAGGCGCGTTTTATTGCCAACTCTAGCTGTTGTATCACTACTAAATTATCTATACTTTTGACGTCCTGTCTTACTACGATCAAAGAACATTTAAAACGCTACTGTGATAAAATATATGAAAATTCTGGTATTAATGTTTTTTGGTCCATAAAAAATTCAAATGATGTTTTAACAAAACTTGAAAATGAACAGTATAACATTTCTTATGATTTCTCTACACTCTATACTACTCTACCTCACCATCTTATAAAGGATAAACGTATTAAATTAATAGAAAAAACCTTTGCCAGAGAAAACAAAATGTTCATTGCTTGTAATGTTCAACGTTCATTCTTTTCGAATTCAGAAGTTGAACATTACACAATGTGCACTTGCCTTGATGTTTGTAGATCTATTACCTTTCTTTTTAGATAATATATTTGTGCGTTATGGGGATGCCATATATCGCCAAGTTGTTGGTATACCCATGGGTACAAATTGTGCCCCTCTTGTTGCAGATTTGTTTTTGTATTGCTACGAGAGGGATTTTATGCTTAGCTTAAAACCTCATACACAGACCGATATTGTTAATGCTTTTAATAAAACTTCAAGGTATTTAGACGATATTTTGAATTTAGATAATCCTTATTTTGATACTATGATTTCTATAATTTACCCAAAAGAACTGTCATTAAACAAAGCTAATCAATCTGACATTAATGCTTCATTTTTAGATTTGAATCTTTCAATTACAAATGATAAAGTTTCGTCCAAAGTATACGATAAAAGAGAAGATTTAATTTTAAAATTGTTAATTATCCTTTTCTAGATGGAGATGTGCCACGTTCTACATCTTATGGGGTTTATATTTCTCAACTTATTAGGTTTGCCCGAGCCTGTTCTTTGCTTGAAGATTTTAACAGACGTAATTTAGTTATAACTGATAAACTTCTTAAGCAAGGTTACAGATATCACAAACTTCGGAAAAAAAATTCTAAAATTTATTATCGAAATTTACCACTCATTAGTAAATATAATTGCAATCTACGGATGTTACTGCAACAAGGCATTTCTCAACCAGACTTTTATGGGGATGTTATCTACAAACTTAGGAAAATTCATAGGTAAGTCCAGCGGGGATACCTTTATTTACACTATTTGTAAAGCTAGGGTGACATTGAGAGAAGTGTGAGGTTAGGACGTCCGTAAACCGGTTTAAACCCCAAGTGGTGTTTTTGCTACTGACCGTGCAAAGGCGGTACTCTCTTTGTCACTCTTCCTTTTGTTTGCCTTGCGTCTTTGTGCTTGTGATTTTGTTCATGTGTGGAATGTTTGTCTCTGGTTCTTGTGTGTCTTTTGGCGTTTTCTGTGTTCATCTCGTGTGTGAGTGTGCGTTTGGGTGTGTGGTTGTGTGTGTGTGTGGTTGTGTTATGCTGTCTATCGGTGTTTTGGTGGTGGTTGCGTCTTGTATGTGGCTTTGCCTGCTTGACTTTATTACTTTTCCATTTAATGCGTCTTATAAACAAATCATGAAAACGGGTATGACCCCGAATTTTCCTAAGTTTGTAGATAACATCACCATAAAATTCTTGGTGAGAAATGCATTGTTGCAGTAAGGTCCGTAGATTGCAATTATGTTTAGAGCAGATCCCTCCTTTTCGACACCCGTTTAATTTTGACACATTGTATCATTTTACGATTTCAATCAAATTTTCAAGTGCTTTTCGCGTGGTGATGTAATTTCTAACTTGTAGTATGACGTCATTATATCTTTCTCGTGAAAGTTTCGAACCGATTTTGACACATTCGTGGTTGGCAAGTTAGTGTTCAGTGTATGTACTATTCAGAATATATTCTATTTTAGCTGCCTTATCAAGATGGATAAGGACGCATGTTTCGGTAATATATGTGTGCATTAGGGATAACCTTTGATTAAATCCCAATCATTGTCTTGACCCCAACCACACTTGTAAATCTATAGTTCAATGACTTTCCCTGTTGAATAAACAATGTCATGTGGCAGTCCCACGGGGTATTTTTCACGTCCTGAAATACAAATATGTTTAAAAATCATTAAAAAGGGATATGATCCTATAGTACAACAACATACTGCATGTCTTGCTGTCAATTGGCAATCACGCTGACCTCTTTGCATGTACGACGACAAGAAAGGATTAGTACTCTATGAATGCGACCTCTTAAATCTGGAAACGGAAGGCGGATGTTGGATATCTGTACTATTTTTAATGAATTGTTTAACATATTTGATGAACAATGTGAGAAAATGGGTATGCCCAATAATGTTACGAAAAGAACAAAAATGAGTCATGCAGGAAACACGACATACAAAACAAACAGTCGCCCGAACAGCAACACAAGGAAACAGCAAATGTACATAACTATAAAAACATCTAGAGACGCACAAAGACAAAACAAACATACAATAGGGGGAATATGGAAGTATCGCCTACGAACGGTCAGTGACAAAAGTCACTGGGAGTTAAACCAGATTATGGGCGCCCAACCTCACATTTTTCATCACCACCCTAAAAGACAAACAGTGTAAATAAACGTATCCCCTCTGCGACTAATCTACAACAACCGCGACGGAAAATACAGTGGTAAAGTGCATGTATAACGAAAACATTTAAGTGAACAAACTGTATCCACCTATCACTAGTGTACTCAATGATTGAGCTGCAAACAGAGTAGCTGTAGAAAAGTAATAAAGGGTACGACAAAAAAGAAATAGTACAGATATTCGACGTCCTCCCTCCGCAGTCCAACTTCTATAAAATCATATCGGGTTACGTTTGGAAGTAGCCGTTTGTCTTTAATCACAGTAGTACTGTTTATTTTTATTTTCATTGTTTCATCATTATTTAGAATCTCCATATTTTGCTTCAATATACAAAATATCTCTTTATTTTTTTTATTAAAAGTTGTCTCTGGTTCCTGTGTGTCTGTTGGTGTTTTCTGTGTTCATCTCGTGCGTGAGTGTGCGTTTGGGTTTGTGGTTGTGTGTGTGTGTATGTATGTGTGTGTCATGCTGTCTATCGGTGTTTTGGTGGTGTTTGCGTCATGTATGTGGTTTTGCCTGCTTGACTGTACTACTTTTCCATTGATATAAACGGAATCATGTGCTCTTCGTTTCGTCTTTTAACTGTAATTAGTTCCTTTCTTTGGATTTTAAAGGCTTTTATAATAATTCCTGTCTTAACTATTTTTGGTGGATCATTCAATTTTATAAGATTAAATGCCAATTCTTCTAACCGTTTTTAAAAGTGTATCCGAACCGCTTACAATTTTACAAATTCTGCGAGCTAAAGAAAATGGAATGGTAATTCTAATGTGTTTTAAAATTAAGATATTGTTTGAAATCTGTAATATTACTATTAATATCGGTGGTTAGTTAAAGCCCCATTTGTTTTTTACCAGTACATCTAAAAGTGGTAGTGCTGTTAAACTTTCCTGGATTTCAAATTTTATATCCGTATGAAGTGAATTTAATAAAACATGGAGTTCATTTAAGTCATATAAAGAACTTAGCCAAAGCATAAAGCAGTCATCTAAATATATTTTCCAGTGGTCCCGTATAAATTGGCTGAATAATGAAAATGAAAATCAACGTCAACTAAGAGAAAGAACAGTTTTGCATGATTTTAGAACAGAAATTGAAATGGAAAAATTAAGAATGGATTCAAGCATTGAAAAGGATTGACCATGAAATGAAGAAATTATTAAATCAAATAGGGGTGGCCAAGTGGCTAATTTTCTAATAAATCTACGGATAACAAACGTCAAACGAAACGAAACTATTTCCCATAAACGACGGTTAAACAATGCAAAATGGTTAATTAAGAAATGAATGACGTGCTTCCGGTGTTCATGAGGTTATGCAACGCATAGCTTTACGCGCAAAGTTAGTGAAGCCCGAAGGGCTTCACGTGAATATTTGCTCGTAAAGCTATGCGTTGCATAACCTCATGAACACCGGGAACACGTCATTTATTTCTTATATTTATATTCCATTGTATTTTCTTATATTTCAACGGATGTTTTTTAAATATTATATACCGGTCACGTAATAGCCGCTATCTAGGTCGTTGCCAGGTTCGTTTCTAACGTAGTAAGATCTCTATATATGGGTTGAAAAATAGTCCCAAACACATATTATAAATATGGAATGAATACAAGATTTTAATCAGTAAATTGTCCAGCTATGTTTAAAAAAAAGATTATCGAGATATTTCAAATCATATATATTTACGAAATGTTGGTATTAAAGCATCTTCTTAAATGTAGGTCGCGGTGTCGAAGCCAATTTACTCACCCGCCATGCTTGATCGAAAGCGGGTCACAACGTTGGATTTTATTCTCGGATTTTTCTTTGTTAACGGTAAGGACATTGACTTATTTATGCTTCACTCATTACTTGATAATATATTTTCATACGCCACGGCTGTTAAAGTTGGCAATATTATGTATTCAAGCGATAATTCTCAGTAAGAAGATGCCACATTTCAAAATTTCAGGGCCGCTTGAACGGCAATCCATTATCTGTTTTGCGCTTAAAACTCATGGGGGCTCTAGTTAATGTCTGCTACACTTGATTCACTACCATTGCCAACATGCTGTGTTGTATCATCATGTACAATGGAAAAGTAGTAAAGTTCAATTACAGGATTTTATCCAGATCATACGGTTCCTGTAGGAGCCGACTGGTCAGGGTCTGATCGGGGTCTTCTCTGTTTGCTTCAGATCTTGTAAATTAGACATGACATTTTTGCAATGACTACTACTAAATACGTGATTAATGAATATGAATCTAATTAATGGTGATCGACCCCGTCATTTATCGCACTAATATAGTAGACCCAGATCGTACGCCTCAATGGACCCAGAACGTTATGGTGTGACGGCCCCTTTACCAGCTACAAAAAGGTTGTCCGGAGTATATCTCCTATACCTTACCAGCTAAGGATTCCAGATTTGGTGTGTGAGGTCATCTTGGGATGGAGGAGTGTCGCGTACCATTTTCAATTCACTGTGACATTGACCTTGACCTTTGACCGATTTTACAAAAAGCTTGTCAGGTGCATATCTCCTATACCTTACCAAATACGGATTCCAAATTTGGTGTGTTAGATCACCCTGAGATGGCTGAGTGTCGCGTACCATTTTCAGGTCACTGATCTTGACCTTGACCTTTGACCTCGAGCTTAAAAAAGCTTGTCCGGAGCATATCTCCTATACCTTACCAGCTACGGATTCCAAATTTGGTATGTGAGTTCATCTTTGGATGGCGGAGTGTCGCGTACCATTTTCAGGTCACTGTGACATTGACCTTGACCTTTGACCTCGGTTTAACAAAAAACTTATACCTTACCAGCTGGCAAAAGCTTGTCCAGAGTATATCTCCTTTACTTTACCAGCTACGGATTACAAATTTGGTGTGTGAGTTCATCTTGGGATTGCGGAGTGTTGCGTACCATTTTCAGTTCACTGTGACCTTGACCTTTGACCGATTTTACAAAAACCTTGTCCGGAGTATATCTCCTATACCTTACGAGCTAAGGATTCCAAATTTGGTGTGTAAGTTCATCTTGGGATGGTGAAGTGTCTGTACCATTTTCAGGTCACTGTGACCTTGACCTTGACTTTTGACCTCGATTATTCAAAAAACTTGTCCGGAGTATATCTTCTATACCTTACCAGCTACGGACTCTAAATTTAGCACGTTAGTTCATCTTGGGATGGCGGAGTGTCGCATACCATTTTCAGGTAAATGTGACCTTGACCTTTGACCTCGATTTTACAAAAAGTTTGTCCGGAGCATATCTCCTATACCTTATTAGCTACGGATTCCAAATTTGGTGTGTGAGTTCATCTTGGGATGGCGGAATGTCGAGTACCATTTTCAGGTCACTGTGACCTTGACATTGACCTTTGAACTCGATTTTACAAAGGCTTGTCCAGAGCATATCTCCTATACCTTACCAGCTACGGATCCCAAATTTGGTGTGTGAGTTCATCTTGGGATGGAGGAGTGTGGCATACCATTTTCAAGTCACTGTGACCTTGACCTTGACCTTTGTCCTCAATTTTACAAAAAGCTTGTCCGGAGCATATCTCCTATAACTTACCAGCTACGGATTCCTATACCTTACCAGCTACGGATTCCAAATTTGGTATGTGAGTTCATCTTGGAATGGCGGAGTGTCGCGTACCGTTTTCAGGTTACTGTGAACTTTACCTTGACCTTTGACCTCGATTTTACAAAAAGCTTATACCTTACCAGCTGGCAAAAGCTTGTCCAGAGTATATCTCCTATATTTTACCAGCTACGGATTCCAAATTTGGTGTGTGAGTTCATCCTGGGATTGCGGAGTGTTGCGTACCATTTTCAGGTCACTGTGACCTTGACTTTGACCTTTGAACTCGATTTTACAAAAAGTTTGTCCGGAGCATATCTCTTATACCTTACCAGCTACGGATTCCAAATTTGGTGTGTCAGTTCATCTTGGAATTGCGGAGTGTCGAGTTCCATTTTCAGGTCACTGTGACCTTGACCTTGACCGTTGACCTCGATTTTACAAAAAGCTTGTCCGGAGCATATCTCCTATACCTTACCAGCTACTGATCCCAAATTTGGTGTGTGTGAGTTCATCTTAGGATGGCGGAGTGTCGCGTACCATTTTCAGGTCACTGTGACCTTGACCTTTGACCTCAATTTTACAAAAAGCTTGTCCGGAGCATATCTCCTATACCTTACCAGCTACGGATTCCAAATTTGGTGTACGAGTTCATCTTGGGATGGCGGAGTGTTGCGTACCATTTTCAGGTCACTGTGACCTTGACATTGACCTCGATTTTACAAAAAGCTTATACCTTACCAGCTGCAAAAAGCCTTGTCCGGAGTATATCTTCTATACCTTACCAGCCAAGGATTCCATATTTGGTGTGTGAGTTCATCTTGGGATGGCGGAGTGTCGCGTTTCATTTTCAGGTCACTGTGACCTTGACCTTGACCTTTGACCTCGATTTTACAAAAAACTTGTCCGGAGAATATCTCCTATACCTTATCAGCTACGGATTCCAAATTTGGCCCTTTCTTTTTTAAAACGTTAGGAATTTACCCAGGATCTGTTTTTAACGTTGACAATCAACCCCAGGGTCCTTTTTAATGTTTAGAATGACCTATGGTCCTTTCGACCCCCGGCTCTTTTCTTAGCTATCATAATCGTCAAAGGTTCTGTTTTTAATGTTAAGAACTGACTCCTGTGTCATTTTTAACAGCATCAAAAATTTCATGTAACACCTGCATTACATTGTATTGTTTTTCCGCCATAATGCATTTCGGTGTAAAACACTTTGGGGGCATTTGTCACCCTTGACGACTCTCTTGTTAACTATGATGTCAACGTGGTTAATGACAACGGCAAGATGGCGGTGCCCAGCGTAATTTGTAGAATTGGTGGTGCTCAATGTAACAATAGGCAACGTCATCAAGGGGAACACCTGTTATGTATCAGAAAGCGGCATGGATGACCTGATTTAAAAGGGGTTCAAATATGCGAATGAAGAAATGCGTTTTAAGATATCAACTGACACTGAATGAGACATACGATGCAGTCCCGAGCCGCAATCCGAGTGGTTTCAAAAGAGATTGGGCTATCCCTGCCGTCAAGATCCACCACCCAGAACAATGCGACACACAAATATGTCCTGGTAAAATATGTTGAAGTAATGCGTTTTGAGACATCTTTAAAAAGATGCCAGTAATTTTGATGAATTTGGCGTAACCTTGTAGGAGATATGGCCTGGACATGAAGCGTGACGGACGAACGAACAGACGGAAACTCCGCATACGGTACATGATACGCCTACTTGCAATATTCTCTGATTCAACATGCCTTATATGTGTTGACATTTTCTAATCTGCGCTTCAGATCTTGATTTCCCTATTAAGGTGATACTATTTTTAAAAAAAATGAAGTGACTATCTTATTAAATAAAAAGGTTCAGCTAATCCTCATAATTGCAGATTTTTGTAAAGTGCAACGGCCATAATTCTGTAAAGACAAACTGAATGAACTTCAAAATAAACTGAGCTTCAGATGTCGTTGCTTAAAATATGTTTGTTAATATATTCTGAAAATGGGTGATCTTTCGGAAGCAAAGGTAGACATGCAAAAAAGGAAATTGGTTTTATTGAGTCTGTTCGTAAGTAGTAATTAAAAGTGCAACACTATTCACGCCCTCTAGCACCGGCTTAAGCAGTATTCAATTTTCAAAACTAATAACATGAAAACTAATGATCCCGAAGGACCAAAAAGTATAACAACACTGAAATTGAAGTACGGGGTGACTTTTTACGGCCGCCACACAAGCACTTAACACCTGTTGTTGTGAAGTACATATATTCTGAAAATGGGTGATACTTCGAAAGCAAAAGTAGAAATGCAAAAATGAAATTTTCAGACTCGGTTTTATTGAGTCTGTTCACGAGTAGTAAGTTTCATTTATATCATTTTAATAACTTTCCTAGAAAACAACAGACAAACTAAAAGTTGACCGACAAACAAAGCAACGAACACACAAAGTTCAAGGACCATAACTTTCGAATAAAATGACATATCAAAACCCCCGCAATATATGTGAAAATTCATACTAAGCTTTAACCGTATAAATAAATTGAAGTAAATATTTGAAATGAGAAAGTTATGGCCATCCTCATATTTGCATAGATTTGCATTATTTTAAGTGCAAGGGCCATAACTCCGAAACGACAAATCAAATGAATCTCAGAATTCACTTAGCTTCAGATCTTGATGCATTAAACATGTGGGTGACGTTTCATTAATATCTGTCAAACTCTTTTCCCAGAAAAACAGACAAAGAAAGCAGACAAACCATTACTCCGAAACGACAAATCAAATAAACCTAAGAATCAACTCAGCTTCAGATCTTGATGCATTAAAGTTTCATTAATATCTGCCAAACAGTTTTCCGAGGAAACAGCGGACAAACAAAATGTTGACGGACGAACGAACGGACGGACGGACGGACAGAGCCACGCCAATATACAACCACCTTTATTAGGTGGGTGTATAAAAAAGGGGAATAACTCCAAATATATAGATATATGATTGATGGCCGTTGTGCATGACACTACCTCTTATCATGATTGTGTGAAGTTATAATGAATTTGGCATAACCTTGTAGGAGACATGGACACAAAGCGTGACAGATGGACGTTGCGACTGTCAACTTTTGCATGTTTCATTGATTTTAAAAACACCATAAATTTTGGCAGTGTTCAAAAGATTTCATGTGGCATACATTGTTGTCTGTTGGAATAACTGGGAAATATTTCCTGATACCAGGCTGTAAAGCTCATCTACACTTTTTGCAATGTATTTGAATGACATTATTGGTGAAATCAATAATCTTAATTGTGGCGTTAAAATTGACAATTCAATGAGTTCAATACTAGCCTATGGAGATGATTTGCTGTTGTTAACCCCAGACCTGCAAAACTGTTAACAGCTGTAAATGATTGGTGTAAAAAATGGAGATTAACTATCAATGCAGATAAGACGAAAGTTATTCACTTTAGACATCCACCCATTTCATGTAGCGACGCAGTTTTTACGTAAAACATAATAGGTTATTCAGACGTACCTCGGGGTCTAGATTAACGAACGTTTAAATATGTTGAAAACAGTCAAATAACTAGCTTAGTCTGCTAGCTGGTGCTGTCTGCTCTTTACACTAAATGTCTTAATGCAGGTGGCATGACATATCATGTATATACTTATGAAAAAGTAGTAAAGTCGACCAGGAAAAGCCACACACAAATGCCACCATTACCAAAACACCAACAGAAAGCCATTTATATAGCAATCGACACACACACAAACACACACAAACACACACACAAACACACACAAACACACACAGGAGATGGAAATATCACACACGAACAAACGCACAAGCACAGAGACACCAGACCAACACAAACGCAAGGGCGAACACACACGCACACGCTCGAAGCGAATACCACGAATCCAAACAAACACATAAGTACAAAGACACCAAAAGCAAGGGTGACAATTAGTGTCAAAACCACCACTGGGGGTTTAAACCGGTTTATGGACGTCCTAACCTCACTCTTATCTCAAACTCACCCCTGCTAAACAAACATTGTAAATAAAGGTATCCCCGCTGGACTTCCCCACAACACAGAAAACAGTAATCACAGTACAAAATGTAAAACGTAGCATAGTAACTTGAAAGTCTGTCAAATATGTACTCAATGACTTTGTTGAAGACAGAGTAGCTGCTGGAAAGCCGTTAAGGGCACAACAAAGAAAAGGCAATACATGAGTCTGGTAAGCTCATTCTATTTCTCGGTTTAAGAGTATACTATCATAGAGTACTACCCTCGGCCTGTCATCGTGCAAACAAAGAGGGAAGTGTAGCGACCGACTGTAAAGGAGTTGATAACCAAACATGCAGTTTGTTGCAATATAATAGGGTCATAACGTTTCTTCCTAAAAGTTTTAACCCTTCGCTTGCTGTTAACGTCAATATACCTACCTGCAGGAGCTGTCTCATCAGGGCCTGCACTATTTACAAATTGATTATGCAACCAGTGCACTCCACAGCAGTGATTGCACAGAGAAAAAATGTAGACAGTGAAGATTATGTAATTATACCACAAGGCATGGGTGAAGAAGAAGAGAAATATTTTAAAAATCAGCAAGAGAAGGTGTATGTGTTTAATAAACAAATCGTAAAAATGGATATGACCCCGAATTTTCCTAAGTTTGTAGATAACATTACCATAGAAATCTGGGTGAAAAATACCTTGTTGCAGTAACGTCCGTAAATTGCAGTTATATTTACTAATGAGGGTTAAATTTCGATAAAAAAATAAAAAGGTTTCCGAATTGTATGATATCTGTAGCCTTGCTTAAGAACTTTATCAGTAATAACTAAATTACGACTATTAACATATTCTAGCAAAGAACAGGCTCGGGCAAAGCGAATAAGTTGGGAAATGTAGACCCCATAAGAGGTAGAACGGGGAACATCTCCATCTAGGGAAGGATATTTGACAATTTTGAAATCGAAATACAGTAAAACTTCGATTATCCGAACACTAAAATACGTATTATTATCGATCTTTAAGACAGGTGGTAGCTTAATGCATGGTGAAAGTCATGCAGAAAGCTCCTCTAGGAGCTTTCTGCATGACTTTCACCATGCATTAAGCAGCCACCTGCCTAAAAGGGTCTACATTCTTCTTTACCGAAAATTCGAATAATCGAGGTTTTACTGTATTATTATTATTATACCACATTTATATAGCGCTCTTTTCACACAGGATATGTGCGTTCAAAAGCGCTTCACATGGAAGAAATCACTAACCGTAACGAACCGCATGATTATCTATCAAGGCAATGAAAGATATACAATAGATATAGAATATAATTATATGAAATCACTTGCCGGAAGGAACAAAATGATTGTCCACCCGGTCAATGAAAGATATGCAATGGATATACAATAAATATGAAATCACTAACCGTAAGGGACTGCATGATTGTACAATAACATTAGATTGGTAAAAATTGTGTTTAAACCCCTTGAGCCTTTGTTTGACGCATGCGGATGGGCAATAGACAAAGTAAAAACAGTTTTACTACATTCCTCCCCTCTTTAATTAGGGGGAGGAAATGGGAGAATGAAATAATCCGGTTCCCCGATAAGCCAAAACGGTGAACTCATCGCCACATTAGTGGTAAAAGGTCGTATCTGACATTTTTTCAGAAAATGACTTTTTTTCATTTTTCAAATCTAATTATCTGTAGCAACTTCTGTTAAAATATCTAACTTATATTCAAAATACTTTTTGAGATATTGATAAAAAAAATCAAAGGTCGTATCTGCAAATATGAAAAATACTTCGTGGTAAAAAGTCGTATTTGATGTAAAGTTTGTGGTAAAAGGTCGCATCTGCCAAATACGACCTTTTTCTTCTAATGAATTTATTAAAAATCCTTACAGTTCAGAATGAAAAGGTCATGTATGACAGATAAGACCTTATACCTATAAATGGTTTTGCATAATGTAATATACGCAACCTTGTCATCAATCTTGTAATTAGAGAACGGTGTGTGTATTGATGCTTGTTTTTGTTGGATTATCACTGAAGTAATTATTTATGAAGGCTCTGTTTTGATAACGCTAGATTGGTGTTCCAACAATGCTTTTATCGGTCATTTAGCAGAACAGAGTGGTTCATAACTGGTCATGAATAAAAGTATTAACCCTTTCCCTGTTCTATGTTTATTTCATTTTTCAGTACTCACTGCATATTCATGGCCAAAATAGTCATAATGAGGTATGGAAGGTGGAACATTGTAGCCATTTTAGAATGTAAAGACACAGATATTTCAGATTCTATTACCAAACAGAGTAGACCCTGATCAGATGGCTCCTCTAGGAGCAGTCTGATCTGGGTCTTCTCTGTTTGCAAATGCGTGAAAACACGTTTATATGAGGAAAAGGGTTAAGAACTCGAAATTGCCATTTCTTTCGTTTCAAATTTAAGAAAGAGGAGCTAAGAAAGTCAATTGGTGACTATTATGACCGCTATACTTGCCCTTTGTGACACTTCGAAGTGACCAAAGTTTGACAAAGTGGACACTGGAAGGCAAGTATTGCTGATGCTTGCCTTTAGCAGTTTACTAGCAATTTATTCTTGTTTGATTTCGACCCTAGTAATCAGTGTTAAACCGTCTGGTTGGTAAGAGGGCGTTCCTATGAATTGGTTGAGCGGGTATACATTGCAATTCAACAGGGTAGGCATTATGATGCAGATACACCTGCGACAAATGTGTCCCTACAAACTGATACCTCAAATCCGCAAACGACAAATGCATCATGCTCTGACTTTAACCAAGCAACGCCTCATAAACGATCCAATTAGGAGAGCCCGAAAAAGAAACTCTCAAGCCGAAAACGTAAACGAAATGAAACACTGTGGAAAGCATCAGCGCATAAACGACAGAGATGCCAATGCAAGTCCTATTTATCAACGACTGGTAAATCTGTCAACGAAAGAAGATTTAGTGTACAATAACAAGACTGCAAGCGTTATAGATTCAGATGTTGCACTAGAGTTAGTGAGTCAAACAGGAAAAATATATTTTACATGTATTATGCACTTCCAACCTATGAACGGCAGCGATGTTTTATTTGTAACTTCGAAAAAAGAAAAAAAA